>OX632363.1:6552793-6651486 GCA_951751655.1 Ophion costatus
AACACTAGCGCTCTGTCGTGGAACTACCTCAATCCGTTAGTTTTCGTGACCATTCGCCACCCCACAGTTCGGTCTCATTTAGGATAGTCCCCATGGTGGCTACAAAAATGTGATCGAACAGGGATGGCGCCACTATCTCTAAGATCTCGAGAAGTAAGCTGAGTATCGATGTCGTGTAAGAGAGATGGAAGAGGATCGAATACGCATCCTAACCTCCATGGCATATACAGTAGAACCCCGCTTATCCGCGGTAATGTGGGTAGAGGGTACCCCGGATAAGTGAAATCTCGGATAATACAGAAAACAGTAGCAACATCGGACTATTCCACGCATAACCATAGCAGATTCTTTTGTTTTAACCGAGATTCTGCGTATTATCCGAGAATACACATCGGATAATGCGGAGGACTCGAGTGAGTTAGGTGACTCGGATAATGCGGAAAGTCGGTTAATCGAAGGTCGGATGAACGAGGTTCTACCGTACCAGCAAATACGATAATATACACACAACATTCGAAGAATTTGAGAATTGTTAAAATCGAATTTTCGAGCCAAACCAGCCTCGATGCTGACAAGTGGACACAGATATTTTATCTTTAAAACATTCGAGCATGTTTTTATGTTGAAAACATTGAATCAAGCAATATTGCTTCGACTTTATATTGTTATTACGGTGTTATTCTCAAATCGAAAAATAAATACTGAATTTTTTTTAAATTTCTTGCTTCAATGAGTAATTACAATTTCTATCGTGTGATTTTATTTTTATTTTCATGCAAATATGTCATTGTCAGAATAATCGCGTTACCGATTCGCTAATTGCGAGTTTTAATACAAACCGATCGTAAAGCATTGTACTTTCACTAAGAGTAATTTACCGTCGTATTTACTTAAGAAAATAAAAATTGGTTTAAGAAAAAGAATATCAGTTATATTTAAGACATTTTCTATCGTTCGTTGTACAATTGAACACTGATATAATAAAAATATTTTGCTATCACGGCGTATTGCATTCTTATTATTATTGTTTACCTTTTTCACTCTTAATTATGCAAGTGATGCATATTGTTCATTGGGCATTGCTATATTAAAAATATTCTTCTATCTTTACGGATGTATTGAGACCTCTCTGGTATATATCATTTTACATCTCTCCCGCACGCAGCCCACTTCTCAACTGTTATTCTGCCTCACACACTGCTCACTTTTCATGATTTATTTGTTCCGTCTTTGTCACATGCAGTTCACTTCTCAAACTTTATTCTGCCTCACACACAGCTCACTTCTTATGATTTATTTATTTCGTCTCTCCCACACGCAGCCCACTTCTCGAGGTCTTAGCAATAGCGGCGCCATCCCTGTTTGACCACATCTCTGTAGTCACTTTTTTCAAGTCTCTCCATAAGAGTTCAAACTTCTCCCACTCTAACCTCAATGGTTTTCGCTATTATTAGCTAGCGACAGTGAATCGCATGCACCATGGAGCCTAGAGTAAAGGAGCCCGAACGCTGTACCATGGACGTAGAGCCTAAAACCGACGAAAAAGATATATATAGGTCTATGTGGTGGCGCTGCTGTCGCTAGTATGGGATGACAGAGAAAGACTGAGAAACGAGAGAGGGGAGCGTATTTCAGGTAGCGCGGTAATATACACCGGGCTGGATACGAGATATAAGTGTGCAAATTTTATATTTCCTTTTCAAACTCAATAAAAATTAAACTATGCCTCAAACCAACCAGAGTAGTATGTTCGAGGTACAATCCTCATTGTGTTTATATCCCCCTCATAAAAATTGTATTTACTAGATACCTCTACTTATACAATTATTATCCCTACGTATACTACGTATTTCTTTATTTTTTACTTACTCTTGTCTCTGTTTAATCATGATGAATAGTATTTCCCCATACTGATGAATCACTGTAAAAAAATTAACTTATTGTAATTTTTGTGATCGCATGTGACAGTATAAGCGCTGACCTCACTTTACGCAATGCGCGAATTACAATCACAATACGTTTAAAAAATTATTAATTGCACCGAAAATTCTATGTACTATTAACCAAAAATACCGTTTCCTTACCTGTTTGTTATGAAATGTGGAACAATCAGCTCACTACACTTTTTCGCACGTAAGAAAATGGAAATAATGTATCGGCGTGTAAACACTAAAAAACAATATATCTTTATTTCAGCAATGACCGATCGATAACGACCAGTCGATAACGAATATTCCCCACTTCATGGCATCACCGATGCCTTACTTCATAACCTATACTGACAACACAAGCGCGCTCGTGGCTGAATTTCGAACTATAACCGACATATATCTTTTTCGTCGCTATCAGCATGGAGCCTAGAGTGAAGGAGACCGAACGGGCATAGGAGAATCGTAATAACATGGAGCCTAGAGGGAAGGAGACCGAACGGGCATCGGAGAATCGTAATAAATTTGGACCCTGAATTTAACTCGAAGTAAACATTTTATTTTGAACAAATTAAAATATAATTTTGTTGTAGGTCTAATACTAAAAGTTATATGCATGAAGCAGCAGTTACAGGGTCACACGGTTTTGAGATGAACGATACATGAATAATTAATTTTATAGATATTTGGCAAATGGAGATCAGGTGTTTTCTGTGGCATTGGCATGTCGGATAGGAGAATCAACTGCGCATAACATCATTAAAGAAACATGTGGTGTTATATCAGATGTTTTGATGCCACTTTATTTGAAAACTTCTACGGAAGATGAATGGAAAAAGATTGCTGCTGATTTCCTAATGGACGGGAATATGGTGATGGAGCAATAGACGACAAGCACATTGTTGTTCAAGCACCACCCAACTCTGGATCGGTGTTCTTTAATTACAAGAAAACGTTCAGCATTGTCTTAATGGCAGCATGTGACAGCAAATATAAGTTCACTGTTTGTGATGTTGGCGGACTTGGTTGTGAGAATGATGGTGGAATGTTGTCCAGATCAACGTTTGGCAGAGCTTTGTATGAAGGACAATTAAATTTACCAAACGGGAAGGCAAAATTACCTAGATTGGACATTCAAGTGCCGTGTTATGTTGTTGGCGACGAAGCATTCTAGATGTCAACAAACATGATGCGATCATATCCAGGTAGATGCTTGAATGAACAAAAAGAATTTTTAAATATCGATTTTCGCGTGGCCGAAGAACTAACGAAAATAATTTTGGAATCCTTGTGTCCAGATATTCACACAATATTTAGACAATATTTAGAAGATCACAATATTGGACAATATTTAGAAGATCAATGTGTGTTCACCAGGGTGTTGTCGATAGAATTGTCATAACGACAATTTGTTTGCACAATTTTTTGAAATGTAAAAACGGCCAGTTGTCAGTAGAAGAACAATAGGGAACTAAGAGCACACCGTGCAACAAGAGCAGCATATGAAATGCGTGACACCTTAGCGACTTACTTTATGACACCCACTGGTGAAATTCCAGGGCAGTATGAATATATAAGACGAGGAATGCAAGGAGACATCGTGTGAAAGTTGTATAAATCAAGTAACGCGAAAAGAAGCTATAATTTATAATTTGTGAGTTATTGTTTCCTCATAGAGGAAGTTTTGTGACGGTGAAGTTTTTTTTTTTATATAAATAGAAATTTGCAAATTCCGCCATGCATTTATGAAATATTTTTATCCGATAATTTTTAACTAAACAGTTGTTGCTACTATCGGACTCTATTCTTGCGTACAATAATATTGTGTATATACCGTCAATGACTATTTATTTAATATTTATTTATACTTAACAATAGTATATACAGGGTGACAATTTGGGGATGGTCACCTATTTTTAAATCGACTTGGACGGCCATTTCGAAACAGTTGAGGTGCGCGTTTGGAATAGTTTTTAGGGAACTTTTCGAAAAACAATATAGGGCTCATGTGAAAAAAATAAATTTCATGGAAAAAAAGAAAAATTTGTTGAAAAAAAATAAAAATGGCATTCCGCGCCGGCCGAAGCGAAGTCGACTCGACTTTAAACACGGAAGATCCGAATAGAAGTGGATCGAAAAATGTTATCACTGAAAAAAACAATATCAAAATTTCGAAATCGAACGATAGTTCAAACGTTGAGTTTGACTTTCGCAGTATCTCGGGAACGGCGGAACCTGCGAACGGATTCAGCGGAGAGAGTAGGCGCTGGAGCTTCCGCTATTGTGTTCCGGTCGCGGCTGTCATGGGGCCGCAAACGGCACCGAAAAACGTCAAACCGCAGCTGACGTTTCGAGAAGTCAAATGTGTTCACAAATGAGCATTTGTGAGCAAATTTTTCAGGTTTTTTAGGGTCATAGTTGGCGCTAAGATAAAAAATGGAGCGATTAAAAAAGCTTCATATTTTTTCGTCTTTCGTTATCGTCCACGGGCTAAAAAAATGCTCTGCCTCAATTAATGATTGGGTGCTTATTCTTTAGCTTCAATTTGGTATTCTTTGCTCTTTGTACGATCACTTGTTGCTGAGATCCCGCCAATAGAACGAAAATTCAGCTCTGGCGTTGATCATCGATATCTCTTGAAGTAATGATCGTACAGCGAACGGAAGGTGGGTTTTAGAAACTCGACTAACTCTTCTATAAGTTCCTTTTGTTATTTGAAGGAAAATATTGTTTTTTAAGCTAAATATTGATTTGAATTTTTTTTTACATACTTTTTCCGCCCTTTTGGCAAATCCACCACCAGCTAGCGATTATTGCGAAAACTATCCATATTTCCAGGTATTTTTTGAGCCGAATACATGGTTAACATCAAAAAACAATTCGTTAGTTTTCTCACTACTTTTGTTTGCATGTAATTTAGCAATAAATACTCATCAAATCGCACAAGCAAAAACAAATTATAAAGTTATGATTTTTTTTTAAATCGTTATCCATTGAAGAATCGTATGGCGATGCGTGGTAAAAAGGTATATGAAGATTCGCTTGGGGGTATCAATTCGATTTAATGCAACCAATTTTAACTCGCTAAATTAAAGCATGCAATCAAAAAATTTCTATACATTTTGAAATGAAAAAAAAATCACAATATTGGGGGGATAGATCTGTTTTTTTTCTTACAATTTCCCATTAACTATTCAGTAAAAAATTTTAAAAAACCAATTTTTTATTTCTTCTTATTTCAAACTGTTTACAAAATTGCATGAAATTATCATCTGCGATTCCTTTGTTTGCATGCTATAAGTTAACGAGTTAAAATGAGGTGCATTAAATTAAGTTGATACCCTCAAGCGAATCTTTATACGCCTTTTGTACATAAATAGCTATTCGATTTTTCAATCGATAACGATTGAAGAAAAAAAAAATCAACACAAACATTTATTTTCGTTCGTAAGATTTGATGAGTAGTTAATGCAGAATTTACAAGCAAACCAAAGTAGTGAGAACGATAACGAATTTTTGTTATCATCTTAACCATCGTCATTTGACATCTAAGGAGCAACAAATGTGCCCCTTTAATTTTTCATGAGAGTTTGTGGATTCGGATTTTTAAAAAACGGTTAAACCGATCCCTTTGCAAATTTCCAGGGTCTTTAGGCATGTATTAAGCTCAAAAAATTCCTGGAAACATTCATCGTTTTCCCAATATTTGCAAAGTTGTGGTAGATTCTCCAAAATGGTGGAAAAAGTAATTGTTTAATACTTTTTCGAATCAATATTTAGCTTGAAAAAAAAATGTTTTCTGTCAAATAGCAAAAGGATTTTATAGAGGAGGTATTCAAGTTTCCGAAACGCACCTTCCCTTCGCTGTACGATGAATAATTCATGAAATATCGATGATCAAAGAAGAAAAGCCGAATTTTCAATCAATTGACGAAATCTCAGCGACAAGTGGTCGTACAAAGAGCAAAATAATGCGAAATTGAAGCTCAAGAAACACGCTAAAAGACCCAAGTTTTGATCCAGGCAGGAATTTTTTTTAGGCCGTGGACGATGTAGAAATTTTTTTTGAAAAATGCATTTTTCTAGTCGCGCTATGTTTTTGGTGTCTGCCCAGTGTGATGCTTGAAATTCTTCGTGCGGCAATGATAAATGCGATAATGATACAAAAATTAGATTATTCATTGGATTCGTCGGAATAATGAATCGAAAGATAAATAAGTTGACGTTTCTTAAATTTGGAGGCACCGAGCGATTATGTTAACAAGTTGAAAGCTTTTATTTATTTGATTATTTTATTTCAGATGATTATTAAACTTGGCAATGCATGATTCAACTTAAAAGAAAAGTAAATGAGAAAATGAGAAGAACAATTTTCTGTGGTATGCAAAGCGAAAGACCGACATGTCATCCACTTTGCGACTACGGAGAGCCTTGAAATTTTGCGAACACGCATCTAACAAGAGGCGAAGATGCGTGATTCGACGACAATGAAAATCATGAAAGAATAGATAAATAAATAGAGAAATAATGATTTTCTGTGGGACGCAAAATGATACATCGATATTTCATGCACTTTCCGACAATTTAAAGCACTCAAATTTTGCAAACATGCTTCTAAGAGGCCCTCATGAAGAGATGCATGGAAAGGAAATCCGAGAAGAGTTAGGTGATTCTTGGTGACGCTTGATTCTGACCAAGTCTCGATGTTGAGGAAATTCCATGGACCGTGTGTCCCGTACAAAAATTCGAGTAGGGACATAGTACTGGTCCTGATCTGCCGTTTCTCGAAAATGTTATGCTCCGGTTAGGTGTGTTTGTTGACGTATCATAGAGCGTGATTGTTAACGTAACAAAGATAAAATCGGTGCTTGGAATGGTTCCCGGGGACTCACTCAAGCATTTCGGATATTACTGTACTGAATCCATCGCCAAATTCTTCTTCCTTCCGGTCAGATTGCGTTGAGAAATCTCACGATGCTGCGAGAACTGTTATAAGAATATTGATGATGTACGGAAGATAAAATCGGTGCTGCGAATGCCTCTTGAGTCTTCACTCGAACATTCCGGATATGACAGGGCCGAATCCATCTCCGCTTTTATCTTACTTTCAGTCGTAGTGTGTCAAAAAGTCTGGCGATGCCGCGACCCCGATGACAGTAGAAATTGTCATAAAACAAAGATGAAAACGGTGCTCGTGCCGGTTCTGGGGGCCTCAATCGGACATCGATGATATGACGGCACCGAATTTGCTCTCGCTTTCATCTTATTTCCGGTCATAGTGCGTCAAGAAGTCCGCTGATGCCGTGAGAACGATGGCAGAAGGACTTGATAGTATACAAATGCAAAAGCGGTACTCGTGACGGCAGGGGCGGATTTACCGATAGGCCGAGTAGGCCCGGGCCTAGGGCGGCAAAATTTAGGGGGCGGCAAAACTTGGGATTTTTTTTTTAGTAATCGCGCCTTTCGCCTCTCGCTCCTTCGCGTAGGCGATATTCAGTAAAAATTATACTAAAACAAGCGGCCCTGATGAGTAGGTACACAATCACAAAAAAGAAAAATCATTTGCGCTCGAAAATGAACGAGGACAGGTTGAATGCTCTGGCTATCCTCTGCATCGAATCACAGTTGCTACGGTCTTTGGATTGTGATGATTTGATAAAAAAGTTCGCTGCTCAGAAAGCCAGACAAAAGACAATTTGTAAATAACGATTCATTGTATAGTATCTGCGAAATACTGATTGATATAATTTTATCATTTACTGACTCGTTGTTTTTTATGTTAATTTTATTCCTATACTTCATTGAGTTTTTCGTGCTCTACAGCGAGGAGGGGGCGGCGATGTTTCATATGCCTAGGGCGACCAACGGATCAAATCCGCCCCTGCGTGACGGTTCTGGGGGCCTCGAACGGTAATCCCTGACGCAACGGCCCAGAGTTCGTCTCTGCTGTCATCTTACCTACGGTCATTTTTCGTCAAGGAGTCTGACGACCCCACGAGAACGATGACCGGAGCAACGGCTAGTAAACAAAGATAGGAGCCGTGCACGCGATGGTTAGGGGTGCCTCGATCGGTCATTCGCGATACGACGAACCCTAGTTTGCCTCCGCTTTCATCTTAGTTCCGGTTATTTATCGTCAAGAAGGCTGACGATGCCGCGAGAACGATGACCGGAGCATTTGTTACCAATAAATAAAAGCAGGGCGCGCGATGATTCTTGTGGTCTCGGTCGGTCATCCTCGGCGCGACGGCACCGAGTATCTCTCTCCTTTCATCTCTCTTGCGGGAATTTTTCGTCCAGGAATCAGACGATGCCGCAAGAACAATGACCGGAGCGTTTGTTATTAAACAAAGGTAAAAGCAGAGCTAGCGATGGTTCTCGCGGTCTCGGTCGGACATCCCCGACTCGACGGCTCCAAGTTCGTCTCTGCTTTCATCTTCATTCCGGTCATGTTCATCAAGCAAGCTAATGATGCGGCGAGCACAATGTCCGGAGCGTTTGTTAGTAAACAAAGATGAAATCAGTGCTCGCGATGGTTTTGGGAGCTCCGATTGGTCATTCTCGATATGATGGCCCTGCATTTGTCTCTGCTTTCATCTTACTTGCGGTCATTTTATCTCGGAAAGTCCAACCGTACCGCGCGAACGATGAACGGAGCATTTGTTAATAATCAAAAAAAGCAATGCTCGGGATGGTACTTAGGGTCCCCTTCGGTCATCCTCGACGCGCCGGCCCCGAGTTTGTCTTTGCTTTCACCTTACTTACGGTCATTTTTCGTCAAGAAATCGGACGATGCCGTCATAACGATGATCGGAACATTTGTTAAAAAACAAAGATGAACGCAGTGCTTGCGATGGTTCTGGGGGCCTCGATCGGTCATTCCCGATACAACGGCCGCGACTTTGTCTCTGCTTTCATCTTACTTCCGGTCTTTTTCCCCAAGAAGGCTGACAATACCGCGAGAATGATGACCGGACCATTTGCTAGTGAACGAAGATAAAAGCAGTGCACGCGATGGTTAGGGGTGTCTCGATCGGTCATTCCGAATACGATGGCCCCGAGTTTCTCTCTGCTTTCGTCTCACTTCCAGTCATTTTTCGCCCAGGAATCTGACGATGCCGCAAGAACTGCGACCAGAGCGATTGTTATTAAATAAAGATGAAAGCAGCGCTCGCGATGGTTTTGAGGGCCTCGATCGGTTATTCCCGATACGACGGCCCCGACTTTGTCTCTGCTTTCATCTTACTTCGGATCATTTTTCGTCAAGAAGACTGACGATTGCGCGAGAACGATGACCGGAGCGTTCGTTACTAAACAAAGATGAAAGCAGTGCTCGCGATAGTCTTGGGGGCCTCGATTGGACATTCCTGATACGACGGACCCGAATTTTTCTCTGCTTTCATCTTACGTCTGGTCATTTTTCATCGACAAGTCCAACGTTGCTGCGAGAACGATGAGCGGAGCATTTGTTAATAATTTAAAAACACGCAATGCTCGCGATGGCACTTGGGGTCTCGTTTGGTCATTCTCGACGACACGGCCCTGAGGTTGTCTTTGCTTTCACCTTATTTCCGGTCATTTTTCGTCAAGAAATCTGACGATGCAGTCATAACGATGACCGGAGAATTTGTTAATAATTAAAGGTAAAAGCAGTGCTCGTGATGGTTCTGGGGGCCTCGATCGGTCATTTTCGACGTGACGGCCCCGAGTTTGTTTCTGATTTCATCTTACCTCCAGTCGTTTTTTGTCAAAAAGGCTGACGATGCCGCGAGAACGATGACCGAATCATTTGTTATTAAGGGGTAAGGCCACTGTACATTTTTTGAAAAATCGATTTTTTTTTATTGGCTTAAAAAATTGTTTAAACCCTCTAGAATAAGAAAAAAAAGGTCCTGTGCGAAAAAAAATTTGTTGTCCTTAGGAAATGAAGGTCGCCGCCAAGCGTGTCAAAACTTGCTCCGAAACGACTGCAATTATATCGGAGATGGCGATTCCAAAACTTTCAAAGTCATCGTGGATTCGAAGCCTTATGAAAATGTTGATGTTAAAAAAAAAGAGTGCACAGATCACGTGCAAAAAAGAATGGGCACTCGATTGAGAAACTTAAAAAAAGGAACAAAAGGTCTCGGGGGAAGAGGAAAACTCACTGCCAAATTGATTGACGAACTAAGCATTTATTACGGCTTAGCAATCCGTCGAAATTCCGATTCCATCAAAAATATGAAATATGAGATCTGGGCAACCGTTTTTCACAAAATGTCAACGGATGAAAAGCCTCAGCACGAAAAATGTTCGGAGAATTGGTGCAGTTGGAAGAAAGCGAAAGCAGAAAATGCCTTGGATGCGTATCATCACAATCAGCCAATGAGTGAGGAGGTTTATCAAGCCATCAAACCCATCTACATGGAATTGAGCCGGGACGAGTTGCTGGAGCGTTGCTTGGGGGCCTATACTCAAAACAATAACGAAAGTTTCAACGCTACCGTTTGGAGTTTGGCCCCCAAATCATCCTCAAGCGGAAAAACTGTACTAGATATTGCGACGGATATCGCTGTTTGCATATTCAATGGCGGCCTTACCAACGTCTTGCAAATATTCAAGATGTTGGAGGTGGAAATTGGTGTACAGTTATATAATTTCTGCATCGAAGCCGACGCCAAACGCATCACGCACGCGGAGACATCTCTGAGCGACGCGGCCAAAAGTGCGCGCGCGCTCCAAAAATCAACCAGGAAAGACGAAGAAGACGAAAATTTGGCTATCGAAGGACAAATGTATGGTGCTGGGATTGCAGACTAACGGTAAACATTTTTTTTAACTTCTTTTTTTAATTTTTTCCAATAAAAAACTATTCGCAAAACTTTAAACGCGTTTTTCTCGAAACATGGTTTTTCAAAATGGCACGCAACATAACTCGAACAATTTTCATTTTTTTTACTTGAAATTTTAACCAGATGTGAACATTTACATTATCTTGAGAATGTCGATCGGAATTTTCAAGAACTTTATTTATTGATTTTTTATTAACAAAAAACTTGCCGTTTTTTTCGTCAAAAATCAATTTTTTTTTCAAACGCACGCCAAATCCACAAAAATTAATACTTTTTAAAATCCGATCGACATTCTCTAGCTATAGCCCTCTAGATTAATGGTTTTTTTTTTTTTGTTCTAGATTCAAAAGTGCACCAGTGGTGCTGCGTGCCGCGGAGCCCTGGAAGCAAAACATGTCCCGGGAAGATAGCTGTGGAACCGCCATTTTGTTTTTTTTTTACTGTAAAAAAATTTTATAATAAAGTTTAATGTATGCCCGATAACACCATTAAAAGTTTTTTTTCAAATACCTTCAATTTCGGGAGCAAAAAATTAGTGAAAAAACATTTTTTTTGGGCCGTTACAGTGGCCTTACTCGTTAAACAAAGATCGCAGTGGTCGCGATCGTTTTGGGGGCCTCGATTGGTCATTCCCGAAACGACGGTCCCGAGTTTGTCTGTGCTTTCATCTCACTGCTGGTCATTTTTCGTCAAGAAGACAGACGATGCCGCGAGAAGGATGACCGGAGCATTTGTTAGGAAACAATGATGAAAGCAGTGCTCGCCGTGGTTCTGGGGGCCTCGATCGGTCATTCCCGATACGACGGTCCCGAGTTTGTCGGTGCTTTCATCTCACTTCCGGTCATTTTCCGTCAAGAAGGCTGGCGATGCTGCGAGAATGATGGCCGGAGCATTTCGTACTAAACAAAAATCAAAGCAGTGCTCGCGATGGTTCTGGAAACCTCGTTCGGTCGATCCCGATACGACGGACCCGTGTTTGTCTCTGCTTTTATCTTACTTCCAGTCATTTTTTGTTAAGAAGGCTGACGATACCACCAGAACGATGACCGGATCATTTGATACTAAACAACGATAAAAGCGGTGCGCGCGATGATCCTCGTGGTGTCGGTCGGTCATCCTCGCCGCGACGGCACGGAGTTTCTCTCTTCCAGGAATTTTTCGTCCAAAAATCTATGTCGCAAGAACTATAACCGGATTGTTTGTTATTAAACAAAGGTAAAAGCAGCGCTAGCGATGGTTCTCGGGGTCTCGGTCGGGCATCCCCACTCGACGGCCCCAGGTTCGACTCTGCTTTCATCTTAATTCCGGTCATTTTTCGTCAAGCAAGCTAACGATGCCGCGAGACCAATGATCAGAGCGTTTGTTAGTAAACAAAGATGTAATCAATGGTCGCGATGGTTTTGGGGACCTCGATTGGTCGTTCCCGATACGGTGGCCCCGAATTTGTCTCTGCTTTCATCTTACTTGCGTTCATGTTTCGTTGAAAAGTCCAACCTTACCGCGAGAACAATGAGCGGAGCATTTGTTAAGAAACAAAAAAAAGCAATGCTCACGATGGATCTTACGGTCTCGTTCGGTCATCCTCGTCGCGACGGCCCCGAGTTTGTCTTTGCTTTTACCTTACTTCCGGTCATTTTGCGACAAAAGGCAGACGATGCCGTCATTACGATGATCGGAGCATATCTTAAAAAACAAAGATAAAAGCAGTGCTTTCGATGGTTCTGGGGGCCTCGATCGGTCATTCCCGATACAACGGCCCGGAGTTTGTCGGTGCTTTCATCCCACTTCCGGTCATTTTCCGTCAAGTAGGCTGACGATGGTGCGAGAACGATGGTCGGAGCATTTCGTACTAAACAAAAATAAAAGCAGTGCTCGCGAAGGTTCTGGAAGTCTCGTTCGGTCGATCTCGATACGACGGACCCGCGTTTGTATCCGCTTTTATCTTACTTCCAGTCATTTTTCGTTAAGAAGGCTGACGGTACCGCGAGAACGATGACCAGATCATTTGTTACTAAACAAAGATAAAAGCGGTGCGCGCGATGATTCTTGTAGTGTCGGTCGGTCATCCTTGGCACGACGGCACGGAGTTTCTCTCTGCTTTAATCTCTCTTCCAGGAATTTTTCGTCCAAAAATCTATGTCGCAAGAACTATGACCGGATTTTTTGTTATTAAACAAAGGTAAAAGCAGCGCTAGCGATGGTTCTCGGGGTCTCGGTCGGACATCCCCGACTCGACGGCCCCAGGTTCGTCTCTGCTTTCATCTTAATTCCGGCGATTTTTTGTCAAGCAAGCTAACGATGCCGCATGAACAATGACCGGAGCGTTTGTTAGTAAACAAAGATGTAATCATTTCTCGCGATGGTTTTGGGGACCGCGATTGGTCCTTCCCGATACGATGGCCCCGAATTTGTCTCTGCTTTCATCTTACTTGCGTTCATGTTTCGTTGAAAAGTCCAACCTTACCTCGAGAACAATGAGCGGAGCATTTGTTAAGAAACAAAAAAAAGCAATGCTCGCTATGGTACTTAGGGTCTCGTTTGGCCATCCTCGACACGACGGCCCCGAGTTTACCTTTGCTTTCACCTTACTTCCGGTCATTTTGCGACAAGAAGGCAGACGATGCCGTCATAACGATGACCGGAGCATATGTTAAAAAACAAAGATAAAAGCAGTGCTTGGGATGGTTCTGGGGGCCTCGAGCAGTCATTCCCGATACAACGGCCCCGAGTTTGTCTCTGCTTTCATCTTACTTCGGGTATTTTTTCGTCACGAAGTCTGACGATGCCGCGAGAACGATGACCCGAACATTTGCTAGTAAACGAAGATAAAAGAGAGAAAACAGCGCTGGGGGGATGCCACGTGCGACGTGGTCGATTTGGCTATAGTTATGTATGTATATCTGACCTGTCGTTTTTCGTGTGCCTTTGTCGGATGAAGCGCGTATGTGTGTGAATGTTGTTCTTGTTGTCTCTGTTTGTCGTAGGTCTGTCTGTACTTTGACAGGCGGTTTGTTTGGAAAAAAGAAGAATAGTATTATGCAACGTTGCGGTGGGCGATTAAAAATGGTATGCGGGGAAGGGTTTCGTCTTGAGTGGGGTGAAATAAAAATGTGGTATTCCAGAGCGTTCGTTGAATTGAGGTCGTGTATTTTTGTTTTGTTTGAAAACTGTCAAAACAGTTGATATGAGAGGAAGGGAAAAAAAAGTGCCGGCACATCCGTCGCGAATCTCGTTCGTTGGATTTGAAAACACTGACTCGAGCCACTCGACCACGGCAGTACTCGTAAGGTACATTCTGGATGAATTCTACAGCTCTGTCGAAGAAAAGTCAGTCCGATAATAAATTATTTGATAGGTATTGTTGATGGGGGTGAAATTAAGCGGCGATGATTTTGATCGCAGGCACGGGATGAGAATGGGCTTGTTTGGCGACACGTAATAGTTAATGAGATATGGAAATGGAATCGAATTAGTTAATTTGAGTGGGCTGCGACAAGGTTGCGATTAGTCGTAAGATAAATAATTAGATGTTTGTCGACGGAGCGGATAGGCATGAGGATTATGGGGATGGTTCCAGTGTGGATGGAAGAGTTAATTTGGAAGGATCCAAAGAAAATGAATGAGTCGGTTATATAATATCGATGGGATTGATTTGTTTTGGATAAATGATAATGTGTTAGGATATCGTTTGTATCTCATGATAAGGGACGCCTCTTATCGACTGCTAGCGGCGCGGTAGCATATTTTTCCTTCGGTAGGACGCGGTATTTTGTGTACCGACTGTAGATCGTCGCGACAGTCGTTAACGTAGATCTCTGCACCGAACTGCAAAGTACGGCGTACTCCACATTTGCGGTACGCTGTACCAACGGTGTGCTTGCTGTTGAGCACGTGTAACTGGACCCAAACAAACCCAAGCATCCCTACGCGAATAAAATGACCCAAACAAACCCAAACAGACCCCTGTCCGCGCGAGAATCGTAACCCGAACAAAGCCAAACAAACCCAAACAAACCCAAACAAGCCCCGGGCCGTGAGAGACCCGTAACCCAAACAAACCCAAACAGACCCCGGTTAGCGCGAAAAGAAATGGCGCGAACAAACCCAAACAACAATGCGAAAAGAAATGGCCCAAACAAACCCAAACAAACCCCGGTTCGCGCAAAAAGAAATGACCCAAACAAACCCCGGTTCGCGCAAAATAAAATGACCCAGACAAACCCCGGTTTGCGCGAAAAGACATGACCCAAACAAACCCAAACAAGCCCCGGTTCACGCGAAAATAAATGACCCAAACAAACCCCGGTTCGCGCGAAAAGAAATGGCCCAAACAAACCCCGGTTCGAGCGAAAGGAAATGACCCAAACAAACCCAAACAACGTGAGCGAAATGACACGCACAATCCCAAACAAACCCAAACAACGCGAAAAGAAATAACCCAAACAAACCCAAACAGTGTGAACAAAATGACCCAAACGAGCCCAGACAAACTCAAACATCGCGAAAAGAAATGACCCAAACAAGCCCAAACAAAGTAAGGAGAAATGACCCAAACAAACCCAAACGGGCCGGGGGTTGGGTTTGTTCGGGGTTGTTTGGGGATGTTCGGGTTTGCTTGGGGTTGTTCGTTTGGGTTTGTTTGAGTTTGTTTGGGTTGTTTTACTTGACGAAAAATGACCGTAGGTAAGATGACAGCAGAGACGAACTCTGGGCCGTCGAGTCGGGGATTACCGTTCGAGTCCCCCAGAACCGTCACGAGTACCGCTTTTGCATTTGTATACTATCAAGTCCTTCTGCTATTGTTCTCACGGCATCAGCGGACTTCTTGACGCACTATGACCGGAAATAAGATAAAAGCGAGAGCAAACTCGGTGCCGTCACATCGTCGATGTCCGATTGAGGCCCCCGGAACCGGCACGAGCACCGCTTTTATCTTTGTTTTATGACATTTGCTACTGTCATCGGGGTCGGGGCATCGTCAGACTTTTTGACACACTACGACTGAAAGTAAGATAAAAGCGGAGACGGATTCGGTCCTGTCATATCCGGAATGTTCGAGTGAAGACTCAAGAGGCATGCGCAGCACCGATCTTATCTTCCGTACATAATCAATATTCTTATAACAGTTCTCGCAGCATCGTGAGATTTCTCGACTCAATCTGACTGGAAGGAAGAAGAATTTGGCGATGGATTCGGTACAGTAATATCCGGCATGCGTGAGTGAGGCCCCGGGAACCATTCCAAGCACCGATTTTATCGTTGTTATGTTAACAACCACGCTCTAGGATACGTCAACAAACACACCTGACCGAAGCCTAACATTTTCGAGAAACGGCAGGTCAGGACCAGTACTTTGTCCCTACTCGAATTTTTGTACGGGACAGACGGTCCATGGAATTTCCTCAACATCAGGACTTGGTCAGAATCAAGCGTCACCAAGAATCACCTAGCTCTTCTCGGATTTCCTTTCCATGCATCTCTTCATGAGGGCCTCTTAGAAGCATGTTTGCAAAATTTGAGTGCTTTAAATTGTCGGAAAGTGCATGAAATATCGATGTTTCATTTTGCGTCCCACAGAAAATCATTATTTCTCTATTTATTTATTTATTCTTTCATGATTTTTATTGTCGTCGAATCACGCATCTTCGCCTCTTGTTAGATGCGTGTTCGCAAAATTTCAAGGCTCTACGTAGTCGCAAAGTGGATGACATGTCGGTCTTTCGCTTTGCATACCACAGAAAATTGTTCTTCTCATTTTCTCATTTACTTTTCTTTTAAGTTGAATCATGCATTGCCAAGTTTAATAATCATCTTAAATAAAATAATCAAGTGAATAAAAACTTTCAACTTGTTAACATGATCGCTCGGTGCCTCAAAATTTAAGAAACATCAACTTATTTATCTTTCGATTCATTATTCCGACGAATCCAATGATTAATCTAATTTTTGTATCATTATCGCATTTATCATTGCCTCACGAAGAATTTCAAGCATCACACTGGGCAGAGACCAAAAACATAGCGCGACTAAAAAAATGCATTTTTCAAAAAGTTTTCCAACTTTGTCCACGGGCTAAAAAAAATTCCTGCCTGAATCAAAACTTGGGTCTTTTAGCGTGATTCTTGAGCTTCAATTTCGTAATATTTTGCTCTTTGTACGACCACTCGTCGCTGAGATATCGCCAATTAATTGAAAATTCGGCTTTTCTTCTTTGATCATCGATATTTCATGAATTATTCATCGTACAGCGAACGGAAGGTGCGTTTCGGAAACTTGAATAACTCCTCTATAAAATCCTTTTGCTATTTGACAGAAAACATTTTTTTTCAAGCTAAATATTGATTCGAAAAAGTATTAGAAAATTACTTTTTGCACCATTTTGGAGAATCTACCACAACTTTGCAAATATTGGGAAAACGATGAATGTTTCCAGGAATTTTTTAAGCTTAATACATGCCTAAAGACCCTGTAAATTTGCAAAGGGATCGGTGTAACCGTTTTTTTTTATCCGAATCCACAAACTCTCATGAAAAATTTAAGGGGCACATTTGTTGCTCCTTAGACGTCAAATGACGATGGTTAAGATGAAAACAAAAATTCGTTATCGTTCTCACTACTTTGGTTTGCTTGTAAATTCTGCATTAACTACTCATCAAATCTTACGAACGAAAATGAATGTTTGTGTTGAATTTTTTTTTCTTCAATCGTTATCGATTGAAAAATCGAATAGCTATTTGTGTACAAAAGGCGTATAAAGATTCGCTTGAGGGTATCAACTTAATTTAATGCGCCTCATTTTACCTCGTTAACTTATAGCATGCAAACAACGGAATCGCAGATGATAATTTCATGCAATTTTGTAAACAGTTTGAAATAAAAAGAAATAAAAAATTGGTTTTTTTAAAATATTTACTGAATAGTTAATGGGAAATTGTAAGAAAAAAAAACAGATCTTTCCCCCCAATATTGTGATTTTTTTTCATTTCAAAATGTATAGAAATTTTTTGATTGCATGCTATAATTTAGCGAGTTAAAGTTGGTTGCATTAAATCGAATTGATACCCCCAAGCGAATCTTCATATACCTTTTTACCACGCATCGCCATACGATTCTTTAATGGATAACGATTTAAAAAAAATCAAAACTTTATAATTTGTTTTTGCTTCTGCGATTTGATGAGTATTTATTGCTAAATTACATGCAAACAAAAGTAGTGAGAAAACTAACGAATTGTTTTTTCATCTTAACCATGTAATCGGCTCAAAAAATACCTGGAAATATCGATAGTTTTCACAATATTTGCAAGCTGGTGGTGGATTTGCCAAATCGGCGGAAAAATTATGTAATAAAAATTCAAATCAATATTTTGCTTAAAAAAAATCTTTTTGTTCAAATACCAAACGGAACTTATAGAGAAGCTATTCGAGTTTCTGAAACCCATCTTCCGTTCGCTGTACGATCATTGCTTCGAGATATCGATGATCAACGCCAGAGCTGAATTTCCGTTCTATTGGCGGGATCTCAGCGACAAGTGATCGTACAAAGAGCAAAAAATACCAAATTGAAGCCAAAGAATAAACACTAAAGCATTAATTGAGGCAGAGCATTTTTTTAGCCCGTGGACGATGTTGAAAGACGAAAAAAAATGAAGCTTTATTAATCGCTCCATTTTCTCTCTTAGCGCCAAGTATGACCCTAAAAAAACCTGAACAATTTGCTCACAAATGCTTATTTGTGATCACATTTGACTTCTCGAAACGTCAGCTGCGGCTTAACGTTTTTCGGTGACGTTTGCGGCCCCATGACAGCCGCGAGGCGAACACAGCAGCGGAAGCTCCAGCGCCTACTCTCTCCGCTGAATCTGCGGAAGTCAAACTCAACGTTTGAACTATCGTTCGATTTCGAAATTTTGATATTGTTTTTCTCTGTGATAACAGTTTTCGACCCACTTCTATTCGGATCTTCCGTATTCAAAATCGAGTCGACTTCGCTTCGGTCGGCGCGGAATGCCATTTTTATTTTTTTCCAACAAATTTTTCTTTTTTTCACATGAGCCCTATATTTTTTTTCGAAAAGTTCCCGAAAAACTATTCCAAAAACGCACCTCAACTGATTCGAAATGTCAGCCCAAATGGATGTAAAAATAGGTCGCCTTCCCCAAATTGTCACCCTGTACACATACTTGGCGAATTATAGTATGTGGAATAATGGAATTTAACAATGGAATAAAATATTTATTTAAAAATTTGTATCAACTGTGCTTTTATTTGTGTACACTTTGGCTTTACAAAAATACTTAAAATGCTCTGTATATTAATTTTTATATTTAATCAGACTTCATTAGTAATACTAATAATCTTTTGTAGAATTTTTATTTTCTATTTTGATAGAACTTTTTTAGAAAAATACTTAGCATATGAATTTTTATATTTAATCAGATTTCATCAGTAATACTAATAATCTTTTATCGAATAAAATGGACATAAAATCCAATCAATAATCTAAACGAAGCATAAGAAAACGCTCTTCAAACAAAGGGCACAACTGTCATCATAAAATAATATGCATGAATTGTTAATCTTCATCCAACGAATACAAAATATTCATAGATATTTTTTCTTCATCCGTCCTTTCTTTGGTTCTGCGGTATTTCTCAATTCTGCTGTGACCAGTTTTCCAATTATTACATCCGCATCATTATCATCACCGACGTTCGCTTTGGCTGGTTTTGAACCGATTTTATCAACCATTGTTGTGATAGTTGAGTTCATTCGATGAAAAGCTGTTTCGACTAGATCCACTTTTTGCCTTTTCATCTTTCTATAATCATTCCGATAATATCTTATTGGAGTCACAGGAGTCGGTGTTTGTGTCGACGATTCAGTCTCAAATGTCGATGACGATGATGCTGAAGGTGTCGCTGGCTGCAGAACATCGTTGAAAAATAATTATTTGTGGCTTTAAATGTTGCTGCAAGCCTCGCAGCGTGCCAAATTTCTAATACATTTAATATAGTTCTTGTTATTTCTTTCATAACAGTACAAAAGTATAAACACAACGAACATTAAAAACTGCACATAAATAACACAAACTGTCATTACAGATGCATGATTTATGATTATTATTATTATAAAACTTGACGAACTTTCTTTTTGCAACACGTTGGTTTAGAAATGCCAAAGACTCGTATAAAATCCACTTTTTTCTTGTTCATTTTCCTGCCCCACTTCGCATCTCCAGTTCTCGTTGTTGCCTTTCTTTGCTGTAGTGCTGGCGGAGACGAAGCCAACGTGATTGACACACTGGCACTGCAATAAATGTAACGTAAGATTTATAGCTTCAGACAATGGCTTTCAGTGACTAATTAATATTGCTTAGCCAGCGCGATCACAATTTTATTGAAATATCCCTGAAACATCCATTACTATAGCGATTTCCCGCCACGCGTTTTCTTTCATTCCTGTGTTCCGGTAATCTGCTACAGCTTTGTTGTAAAACGACGATCAAGACCGTACCATTTCAATAAGGAGTTCATCGCCAACTTTTTCGGCCATAATGTCCTCATAATGAATTACGTCCTGAGTTCCGAATATATCATTCGGTTTTTCATACGGATTTTCATAATCCGGTAATGAATACTGGCTATGATCCATTGCTGTGCTTTTATTTACTGTCACTTTGAACTCAAAAAAGGTTAGGTACGACTCACGGCGCTTCGTTCGAAAAATGCCATTATATAAAAAACACCCTGTAATTGGCTGGCAATAAGAAATACGGAGCAGATTTCCACCGCGACGGAAATGCTGTTCCTATTTCTAATTCGTTATTCCTTATTTGTGAATTGTGAATTGATCAACGGTTCTGCCATCGCTGGATTCCGCTATTCTTTGTTCTTTATTCCTTTTTCTTATTTCTTATTTCTTATACCTTATTTTTTCATTGTGTAACGGGCTTTACTCTAGGCTCTATGCGTATTAAATTTGAACCCTGAAAGCGACGAAAAAGGTGTATGTGGGTGTAGTTCGAAATTCAGCCATGAGCGCGCTTGTGTTGTCAGTATAGGATACGAAGTAAGGCATTGGTGATGCCATGAAGTGAGGAGTATTCGTTATCGACACTCGGTCATTGCTGAAATACGGATATATTGTCTTTTAGTGTTTACACGCCGACACATTATTACCACTTTCTTACGTGCAAAAAAAGTGTAGCTGATTGTTCCACAGTGGAGCTCATTGTTCCACATTCCATAACGAACACGTAAGAAAACGGTATTTTTGTTAATAGTACATAGAATTTTCAGTGCAATTAATAATTTTTTAAACGTATTGCGATTGTAATTCGTGACAGTATGAACGCTAACCTCACTTTACACAATGTAAAGTGAGGTTAGCGTTCATACTGTCACATGCAATCACAAAAATTACAATAAGTTAATTTTTTTAGTGCTTCATTAGTATGGGGAAATACTGTTCGTACAGAGTTAATTTTCTTAATCAGTGGGATCCTTAGCCTACATCAGGATTAAACAGAGACAAGAGTAAGTAAAAAATAAAGAAATACGTAGTATAAGTAGGGATAATAATTGTATAAGCAGAGGTATCTAACAAATACAATTTTTATGAGGGGGATATAATCACAATGATTTAATTTTTATTGAGCTTGGAAATCAAATACAAAATTTGCACATTTATATCTCGTATCCAGCCCGGTATATATTACCGCGCTATCTGAAATACGATCCTCTCTCTCTTTTCTCAGTATTTCTCTGTCATCCTGTACTAGACAGCAGCGCCACCATATAGACCTATATATATTTTTCGTCGGTTTTAGGGTCCAGGTCACGGTCTTACATACAGAACTGGAAACGACCGTGGTGGGGGTAGGCACTGTTAGCGAATTCACGTTTGTTTCCAATTTTCGCCACTACGTGGTATTGCTATCCGCGAGTAGGTGTGCGACAAGGACAGAACAGCTTCCGTCCGTCTCTCTCGCTCTTCTCGATGATCCGAAATGCACACTACCGTTTTTGCAGGAGGGGGGGGGCGAAGGTGGAATAGAGGCAGATGAGAAAGAATTGTGGAATAAGGACGGGGGATTGTGGAAGAGAATAGAAGTGCGGCTTGCAAAAAGGGGAAGATCTTGGATAGCTGGAAGACCAATATACATCCGGAAATTACCGCAAGCCACTTTCGAAATTATTCGACAACTCTCGGTACTCGAAAAGTCGAGAAATTATTATTTCACGTCCGGCATCCGGTGTGACACGTGCGTACCGCACACACCTTCGGCATGTCGATGAGTTTTCAGTAATACCCTGAAACAACGGTCCACCGTGGCCAGCTTTATGAATATTTTTCAACCTACAAATGCTCGTTGACGCGAACAGAGGTTATCAAGAACGTTGTAATAAAAAAATGGAGTAATAAGTGGTACGGGGCACGGTCTAAGACAAGGTAAGGGGCGAAGGGAGAGATCACAGAAGACCGTGGGGGGGAGGTACTCGCCGATAGTAGCGACGGCGGTGGCGGCGAGCGGAATGAAAGGTGAAGCTCAAAATGCTGCCTCACGACTCCATTGAAATCTGGCTTCGTTTCCAGACCTGTATGTAAGACCGTGGTCCACGTCCATGCGACAGCGCAGGGAGACTAGAGAGAAGGGGTGGACACAGCATAGGCCAATACGTAGTTCCAGCGTCTTAAAAAATCCGACTTGTAATAGTTGCAGATCGTGCCGACGCTTTTGTTCGCAGCTCTCCTGACGATAACGTCTCAAATAACTATAATATTCCAAACCTAACGCATGCGCACAAATAATAAAAGAATTTGATTTCGATGTGTCTTTGTGCTCTGCTTTGAGGGTCATTTTTAATATTATTGTGTTGTGTAATATTGAGAAAATCTTCACGAAATTGTTTTCTTCAAAGCCCAAGGTAGAATTATTTTCAATATTGCTCCCAATCAATCGCCATTAGGGTTAGCCTTCAGTTTCATTTTTCATGCATGTAGTTCAGTTTATGAGAAACATAACCTTTACGCTTCATTTTCCCTGGAGTAATAAGTATAAAATGGAGCATAATTTATAAGTTATTTTTTTAATAAAAAAATTAATCAACTGACCAGCCTTTTCTGAAACATATTTCCAGTCCACGACAGTCAAGGCTTCATTTGTGTTCTGTTTTTATTTTCTGAGTTGGTTTATTTAGTTGGTTCACCGCTTAATTTCTTGCTATTATGAGTTTGCAACAATGAGAAAGACAGCGAAATAGGAGAGGTAGACGCAACAGTTAGGTCCCCCACCCCGAATGTGCTGTCAACAGCAACCGAGGGCCCGCCAAGAGCACGAGGCTAGTAGGCGGAGTTAACCGATCGGACACATACGATCGCAGCGCTTCCTTATTTGTTGCGTTTTTGCGGACGTTTTGTAACCACTGTGTCCACTCCTTACCTCTAGTCTCCCTGGTACAGCGGTCGGGCTCCTTTACTCTAGGCTCCATGGCTTTCAGGGTTCAAATTTATTACGATTCTCCTATGCCCGTTCAGTCTCCTTCCCTCTAGGCTCCATGGCATACACGATCACGGAACACAGGCAAAATTATACAATGGTCATATTCAACTACCGCCCACACAACGTGTAAGCATGGAGCACAGTCTTACATACAGGTCTTGCAACCAAGACAAATTTGAGTGGTGGGGGTAGCCGCATTATCGTCCCGATTTTTTTGCCACTACGCGGCGCTGTCAGTTATTCATAGAAACGCATATGAGTGACATTACGACGCAAGGTTATAAATACCGTGATTGAAATCAATAACAAGAGAGATAAATGCATAATGACCACTAATTCCTGTGCGGTTCCGACCTGCAACACCGGACGAAAATCAGTAAAAGAGAAGTACTCCGTGTTCAAAGTTCCAACACATCCGGATATCTTTTCTAGATATAATTTTTCGATCTTTTGGGACATTTTAAGCACATTGCCATTGAAAACTGGAAAAAATTCACCATCACAAAGTTTCCCCCATGAGGAAGCAAAATAATCAATTTCGCTCGAAGCTGTTTTGTATGTCGCCGTAAACGTATTCATATACGCATGTATGACTGCGTATGACCATCAAAAGATTGGTTAGGATTCCGCCAAATACGGGCTATAAACTTATGAAACTTACCAATAACTCGTTGCGCCGCTCTCGTGGCCATAAATTGTACTTTCGTTTGGACGTGAACGGACAATCCCCCGCCACATTTGTTGCAAGCCCTGTATGTAAGACCGTGGCATGGAGCCACGGTCGTATATACAGGTCTGGGCACTCCGTTGAAGAATGCGTGACTCGAAGTGACGCCTCTATTTGCGCATTCCACCGCGGCGCTAGTGAAGGGGAGGCACTTTTGTTTATACCGCGTTTACGGGGCATGGCATGCACGTTGTGTGGTGACCGTCGTATATACGCTGTGGCCTAACCTCGTTGTGGCGGGTTGATTTCAAGTGTATCGTACGGTTTATATTCAATACGGGAAAAAAAGTATCCATTTATTGCCATGCCGAAGCGGTGCATGATTCCGGGATGCAGAAGTGGGTATTTAAATAACCCGGAGCGTCTCTTTGTTCAAAATTCCGAATGATGAAGAGTTGCGCGCTAAGTGGGCGAAGACACTGACGCCAGAACTGAATGGACCATTGAAAAAATCGCATACGATATGCGAGAAACACTTTCATTCATCGGGTATTGTTCGCCACTTTATCCATAAAGATCGAGATGGAAAAATTATCGCAAAAGTAAATTATTAATCGTTATCCCTCCCATTTTCAGCATGTTTTTTTTCACAGCATGGTAAATATTCGGAAGTGGGGCTCCTGCTAGAATCAGATGATTTTTTTTTTAATTTTCTTGTTTGGCTCTGTTTAGATTTTATGTATATCAGGAGCCCTGCTTCCGAATATCTACACAAACTATAATTTATGCGTAAATTTCGTAAACGACATTTTGTCCGTAAACGAAAAAAAATATAATTGGATTGAGCGATACTTAAGTCAGCCTATGCGTGGCAAAGACGATAAGTATCATTAACTAACGGCTCATCGCTCATATTTCATTTATGCTTTGAGTTTATGCTTTTAGTTTTTGTGTTCGAGTAATTATTTCGGAATGAATTGTATTCATTTTTCATTACAGCCACGTGAAGGGAAAGACAATGCGCATGCGCGCATACATCGCTCTCTGTCGCACATGCCTCCGAGATAGCAGCGCTCCACGCTTTTGTGGCCAGCTCCGCAACTTGAGGCGTCAGATAGAGGCACGCTTTGGGGTATACGGAATATACGGGAGTGCCCAGACCTGTATATACGACCGTGCATGGAGCCTATGGTGTAAGTCATGGAGACTAGATACAGGAGGCCACACTCGGCCTTTCAACTCGTCCCCAAAACGGTATCCGAGATAGACGGCGCTGGGGTGCTTCGGAGTACATGTATAGATATACGCAAAACATGGGTCCGATGAAGACGGTTCACAGCTGATGTACTTAACCTTCATTCATCTTTAAGTGCAGAGTAATAAAATTTAAGACAAAGTGATACGGTATTTGTTAAATACGCATACAGTACAGATAAAGCATAGTTTTTTAAATCAAACACTTTAGTTTTTAATTCTTGTGTCATTTTTCAGAGTACAAAACGAGTATGTACGACCAAAGTAGAGAGCACACTCTCACCATATTGCACACACTGAAATTGAATTACAAGAATGAAAAACTGATAATATCTTTCATTGTCGAATACGGTATAATATTTGTAACATTTATCATGAAAAACATATTAATTTCTATTCAGACTCTCAGTGAACAAGGAAATTTATTTTGTCATTTATTGAATAAATTACTGTACGGGCAACAAAATTTTCGGTCGGTATATTTAGTATACTTGAACAAAAGACTTACCTTTTCTCGCTTTCAAAAAGTTTTTCTTCAAATGGACATGGGGAAATTACTGAGCCGTGTTCGCCCGAAATTTTGACGTTTGCTGTCACGCTCGGTCTGTCGTAAGGTTAGTCTCAGCCATGGGACCGACACTGGCCTACTATTCCTATAGGATAAACGAAAACGCGTTTTGTACCGGCTTTTTAGTTCTTGAAATCGCCACTGCCTAGCATTGGCTGTTACGTGACCGCACCGGGTATATATACTCTGATCAGCTGAACGATTTGATACTGCAAAACAATGGAAAATCACTGTGAAACGTACAGAAATTATAATACAAATCCATCATACATGCGAATAATGATTTTAATAAAGTTATGTACAACAGACTTTCATTTATGTAAAATATTTGAAACACCGGTGCAATATACATATATATGCATGCCGCTCACATGACTACAAGCGCCGCAGTGCGGCAATCACATTTTGCAAGCAGCATTTATCTACCAGTGTCAGCCCCCTGGTCTCATCCGATCACTATCATCTCGGCGACCAATATATTATTATCCATAGCGTCCGCAGCTTCCCAGCGCCGTCTATGTTGGAGCCATTTTCGGGGACGCTTTTTTCAGTGGCTTTGCACGGGAGTTTGGACCCCTGGTATGTAGTCACCATGGTGTAAGTAGTTATAATTTTCCGCGCGCATGCGCAGTTCGCTTCGAATTCTGGTTTCGAAAGCTGCTAATGTTTTCTAACCTAAAAGCGCAGAAACGTAACATCCCAATGTCGCGTCGTACAATCGAGTGAACTCGCGTACAGTTATTTGTTCAACGTAGCAAAGGAGCAAAATTCGAGCAAAGTGTCGTACGCGCACGCAGCCGAAAATGAACGCTCTGGCAAGAACGGTTCGGTTTGCGCCAGGCGTCGTAAGGAATTTGTTGCCCAAGATCTCGACCATTCTCTCGAGAACCGCGGCTTTCAAGAGCGAACTCAAGATAAAATGGATCAGACCACCAAAAATTGCCTCAACGATGCCGCAAAAAAGCGGGGATGGCGGCTTGGACCTCAATGTGCAGCCCGACGATTACGTCAATTTTTTTGACAAATCAAAAGAGCTTCAGGAGTAAGCCATATTTTGCATTCCTTCGATATCGCTTCGTTTCTCATTACGTCGCTTCCTCTCCCTCTCTCTCTCTCTCCCCCTCTCCCCCCCCTCTCTCTCTCTCTCTCTCTCTTTCTCTCTCTCTCTCTCTCTCTCTCTCTCTCTCTCTCTCTCTCTCTCTCTCTCTCTCTCTCTCTCTCTCTCTCTCTCTCTCTCTCTCTCTCTCTCTCTCTCTCTCTCTCTCTCTCTCTCGCTCTTCCTCTTTCCGTTACTTTATCGTAAAAACTAAATCATATATCCACCTTCTTGTAACTGAAATGTTCAGTATCTTTTTATGGCCTGTACAGTAACAACTGTTTAATGTGTTCCAAATTCTGTTTGGGTTAGAAATTGTGGTGTGGATGTACATCATGCGCCTTCTTACAGCTTGTGTACCAACAACGTTTCAATGTGTTCCAAATTTTGTTTGGGTCATAAATTGTAGTAATTTGGGTTAGCATAGTAAATCTAATTATCGGAATTTGTTCATCCGGGCCACTATTTGCCACCGGCATTTTTTCCTTCCCATACCACTTTAGCACTGTATTATCCTGTTTCCATGTCAAAGTAACATTTCAAGTATGATTTGGAACATGAATCTTTACATCAATATTCAAATATTGCATGCATGAATTGAGATATAAAATACATAAATCTACAGGTACAGAAGTTTATTTTTCCAGTGCCGATGACATTGTTAAGAAAATGTTTACCCTGAGATTCAACGCTGGAATTGAAATGCGCAACAAAAAACGCGAAGCGACCCTGGCACTGGTTCAGCGACATAAGGCCGATCGTGGCTCTATGGAATCCAGATGTTCGCTCATTAAGTAACCCAGATTGCTTTAATGACTGTTTTCGTTTGACTGATAGTCTTGTCTTTGCAGTGGCAGCTATGACCAGTGAGATTCTCCACTTGCAAGAGCACATGGCTACCCATAAGCATAATGTACCCACCAAGATCTTCCTCAAAGAGCTTATCGAGAAGAGAAAAAAGTTTTTGGGCAAATTGCGCAGATGGGATTACAAGAGATTCGAATGGATTCTAGAGAAGCTCAATCTCATTTACAAGCCTAATCCAGAGTTAGTAATTCATTCGTTTAAACATTTATTTCCTTAACGATGCTACAACTGACGTCCACTGAACATAAGTATGTGGGACAAGAAAAAACACTGTTATCAAACGATTGAAAAAATCATAGTGTATAGCTAACTTTTAAAGTAATTTTCGCCAAAGCTGTCCTGTATTAACATATAGGTATCCTGAGACTAAACTTTGGATTTTTTCAGCCTGTACGGGAATATCACCAGGAAGAGATCGATGAGGATGTTGACTAAGAAATTCTGTAGGGAGGTGAAAATGAAGAAAATGAACAAATACAGAAAAGAGCTAGAGGATCAGCAGGCCAGTTTCTTCGCTGAAAAAGTGGCAAAGCTGGAGTTCATGAGGCGTGAGGAAATTGCTTGTGGACGAGAACCTACAGTCACTGAAGAACAAATCGAGGAAGCTAAGCAAACGGCGGAGCTGTACAAGAATAAACAACCATCGCAGGCGATTGACTGAATCATTAAGATATGATAAAACACACGTTTTATCTTTTTCACAAGCGCAACCAATTTTAACGAATATCCTAAGTGCTAGCCGTAAAAAAATTCTTTCATACCGCAAGACAAATGCAGCACTTCATATATACGAAAAATCACGAGCTTGAAAAATAAACCAACGTTTTGGATAAGGATTTTTGGGCTTTCCGAAGTTTTGATACCACCTACCATTACCACGACCATTTTAGATGCCATCCCGGGCAAGGGTAAACAAAATAAAAAAATTTCAAATGTATTCTCTATTATCAAAGTAGATTCACCCGTAAGTGGCATAATGCGTAGAGTGAGACTCAAATTTCTAGTGAAAGGGTTTTTTTTTAAATTATTATTTCACCTGAAAGTGTTAATATTAAACTTTATTAGGACAACGTTCTTAAAGGGTTAGGATACTGTGACGACCCAAAAATCAGGGTTAATAAAAATTAATTTTCAAGGACTAAGTAAGATGTTTGGAAAACAGTTTGGACATTTATTCATATGTACAACATGTTTATTAAGAAAGTTGTATACCGAATTTTATTTTAAAATATTAATAATTTAAACGTTGTAAATAATCTTGTGAAGGACCTTTGAACACTACATGATTTTGGCTATCCAGTCGATTTGAAACAAAATGAACGAGTTTTTTTCTTCAAATAGATAATATTGGTTTAAGACTTGACCGAGCTTTTATTTCATTATCGTGTTCTAATACAATTTAATAAAAATTAACGTGTGTCGATTTTTCGAGTACCGAATTTTAAGTCAATCCGTCTATTAGATGTCGAAAAATCATGTACACCATTTTGAAAAAATCACAAGTTTACCTTCAATCTACGATGCCTGCATCACATGCTGGACGTTCCTCTTCAATTTGAGTTGCCTCAAGGAATGACGAACAATTGTTCATCATTTTCACACTAGCCTAAACACTTAAGAGTGAATATGTCACGCCTCACGAGTACCACAATTTACGGAGCCGCTTAAATTTGTCCTGCGTTGCCATACAGTAATTATATATGGGACAGCCGGTCGAAGAAATGAGAATTTCAGTGCGTTGCAATTAATTATACTATAATTATGTAGTGAAATGTGAAATTTCCCAAAAAGATTTCTTCGTATGTAAATTGCTCACATAGACAATCCGAACCATTATGTACCATTTTTTGTTACGCTTTTTCTCATATCCCACCCCCCATAAGGCACTCGAAATTACTGTAAGTTATGTTCTATAATTCTTCAAGGGTTTACTGGATCGATATAAATTTTACTTACAGAGTTAGAACAAAGAAATAACAATGCACCAAAATTTTTATCGCTATAGTAACTTACTGAAAGTTTCCCATACATCCTTGAAAACCCAATACAAAATATTCCTTTCACGAACTCGAGTATTCAACAATTAATTGATTTTCATCTATAATCAAGTAAGAATACATCCCAGTATACTGGTGAAATTTCAAGCAGTTACCAAACTTGTAACAAAAAATGGCGATTCTAAAAATGGTTCCATTTATGCAGCGATTCATGGAGATGACATGCTGGCCACATTTCTATCTAATAATTTATACATTAAATAACTCTAGATGCCTGATTGAAACTGCTCACGCGTGTAAAAATCTAGATTCTGTAAAAAAAAATAGGGGGTCACCGAACTTCGAAAGAAAATATTAATGGAGAACTTAGAAAAATGTGACTAGCAGAAGAATGTTCGTTAGCCGCGACGTTTCAGAGAAAACTGAAGAATGTCTGAATCTAAAACTTAAATTTGCGCGGAAATTTTCATTCCAGCTTATCATTGGGTATGATAATTGATTGTGTTGTTTTTATTAAGCGCCACAATAACTTGACCAATGATTGAGAATGGCCCTTCTCATGCCCCGACAAAATACGACCCCTCACGAAAGAAATATCTTAGGAGAATAAAACTAAATTGTCGTTTGAGATAAAATGATCAACTTGGATATAAACAAAACGTTTATTCGTTTCAATGCGAATGTATATCATTATTATTTACAAGTTTCCTGTAACAACGTTAACAGCGACTCTATGTTGATACTTATTTACTGTCAGATTCTCCATCAGCTGGTGCCTGGATGTCTGTTGATTTTATTTTACCAAAGAGCGAGTTGTATAATTCTTTCTTGGCTAGATCAGACCACGTGTCGTTGACAGCCATGGGAGCCATGAAATTTACCAATTTCGTGTGAATGTTGTAACGCATGCGGCGCCCTTTGGTCGCTCTCGTATCGATTTTCCTCTTCATTTTATTCCTCATGTTCTGCAGAGATATCCACTGTTTACTCAATTGCACGGGATCCATGATATCCGACGACTTGTACTCGATAAGCTCGCGTAACAGTTGATGGTAAAAATCATCGTCGTCATAAATCTCAGAGTCATGGTCTTGCTGTCTTCTGCCATTCTCGTTCTGAGCACTTCCTTCTTTGCCCAATATCTCGTACTCGGATCTCTTCAGTCGCGTTCTCTTGAGCAATTTTTCCCTGTTGCCAATAACGAATTCTATCTGCTTGACTATAGTCTGACCCGAGCTCTTGTTCAAAGTTCCACTGGCCACACAAGTCTTGTCATTCCACTTTTGAATCACAGAGTTTCTGTAGTCGTGATATAATTCATGATTTACAGCGAGCAATTTTTCGTACCCGGCGAGACTACGTTTCTTCCTTTTCTTGCGTGACAGCGTCTCTTCTTTCTCCTTCTCCTCTGATGACATAATTTCGCTGCTCCCTTCTGGTTCTTTTTCCTCTTCGGTATCCGAGCAAATTTCCTCATCCAAATCCTCATTTCGAGTGAGCTTGGCAGCTTCTCGTTTATCGCCTTTTTTTGAAAGATCTCTCGTTTCGGGATAATTCTTAAGGAGACTTGCTTGCAGATCCAGCAAATTTTCCAGCAGTAGGTTCAATTTGTTGGCACCTTCCTTGGCTTCCTTCCTGAAATTCTTGTCCTGACTCATGTGACGGTACACTTTCTGCTGGGGCATTTTGTTGCTCGTGATTAAACATTTCTGCAGCTTTATTCTTGCTTCCAAGAGACTCTCCCAGATCTTCAGTTGTTCTCGAACGCAATTTCCCTTCTCCATGTCGGCGCGCACATTTGTCTGTGTTACGCTCGTGAAATCAGCTTCTCCACCACGATGTCGACGCAGTGGATTGTCCTTGTCGACCTCTGAATCTTCGGCTGTGTCGGGATCAGATTCATCACTGCCAGAGGCCATCTCTGCTTCTTCTGTAGATCTGTTATCCATGCTGTCCGAGCCCTTGGAGCCTTCCGATTCGTCCTCAATTGTGGTCTCGCTGTCGCTATTGTTTTCTGATTCGTAGACATCTTTGCGAAATACTTTTTTACCTTTGTACCTGGAGACACGACAAACAATGCAGAAACCATATTTGCGCAATACACAGCTGCTACATTCAATATCGATGTACGAATAACAAAAATTGCTTGATCGATTTATACGAACCGATCGTCAATTTGATCCAATAGATCGACGTTTCGTCTTCTGATGATTGACGCAGAAGGATCTATATCCGACGCATCGGCTTCGTCATAGGCTTCGACAACTTTAGCTTTAGTTTGCTCGTTCTCGTCATCCGAGCTGAAAATCGTTGGAGCCGCGGTAACCAAAGTACCTATTGTCTCTGCCAAACTCGGCTTTTTACGTCGTAACGCCATTCTCGTACGTTTATTAGTCAAAAGAATTTATCCGCTTCGGGCACATTATCGTACGCACGTGTCCACATAAATATAACATAAGTTGCGGTCGCCGGGACTGTAGTTCGTCAACTTGACACTGCAGCAGCGCCATATTGCGTGGAGGTGGCAGTTTTAGCTACGTGAACTTGGCGATTCGACTTTGGATTCTTGCATTCTTTTGTACGTGATCGTTTGTGAGTCGTTTGTGGTTGATTGTGGTAACAATTAAAATGTTTGCGAGATATGAGTCTTTAGTTAGAAAATGAGCGTTAAAAATTACTGTGAAACTAGCGACTTGACTTTGACTTTTCGATTAAAATTTTTTTTTTCATCGCTTGTGAGTCGTTTCTGGTTGATTGTGGTAACAATTAAAATGTTTGTGAGATGAGTCTTTAGTTGGAAAATAAGGGTTAAAAATTACTGTGAAGTTAGCGACTTGATGTTGACTTTTCGATTAAAAAAAAAAATCGATTGTGAGTCGTTTGTGGTTGATTGTGGTAACAACTAATATGTTTGTGAGATGTCTCAAGTTGGAAAATGAGCGTTAAAAATTACTGGTAAGTTAGCGACTTGACTTTGAGTTTTCAGTATTTTCTTTTTTTTTAATCGATTGTGAGTCGTATGTGGTTGATTATAAGAACAATTAAAACGTTTGTGAGATCATTCTTTAGTTGAAAAATTACCGGTAAGTTACCGGCTTGACTTTGACTTTTCGATTTATATATTTTTTTAATCGTTTGCGGGTCGTTTGTAGTTTATTGAGATTAACTAAAACGTTTGTGAGATTAGTCTCGGCGGTGAACAAAAGACACGTAAACAACGGAAAAGTTAACGATTCGACTATCACTTTTGCACTTTTTTGTATGAATTGTCCGTTGTTTGTGGTTCGTTGCGCGAACAATTCGAAGACTTGTACGATTAGCGTTTTCGAAGTAAAACGTCAAAACATATGTGAAAAAATTATCGATGAACGGTAATATTACCCAATCAAGTCAGCACCGAACGATTCATTTTTATTATATTTCTATATCACGAAGAATTTAATCGATGTCAAAATATGGACGAATACTTTAATTAAAACATTTTGTGAGATCAGGCATTAATTGATAACTAAAGTCAACGATTACCGCAAAACTAACGAGCCGACTTTGACTTTTAGATTTAAAAAAAATCGTTTGTGAGTCGTTTATGGAATTGTAAAATCAACCAAAACGTTTCTGCAGAACCCCTTTGCAAACGGTCATATAACCCAAACACACAGGCTAATACAGAAAAATGCTATTTTTGCGTTATTTATATATGACGAAGAGGTTAATTGACGTCAAATTGTTAACGAACATTTTAATTAGAACCCTTATACGATCACTGTTTATGATACAGCAGACAAAAATGACCAGAGGTGAACTGGACAACTGAACTGCGATTTTTCCAATTCTAATAATTTGTGATTTCCTGTACGTGTAATTAACACAGTTTTTGTCGTTGACGAAGATTCCAATTAGAATGTTAGGGGCCTATTTTCCTGTAAATAAAAAACAAAAAACAAATGATTCAACTGTTTTGATTTTACCAGTCTGTTTCAAATTATGCTTAATGACATATAAATTAAAACACTTTTCGGATCAGCGGCTCAACGTGGATAGTTTGCTTAGTGGTTTGTTTAGTGGATGGATAGTTTAGATTAAGTAATTGAAAAATAATTAACTACTATTTTTATCAAAATTGTTGTCGGAAATTGATTTATTCGTCTAATGACCTATGCACACTGCGCGCGATGAGCGATGAGCGATGAGAGACATCCAATGAGAGCTCAGGTGTTCCGGAAAGCCCCTGGCAGAGTGAAGCTCCCATTGGATATCGCCCATCGCTCGTCGCTTATCGCGCGCAGTGAGCAGAAGCTATAAGAGCGTCCGCACACTACACACGATTTGCGATCCAATCGGAGCTATGATATTAAAGAAAACCCCTAGGGGAGTGAAGCTCCCATTCGATATCGCTCATCCCTAATCGCGTGCAGTATGTCGGTACCATTAGTCTTTGATCTGACATGTGCGAAAAATTACCGGGTGAATAACGAAGTTTATTCATATCCGGAAATGATTCAGGTACGACTTATTTATTTATTTACGTTTCTAATCTGAAAATAATACATAACCATTTTCATACATTATTGCCTCTTCATAAAGGAACAATTATTTCGAGAAATGTTGTTTTTGTGTATTTTTACCGGACTCTGGAAATGGGATCAGGATATCAAGGAACCTTTCCAACTACGACACAGTGCGACACAGTGCACATATTTCTGATGTATTCCTTTGCCCGGATTGGCTGGCGATGCCAGAAATATGTACACTGTGTCGCACTGCGTCGTAGTTGGAAAGCTCCCCAAGCTAGAAAGCTTAATAAATTAACATGGAAGCAATCTGCACCTTCCTTGGCCAATTTTCCAACATTATTTACTAATATCACATTGAAAAATAGAATTCGAATTAATGCATAATTTTACAATAATTTATTCCTTTCGATGAAATTTGAGTCCCATTGATGTATTCAGGACGTATCCCTGAGAAAAAGGCGCATACCGATCGAGTCGACCATGACTGCGAGGAAGATAGCTATGTTGTAAATTACAGGTGTTCTCGTTAACCAATCTGAAAGAAAAAACATAAATACTTTTAGGTCTGTAAATGTAAGAACAAAGTGTTTCTCCTCGTTTGCTTAAAATGTAATCCGTTTGCGAGAAATCTGTCTTGTAAGTTTATGGTCGACCGAACCTTAGATACATTACCTTAAGGTAGTACCAGCGCGCAATCTTGATGTCTATAGATTTTGTTCAAATTTTAACCAGACATTGTTCATATCATTATGCATGTTTGAGTGAAATTTAAGAACAGTCGACTATTTAGATTTGGAGATAATGGGCTTTAAGATTGCAACTTTTAACACTGCAGGGTCTGCATTGAAATTTAGACAGATTAATTTTCCGTAAAAAATATTTGTCCCCTATAATAAGAAGAAATATGGCAACACCGTAGAATAGTATTGTTCAATATTTCGAGAAAAAAATAATTATCGTGTTCCTAAAGTTAAACATTTTGTCATAAAAAAATATTTGCATTATAAATATTAATATTTTACGATGTTTATGTTATCTTTATTAACAAATAAAAGTGTTAGTTTATTCATAACTAATTAGAAACTGTGTTTGATTGAAAATTACTTCCGAATAAAAATTTTTGTTGCAGTATTATTTTAAATATACCGCGCAAACTCACGTCATTGGATACGTGGAACGATGCGGTGTTGCCATATGTTTTCTTACTATAGGGGACAAATATTTACAAATGCACAGTTAAAAGTGGCAAATTTAAAACCTATTATCTCCTAATCTAAATAGTCGACTGTTCCGAAATTTCACTCAAACATGTATGATGATTTGAACAATGTCTGGTTAAAATTTGAACAAAATATATAGAAATCAAGATTGCGCGCTCGTACAACCTTAAGGTCTATTATACCCACGGTTTAAGAATTTCGTCTAAGGTCCGGTTCCACAACTCTCGGTTAATTGAGTTAACCGAAGTTTAAGGACGACTGGACCAATCAAAACCACGCTTGGCTGGCTCCGGTTAACTCGGTTAACCGAGAGTTGTGGAACCGGGCCTAAGTTCTTGAATCTCGAACGTAGATAGATAGATTGATTAGTGCGCTAGGACCCAGCAGGCTCCTCTGGCATGTAATTCTTATATTACATACTCATTACAGGAAAAAACACAACAAATAAAAGAAAAACTCGATCCAAAAATAAAAATAGGTGACTCTACATAGACCTTCCCGAGAAAAAATTATCAGATCGGATCACATCTGATTATATCTGGATTACATATGATCCAGATATAATTGGTCATATCTGGATCTTGTCTAATCATGCAACAAAAATGGCCATATCAGGGCATATATGATAAGATTTGACTATATCAGACCTGACAATATCAAATCTGCCTATAATATGCAAAATTGATCGGTTTCGAAGCGTAATTGGTCATATTAGAACAGATATACCCATATCAGGGTGAACATGCTTAGATTAATAGCAGATATGAGTTTATTTAGTATGGCATATGTCTGTCTCCTTGCCGTACACCTATGATATTTAACCTCGACATACATATGATATCCTATTTGCGAACCGATGATATTTTATAAGTGATTTACGGTGTTATACACTGATCAAATGGGAGTTCTCAAATAGGCCAATAACGTGTGATTTTGTGTGCGTATGCGCGCATCTGTGTAGGTGTTAATAAGACACACAATCATAATAACAATTTTATACATAGATATGCATTGATTTATATTTGATTAGATCTGATCACACGTGGGCAAGCATGTTCAGCGATGATCATATAGAACTTGGTTGAATTCGAGTACAATTCTATATCTGGGCAGATACAATCGTACATGGGCAAATATTGTCAGACCTGATCATGTACGAGTTGGGTTTGGTTGCGTATTCATCCATACCTGGTTGGATATGTTCATGCATGCGCGCATATGTTCAAGTCTGATTGTGTGTGAGCTCGTATGTAGTCGTGAATTGTACTATATCTGGTTAGACATGACCGCACATGGACAGACATGTTCAGCTATAAATTCATATCTGCACATATTTACTTATGCGCGATTATATCTGACCAGATATAGAGCTACCCCTAAGCGCATAAAAATACATGTATGTTCATCTTTGACCATGCATGATCAGATCAAATTCATTTATGTTGCTGATAAACACCTAAATGAGCATATCTGCTCAGATATGACCATTTTTCCCCGGGAAGTGTACAGCAAGGAGATAGACTTATGACATACCACATATACTCATATCTGCCATTAGTATAAGCATGTTCACCCTGATATGGGTATATCTGTTTTGATATGACCAATTACGTTTCGAAACCGATCAATTTTGCATATTATAGGCAGATTTGATATTAGGTCTGACACCATATGGTCTGATTCGTCAAATCTAATCATATATGCTCTGATATGGCCATTTTTCTTGCATGATTAGACCCGCTTTCGTTCAATTAAGTCTCAAACGGAAGATAATCGTTTGGTAGTAATTAGTAGCTTAATTACAATGAATCGAAAAACCATCTACGTTAGACGCAGGCGATAGAGAGCTGTGATTGGTCAATGGTGGATCTAACGGAATACGACGCAATCATATTTTGTTTTCTCTATGCGCGTTAGCTAGAATACGTATTTTTCCGATCGGCGGAATTAAAGAATTGACCATTAAATGTTATAATCGAAATAGCAATTACCGCTAAATGGTTACCTCCCAATTGAGAGTTATTGGAACATTTTTTTTAATCGTTTTCAGAATCAACTACAAGCGACTCACAATCGATTCTAAAAAGTTCACATATGTTTCCACATGTTTTCACGTTTTACTTCGAAAACGCTAATCGTACAAGTATTCGAACTGTTCGCACAACCAACCACAAACGACCAATAATATATACAAAAAAGTGCAAAAGTGCCAGTTGAATCGGTAACTATCCCGTTGTTGACATGTCTTTTGTTCACCGGCGAATGTTTTAATTAATCTCACAATCAACCACGAACGACCCATAAATGATTTACAAAATATATAAATCGAAAAGTTAACGGCAAGCCGGTAACTTACCGGTCATTTTTAACACTCATTTTTCAACTAGACTGATCTCACAAACGTTTTAATTGTTCTCACAATCAACCACAAATGATTAAGAAAAAAATTGAAAGGTCAAAGTAAAACCGGTAACTTACCGGTCTTTTTTAATATAATAGATATTTAATACGCGAGTGTGTATTAATTTCGGTTTGAAACGTTTTTATAATAGTGAAACTACCGCATCAACCAAATTTCGCACCTCTAAGCTACCGAAAATACCCGATCGAGCTTCGAGTAGCTAGCTTCAGGTACCTCGACCGAAGCGCAGATAGTACAACATGGGATATATATCTATACCTGCTGTCTCTCGCCACCAGTTCGGCGGAGCGATAGGTATAGATACCCGTGGTTGCTTGGTTACCAGGGCGGTTATATCCTCTGAATTTTGCCTTGTCCGTCTGCCTGGCGCGTTCATTGCGGTAGTGCGAATATTTTTCAATATTACTGCTAAACTATTGAAGATAGAGAAAAAATCACGCATACTTAAGAACGGGAATCTTCTATTCTACAACTTCTATTCGAAACTTTTTTGCGATTGCAGCTCCGTTTTCGCAATAATGCATAATTTTTGTTTTTTCTACCGGTTTCCGCACGAGTGATAATTAAAATTCCTGGCAATCCGGCTTCCCCCGGTCGATTACCATAGGAATACATGTCTCATAATGAGGTAGCACAAATGTTCGACTTTGGGTGTTTAAAACACCGTGTTTTTAACGGGACTATTCGAAAACTCTCGGGACGAGCACGTGTAGTGCACAAGCAAGCAGATGCGCTTGAGAGCCGGAAAGCTGTCAGATGGAAAACCGTCCTGATCTATTTTGTGCGAAAAAAAATGTAGCAGATACCCGAATCCTTAGAATCCTACGGGTGGGGGTCAAAATATCGAATGGCCAAATATAGAACGACAAAGATTGTGAAACGACAGAATTATGAATTCTCATTATAACGAAAGTTAAATTATTCGAAATTTTATGTTTCGATAGATGAAAAAATCGAATGACTGTAAAGCAAAGCATCATTTATTCGAGAGCTCATTTATCTGAAAACGGTAACACTCGTTTTGACTCGACGACAAAATATCCGCGACAAAATATCCGACGACAGAATATCCGCAGGACAAAATATCCTCATGACAGAACATCCGCAAGACAAAATATCTGCCGGTATTATATCCGCTGTCGGTAATTAAATGTTGAGGTGTTTGGGTTTGTTTAGTGTTTTGTTTGCGTTTGTTTGGTGTATTGTTTGTGTTTGTTTGATTCGGTTGCCAATCTAACATCCGCTGTCGGGAATTAAATGTTGAGGGGTTTGTTTGGGTTCGTTTGCGTTTGTTTGGTGTTTGGTTTGCGTTTGTTTGAGTTAGTTGTCAATCTTACATCCGCTGTCGGTAATTAAATGTTGAGGTGTTTGTTTGGTGTTTTTGGTGTTGATTTGATGTTTTTGGTGTTGTTTTGATGTTTTTGGTGTTGTTTGGTGTTTCGTTTGTGTTTGTTCAGTTTGGTTGCCGATATTATATCCGCTGTCGGTAATTAAATGTTGAGGTGTTTGTTTGGGTTTGCTTGGTGTTTTGTTTGAGATTGTTTGGGTTTATTCGGGTTGGTTGCCGATATTATATCCGCTGTCGGTAATTAAAAGTTGAGGTGTTTGTTTGCGTTTGTTTGGTGTTTTGTTTGCGTTTGTTTGAGTTGGCTGCCAATCTTATTATCGCTGTCGGTAATTAAATGTTGAGGTGTTTGGTTGGTGTTTTTGGTGATGTTTGGTGTTTTGTTTGGCTTTGTTCGGGTTGGTTGCCGATATTATATCCGCGGTCGGTAATTAAATGTTAAGGTGTTTGTTTGGGTTTGTTCGGGCTGGCTGCCGATATTATATCCGCTGTCGGTAATTAAATGTTAAGGAGTTTGTTTGGGTTTGTTTGGTGTTTTTGATGTTGTTTGGTGTTTTGTTTGTTTTTGGTGTTTGGTGTTTTGGCGCGCAGAACACTGAAGGTTTTGCGCCGGATGAGCTTTAGGATTTTGTCTCGCGGATGGTTTGTCATCAGGATATTTTGTCTTCCGGATATTTTGTCATGAGGATATATTGTCTTTCGGATATTTTGGCCTCAGATATTTTGTCGCGGATATTTTGTCGTCGGGTCAGATGTCGCGTAGCCCTGAAAGCGTATATTCAGATCGTCCGCAATTTGAGACATACAAATATACAGGGTGACAATTTGGGGATGGCCACCTATTTTTAAATCCATTTGGGCGGGCATTTCGAATCAGTTGAGGTGCTGTTGTGGAATAGTTTTTCGGGAACTTTTCGAAAAAAAATATAGGGCTCATGTGAAAAAAATAAATTTCATGGAAAAAAAGAAAAATTAGTTGAAAAAAAATAAAAATGGCATTCCGCGCCGACCTAAGCGAAGTCGACTCGATTTTGAACACGGAAGATCCGAATAGAAGTGGATCGAAAAATGTTATCACTGAGAAAAACAATATCAAAATTTCGAAATCGAACGAAAGTTCAAACGTTGAGTTTGACTTCCGCAGTATCTCGGGAAGGGCGTAGCCTGCGAACGGATTCAACGGAGAGAGTAGGCGCTGGAGCTTCCGCTGCTGTGTTCGCGTCGCGGCTGTCATGGGGCCGCAAACGTCACCGAAAAACGTCAAGCCGCAGCTGACGTTTCGAGAAGTCAAATGTTTTCACAAATAAGCATTTGTGAGCAAATTTTTCAGGTTTTTTTAGGGTCATACCTAGCGCTAAGATAAAAAATGGAGCGATTAAAAAGCTTCATTTTTTTTCGTCTTTCAACATCGTCCACGGGCAAAAAAAAATGCTATGCCTCAATTAATGCTTGGGTGCTAATTCTTTGGCTTCAATTTGGTATTTTTCGCTCTTTGTACCATCACTTTCCGCTGAAATCCCGCCAATAGAACGAAAATTCAGCTCTGGCGTTGATCATCGATATCTCTTGAAGTAATGATCGTACAGCGAACGGAAGGTGGGTTTCAGAAACTCGAATAACTCCTCTATAAGTTCCTTTTGCTATTTGAACGAAAAGATTTTTTTTAAGCTAAATATTGATTTGAATTTTTTTTTACATACTTTTTCCGCCGTTTTGGCAAATCCACCACCTTGCAAATATTGCGAAAACTATCGATATTTCCAGGTATTTTTTGAGCCGAATACATGGATAAGATGAAAAAACTATTCGGTAGTTTTCTCATTACTTTTGTTTGTATGTCATTTAGCATTAAATACTCATCAAATCGCATAAGCAAAAACAAATTGCAAAGTGTTGATTTTTTTTTTAAACGTTATCCATTGATGAATCGTATGGCGATGCGTGTTAAAAGGCTGTATGAAGATTCGCTTGGGGGTATCAATTCGATTTAATGCAACAAATTTTAACTCGCTAAATTATAGCATGCCATAAAAAAAATCGAATCAACCCTGAACAGGTGATGATTTTATAAAATTTTCTACACATTTTGAAATGAAAAAAAATCACAATAATGGGGGATAGATCTGTTTTTTTCTTACAATTTCCGATTAACTATTCGGTAGATATTTTTAAAAAACCAATTTTTTATTTCTTTTTATTTCAAACTGTTTCCAAAATTGCCTGAAATTATCATCTGCGATTCCTTTGTTTGCATGCTATAAGTTAGCGAGTTAAAATGAGGTGCATTAAATTAAGTTGATACCCTCAAGCAAATCATTATACGCGTTTTGTACACGAATAGCTATGCGATTTTTCAATCGATAACGATTGAAGAAAAAAAAATTCAACACAAACATTTATTTTCGTTCGTAAGATTTGATGAGTAGTCAATGCAGAATTACACGCAAACCACAGTAGTGAGAACGATAACGAATTTTTGTTTTCATCTTAACCATCGTCATTTGACGTCTAAGGAGCAAGAAATGTGCCCCTTTAATTTTTCATGAAAGTTTGTGGATTCGGATAAAAAAAAAGGTTAAACCGATCCCTTTGAAAATTTACAGGGTCTATAGGCATGTATTAAGCTCAATAAATTCCTGGAAACATTCATCATTTTCCCAATATTTGCTAAATTGTGGTAGATTCTCCAAAATGGTAGAAAAAGTCATTTTTTAATACTTTTTCGAATCAATATTTAGCTTGAAAAAAAATGTTTTCTCTCAAATAGCAAAAGGATTTTATAGAGGAGTTATTCGCCTTTCCGAAATACACCTCCCGTTCGCTGTACGATGATTAGTTCATGAGATATCGATGATCAAATAAAAAAGCTGAAATTTCAATCAATTGGCGATATCTCAGCGACGAGTGATGGTACAACGAGCAAAATAATACGAAATTGAAGCTCAAGAATCACGCTAAAAGACCCAAGTTTTGATCCAGGCAGGAATTTTTTTTAGCCCGTGGACGATGTTGAAAATTTTTATGAAAAATGCATTTTTCTAGTCGCGCTATGTTTTTGGTGTCTGCCCAGTGTGATGCTTGAAATTCTTCGTGCGACAATGATAAATGCGATAATGATACAAAAATTAGATTATTCATTGGATTCGTCGGAATAATGAATCGAAAGATAAATAAGTTGAGGTTTCTTAAATTTGGAGGCACCGAGCGATTATGTTAACAAGTTGAAAGCTTTTATTTACTTGATTATTTTATTTCAGATGATTATTAAACTTGGCAATGCATGATTCAACTTAAAAGAAAAGTGAATGAGAAAATTAGAAGAACAATTTTCTGTGGTATGCAAAACGAAAGACCGACATGTCGTCCACTTTGCGACTACGTAGAGCCTTGAAATTTTGCGAACACGCATCTAACAAGAGGCGAAGATGCGTGATTCGACGACAATGAAAATCATGAATGAATAAATAAATAAATAGAGAAATAATGATTTTCTGTGGGACGCAAAATGAAGCATCGATATTTCATGCACTTTCCGACAATTTAAAGCACTGAAATTTTGCAAACATGCTTCCAAGAGGCCCTCATGAAGAGATGCATGGAAAGGAAATCGGAGAAGAGCTAGGTGATTCTTGGTGACGCTTGATTCTCACCAAGTCCCGATGTTGAGGAAATTCCATGGACCGTGTGTCCCGTACAAAAATTCGAGTAGGGACGAAGTACTGGTCCTGATCTGCCGTTTCTCGAAAATGTTATGCTCCGGCTAGGCGTGTTGGTTGACATATCATAGAGCGTGGTTGTTAACGTAACACAGATAAAATCGGTGCTTGGAATGGTTCCCGGGGAACCATTCTCAACCAACTCAAGCATTCAGGATATTACTGTACCGAATCCGTCGCCAAATTTTTCTTCCTCCCAGTCAGATTGCGTCGAGAAATCTCACGATGCTGCGAGAACTGTTATAGGAATATTGATGATGTACGGAAGATAAAAACGGTGCTGCGAATGCCTCTTGAGTCTTCACTCGAAGATTCCGGATATGACAGGGCCGAATACGGCTCCGCTTTTATCTTACTTTCAGTCGTAGTGTGTCAAAAAGTCTGACAATGCCGCGACCCCGATGACAGTAGCAATTGTCATAAAACAAAGATAAAAGCGGTGCTCGTGCCGGTTCTGGCGGCCTCAATCGGACATCGACGATGTGATGGCACCGAGATTGCTCTCGCTTTAATCTTATTTCCGGCCATAGTGCGTCAAGAAGTCCGCTGATGCCGTAAGCACGATGGCAGAAAGACTTGATAGCATACAAATGTAAAAGCGGTACTCGAGACGGTTCTGGGGGCCTCGATCGGTAATCCCCGACTCGACGGCCCAGAGTTCGTCTCTGCTGTCATCTTACCTACGGTCATTTTTCGTCAAGGAGTCTGACAACGCCAGGAGAACGATGACCGGAGCAACGGCTAGTAAACAAAGATGAGAACCGTGCACGCGATGGTTAGGGGTGCCTCGATCGGTCATTCGCGATACGACGAACCCTAGTTGGCCTCTGCTTTCATCTTACTTCTGGTAATTTTTCATCAAGACGGCTGACGATGCCGCCAGAACGATGACCGGAGCATTTGTTGGTAAACAAAGGTGAAAGCAGTACTCGCGATAGTTCTTGGGGCATCGATCGGTGACATTCCCGATATGACGGCCCCGAGTTTGTCTCCGCTTTCATCTTAGTTCCGGTTGTTTTTCGTCAACAAGGCTGACGATGTCGCGAGAAGGATGACCGGAGCATTTGTTAGTAAACAATGATGAAAGCAGTGCTCGCCGTGGTTCTGGGGGCCTCGATCGGTAATTCCCGATACGACGGTCCCGAGTTTGTCGGTGCTTTCATCTCACTTCCGGTCATTTTCCGTCAAGAAGGCTGACGATGTTGCGAGAACGATGGCCGGAGCATTTCGTACTAAACAAACATAAAAGCAGTGCTCGCGATGGTTCTGGAAGCCTCGTTCGGTCAATCCCGATACGACGGACCCGTGTTGGTCTCCGCTTTTATCTTACTTCCAGTCATTTTTCGTTAAGAAGGCTGACGGTACCGCGAGAACGATGACCGGATCATTTGTTACTAAACAAAGATAAAAGCGGTGCGCGCGATGATCCTCGTGGTGTCGGTCGGTCATCCTCGGCGCGATGGCACGGAGTTTCTCTCTGCATTCGTCTCTATTCCAGGAATGCTTCGTCCAAAAATCTATGTCGCAAGAACTATGACCGGATTGTTTGTTATTAAGCAAAGGTAAAAGCAGCGCTAGCGATGGTTCTCGGGGTCTCGGTCGGACATTCCCGACTCGACGGCCCCCGGTTCGTCTCTGCTATCATCTTAATTCCGGTCATTTTTCGTCAAGCACGCTAACGACGCCACGAAAAAAATGACCGGAGCGTTTGTTAGTAAACAAAGATGTAATCAGTGCTCGCGATGGTTTTGGGGACCTCGATTGGTTGTTCCCGATACGGCGGCCCCGAATTTGTCTCTGCTTTCATCTTACTTGCGTTCATGTTTCGTTGAAAAGTCCCACCTTACCGCGAGAACAATGAGCGGAGCATTTGTTAAGAAACAAAAAAAAGCAATGCTCGCGATGGTAATTAGGGTCTCGTGTGGTCATCTTCGACGCGACGGCCCCGAGTTTGTCTTTGCTTTCACCTTACTTCCGGTCATTTTGCGACAAGAAGGCAGACGATGCCGTCATAACGATGACCGGAGCATATGTTAAAAAACAAAGATAAATGCAGTGCTTGCGATGGATGTGGGGGACTCGATCGGTCATTCCCGATACAATGGCCCCGAGTTTGTCGGTGCTTTTATCTCACTTCCGGTCATTTTTCGTCAAGAAGGCTGACGATGCTGCGAGAACGATGGCCACTGATTACATCTTTGTTTACTAACAAACGCTCCGGTCATTGTTCTTGCGGCATTGTTAGCTTGCTTGACGAAAAATGACCGAAATTAAGATGAACGCAGAGACGAACCTGGAGCCGTCGAGTCGGGGATTGCGACCGAGACCCCAAGAACCATCGCTAGCGCTGCATTTACCTTTGTTTAATAACAAACAATCCGGTCATAGTTCTTGCAACATAGATTTTTGGACGAATAATTCCTGCAAGAGAGATGAAAGCAGAGAGAAACTCCGTGCCGTCGCGCCGAGGATGACCGACCGACACCACAAGAATCATCGCGCGCACCGCTTTTATCTTTGTTTAGTAACAAGTGATCCGGCCATCGTTCTCGCGGTACCGTCAGCTTTCTTAACGAAAAATGACTGGAAGTAATATAAAAGCGGAGACAAACACGGGTCCGTCCTATCGGGATCGACCGAACGAGGCTTCCAGTACCATCGCGAGCACTGCGCTTATTTTTGTTAAGTACGAAATGCTCCGGCCATCGTTCTCGCAGCATCGTCAGCCTTCTTGACTGAAAATGACCGGAAGTGAGATGAAAGCACCGACAAACTTGGGACGGTCGTATCGGGAATGACCGATCGAGGCCCCCAGAACCACGGCGAGCACTGCTTTCATCATTGTTTACGAACAAATGCTCCGGTCATCCTTCTCGCGGCATCGTCTGTCTTCTTTACGAAAAATGACCAGCAGTGAGATGAAAGCACAAACAAACTCGGGACCATCGTATCGGGAATGACCAATCGAGGCCCCCAAAACCATCGCGAGCACTGCTGTTATCTTTGTTTACTACCAAATGATTCGGTCATCGTTCTCGCGGCATCGTCAGCCTTCTTGACAAAAAACGACCGGAGGTAAGATAAAATCAGAATCAAACTCGGGGCCGTCACGTCGAGAATGACCGATCGAGGCCCCCATTACCATCGCGAGCACTGCTTTTACCTTTGATTATTAACAAATGTTCCGGTCATCGTTATGACTGCATCGTCAGATTTCTTGACGAAAAATGACCGGAAGTAAGGTGAAAGCAAAGACAACCTCAGGGCCGTGTCGTCGAGAATGACCGAACGAGACCCCAAGTGCCATCGCCAGCATTGCGTTTTTTTTTATTATTAACAAATGCTCCGCTCGTCGTTCTCGCAGCAACGTTGGACTTCTCGATGAAAAATGACCAGACGTAAGATGAAAGCAGAGAAAAATTCGGGGCCGTCGTATCAGGAATGACCAATCGAAGCCCCCACAACCATCGCGAGCACTGCTTTCATCTTTGTTTAGTAACGAACGCTCCGGTCATCGTTCTCGCGGAATCGCCAGCCTTCTTGACGAAAAATGACCGGCAGTAAGATGAAAGCAGAGACAAAGTCGGGGCCGTCGTATCGGGAATAACCGATCGCGGCCCCCAAAACCATCGCGAGCGCTGCTTTCATCTTTATTTAATACCAATCGCTGCGGTCGTAGTTCTTGCGGCATCGTCAGATTCCTGGGCGAAAAATGACTGGAAGTGAGACGAAAGCAGAGAGAAACTCGGGGCCCTCGTATTCGGAATGACCGATCGAGACACCCCTAACCATCGCGTGCACCGCTTTTATCTTCGTTCATCAACAAATGTTCCGGTCATCATTCTCGCGGCATTGTCAGACTTCTTGGGGAAAAAAGACCGGAAGTAAGATGAAAGCAGAGGCATAGTCGCGGCCGTTGTATCGGGAGTGTCCGATCGAGGCCCCCGAACCATCGCAAGCACTGCTTTTATCTTTGTTTTTTAACAAATGTTCCGATCATCGGTATGACGGCATCGTCCGATTTGTTGATGAAAAATGACCGAAAGTAAGGTGAAAGCAAAGACAAACTCGGAGTCGGTGCGTCGAGGATGACCGAACGAGACCCCAAGTACCATCGCAAGCATTGCTTTTTTTGTTTATTAACAAATGCTCCGCTCAGTGTCCTCGCGGTACGGTTGGACTTTTCGAGAAAAAATGACCGCAAGTAAGATGAAAGCAGAGACAAATTCAGGGCCATCATATCGGGAATGTCCAATCGAGGCCCCCAAAACCATCGCGAGCACTGATTTCATCTTTGTTTACTAACAAACGCTCCGGACATTGTTCTCGCCGTATCGTTAGCTTGCTTGATGAACATGACCGGAATTAAGATGAAAGCAGAGACGAACTTGGGGCCGTCGAGTCGGGGATGTCCGACCGAGACCCCGAGAACCATCGCTAGCTCTGCTTTTACCTTTGGTTAATACCAAACGCTCCGGTCATTGTTATTGCGGCATCGTCAGATTTCTGGACGACAATTTCCCGCAAGAGAGATGAAAGGAGAGAAACTCGGTGCCGTCGCGCCGAGGATCACCGACCGAGACCACAACAATCATCGCGCGCACTGCTTTTATCTTTGTTTGGTAACAAATGCTCCGGTCATCGTTCTCGCGGTATCGTCAGTCTTCTTGACGAAAAAAAATCGGAACTAACATCAAAGTGGAGACAAACTCGGGGCCGTCGTATCGGGAATGTCACCGGTCGATGTCCCACGAACTATCGCGAGTACTGCTTTCACCTTTGTTTACTAACAAATGCTCCGGTCATCGTTCTGGTGGCATCGTCAGCCGTCTTGACGAAAAATTACCAGAAGTAAGATGAAAGCAGAGGCAATCTAGGCTTCGTCGTATCGCGAATGACCGATCGAGGCACCCCTAACCATCGCGTGCACGGCTCCTATCTTTGTTTACTAGCCGTTGCTCCGGTCATCGTTCTCGTGGCGTCGTCAGACTCCGTGACGAAAAATGACCGTATGTAAGATGACAGCAGAGACGAACTCTGGGCCGTCGAGTCGGGATTACCGATCGAGGCCCCCAGAACCGTCACGAGTACCGCTTTTACATTTGTTTAATATCAAGTCCTTCTGCCATCGTTCTCACGGCATCAGCGGACTTCTTGACGCACTATGACCGGAAATAAGATAAAAGCGTGAGCAAACTCGGTGCCGTCACATCGTCGATGTCCGATTGAGGCCCCCGGAACCGGCACGAGCACCGCTTTTATCTTTGTTTTATGACAATTGCTACTATCATCGGGGTCGCGGCATCTTCAGACTTTTTGACACACTACGACTGAATGTAAGATAAATGCAGAGACGGATTCGGCCCTGTCATATCCGGAATGTTCGAGTAAAGACTCAAGAGGCTTTCGCAGCACCGATTTTATCTTCCGTACATCATTCTTATAACAGTTCTCGCAGCATCGTGAGATTTCTCGACACAATCTGACTGTAAGGAAGAAGAATTTGTCGACAGATTCGGTACAGTAATATCCGGAATGCTTGAGTGAGGCCCCGGGAACCATTCCAAGCACCGATTCTATCTTTGTTACGTTAACAACCACGCTCTATGATACGTCAACAAACACACCTAACCGGAGCATAACATGTTCGAGAACCGGCAGATCAGGACCAGTACTTTGTCCCTACTCGAAATTTTGTACGAAACACACGGTCCATGGAATTTCCTCAACATCGGGACTTGGTCAGAATCAAGCGTCACCAAGAATCACCTAGCTCTTCTCGGATTTCCTTCCATGCATCTCTTCATGAGGGCCTCTTAGAAGCATGTATGCAAAATTTAAGTCCTTTAAATTGTCGGAAAGTGCATGAAATATCGATGTTTCATTTTGCGTCCCACAGAAAATCATTATTTCTCTAATTATTTATTTATTCATTCATGATTTTCTTAAATATAATAATCAAGTAAATATAAGCTTTCAACTTGTTAGCATATTCGCTCGGTGCCTCAAAATTTAAGAAACATCAATTTATTTATCTTTCGATTCATTATTCCGACGAATCCAATGAATAATCTATTTTTTGTATCATTATCGCATTTGTCATTGCCGCACGAAGAATTTCAAGCATCACACTGGGCAGAGACCAAAAACATAGCGCGACTAAAAAAATTCATTTTTCAAAAAGTTTTTCAACATCGTCCACGGGCTAAAAAAAATTCCTGCCGAATCAAATCTTGGGTCTTTTAGCGTGATTCTTGAGCTTCAATTTCTTATTATTTTGCTCTTTGTACGACCACTCGTCGCTGAGATATCGCCGATTGATTGAAATTTCGGCTTTTTTTTATCATCGATATCTCATGAACTAATCATCGTACAGCGAACGGGAGGTGCGTTTCGGAAACTCGAATAACTCCTCTATAAAATCCTTTTGTTATTTGAGAGAAAACATTTTTTTTCAAGCTAAATATTGATTCGAAAAAGTATTAACAAATGACTTTTTCCACCATTTTGGAGAATCTACTGCAACTTTGCAAATATTGGGAAAATGATGAATGTTTCCAGGAATTTTTTGAGCTCAATCCATGCCTAAAGACTCTGTAAATTTGCAAAGGGATCGGTTTAACCGTTTTTTTTATCTGAATCCATAAACTTTCATGAAAAATTAACGGGGCACATTTCTTGCTGCTTAGACGTCAAATGACGATGGTTAAGATGAAAAGAAAAATTTGTTATCGTTCTCACTACTTTGGTTTCCTTGTAATTCTGCATTGACTACTCATCAAATCTTACGTACGAAAATAGATGTTTGTGTTGATTTTTTTCTTTCTTCAATTGTTATCGATTGAAAAATCGCATAGCTATTCGTGTACAAAAGGTGTATAATGATTCGCTTGAGGGTATCAACTTAATTTAATGCACCTCATTTTAACTCGCTAACTATAGCATGCAAACAAAGGAATCGCAGATGATAATTTCATGCAATTTTGTATACAGTTTGAAATGAAAAGAAATAAAAAATTGGTTTTTTAAAAATATCTACTGAATAGTCGATCGGCAATTGTAAGAAAAAAAACAGATCTATCCCCCATTATTGTGATTTTTTTTCATTTCAAAATGTGTAGTAAATTTTATAAAATCATCACCTGTTCAGTGTTGATTCGATTTTTTTTATGGCATGCTATAATTTAGCGAGTTAAAATTGGTTGCATCAAATCGAATTTATACCCCCAAGCGAATCTTCATACACCTTTTTAACAAGCATCGCCATACGATTGTTCAATGGATAACGATTTAAAAAAAAATCAAAACTTTGCAATTTGTTTTTGCTTGTGCCATTTGATGAGTATATATTGCTAAATTACATGCAAACAAAAGTAGTGAGAGAACTAACGAATTGTTTTTTCATCTTAACCATGTATTCGGCCCAAACAATACCTGGAAATATCGATAGTTTTCGCAATATTTGCAAGCTGGTGGTGGATTTGCCAAAACGGCGGAAAAAGTATATAATAACAATTCAAATCAATATTTAGCTTAAAAAAAAATCTTTTCGTTCAAATACCAGAAGGAACTTATAGAGGAGTTATTCGAGTTTCTGAAACCCACCTTCCGTTCGCTGTACGATCATTAGTTCAAGAGATATCGATGATCAACGCCAGAGCTGAATTTTCGTTCTATTGGCGGGATCTCAGCGACAAGTGATCGTACAACGCGCAAAAAATACCAAATTGAAGCCAAAGAATAAGCACCCAATCATTAACTGAGGCAGCGCATTTTTTTTAGCCCGTGGACGATGTTGAAAGGCGTCAAAAAATGAAGCTTTTTTAATCGCTCCATTTTGTATCATAGGGCGAAGTATGACCCTAAAAAAACCTGAAAAATTTGCTCACAAATACTTATTTGTGAACACATTTGACTTCTCGAAACGTCAGCTGCGGCTTGACGTTTCTCGGTGACGTTTGCGGCCCCATAACAGCCGCGATGCGAACACAGCAGCGGAAGCTCCAGCGCCTACTCTCTCCGCTGAATCCGTTCGCAGGTTCCGCCGTTCCCGAGATACTGCGGAAGTCAAACTCAACGGTTGAACTATCGTTCTATTTCGAAATTTTGGTATTGTTTTTCTCAGTGATAAAATTTTTCGACCCACTTCTATTCCGATCTTCCGTGTTCAAAATCGAGTCGACTTCGCTTAGGTCGGCGCGGAATGCCATTTTTATTTTTTTTCAACTAATTTTTCTTTTTTTCCATGAAATTTATTTTTTTCACATGAGCCCTATATTTTTTTTCGAAGAGTTCCCGAAAAACTATTTCAAAAGCGCACCTCAACTGATTCGAAATGGCCGCCCAAATGGATTTAAAAACAGGTGGCCATCCCCAAATTGTCGCCCTGTAGATTCGAGCAATCTATAATATCAATATCTGCGAAACACAAAAAAGCGAGTATCTAATATTCGTAATACCGTCTATAGCGAAAAGCAATATATCGAGACGCAAAATATCGATGGTCCGAAATGGCGATTGGCAAAATGGCGAACATGGTATGGCTGCCGTCCCGGCCACGGTCTTATATACAGGTCTGGAAACGCCGTCGGATGAGGAGGGTCGCTTACTGACGAAATTTTTTAAATAGACTGGCCGCTAGGGGCTCTGCTATCTTAAGAGAGTAGCGGTCGGAGTGCGGCACGGGGGCAGACGGAAGTATTGAAAAAAGACAGAGCTAATCGCCGCAATACTCTACATCTGCCTGTCTCCGTAACACCTCATTTCAATTATTGGTTCTGCAGTATATTTTGAGACGTACCGGTCCGTCTCAGGAGTAAATAACCCCTCACCATGCAGTTAGGAACCAACCGACTTCATGATAGGAGAAGGGGAGGGGGGAATAACGATGGACCGAAACAGAAAAATAAACGAAACTATAAGCAAACAGAAAAACAGTGAAGAAAAAAACAAGAAAAGGAACAAGAACAGAGTACAGGCCAACTAATTTAATTAAACGAAAAGTTAACAATAACGAAGGGTAAAGGAAGGGGAAAGTCAAAGGCAGAACAAAACCGGGAAAACCCGCTAATCGAATTAAGGGAAGACGGATGAGAAGGGGTATGAAATGGCAGTTAAAAATGGGTATATCAGGACGAGAATTTTTGAGTAAAGGGCTCCTCTTCTGGCTCTGGAGAATCGAGAAGTACGAGGTGACGCGAATACCAGCCTTTAAGGGTAGGGAAAGTGTTACTGAGGAAAACCGAGACAACAGAACGAGTGGAGGTGTCGGCTCACAAAAAGCACATTCAGGTCACGAATTGGACGATTACTCCATGATACGAATACCAGCCCCCAAGGGTAGGGAAAGTGTCTAAGGAGGAAAGAAAAAGACAAGGAATCTGAAAGGAGCAAGAATATTCGAAAATAAGTCAATAAAGAAAAGGAAAGATAATCCATTAATTAAACTTGGAATAATTATTTGTTCAAGGGAGAGGGAGCACAAGAGGAATACTAGGGAAAAGCCTACAAAAAGAATTAAGTAGTTAAAAATAGGGAACGTCTCGCGAATACCGACCCGCGGATCGAGAAAATAACGAGTTAAATAAAAAGGGATTACTGTATACTTAATTATTAGCAAAAAGGAGCGATTTATTGTAAATTAAATAGACAAATAGTATCAGGAGAAAATAAAGGGACAGGAGGTAACAGGACGTGCGAAATCATACCCACACACACACACACACATACAGATATATCCTCGAACACACCGACACCCCAATTATTATAATCGAATAATAAAAGGCAAGAAACAAACAAAAAAAACGGACACGGGCGAGCGACATCAGAAGGCACGCGTACGCCGAGTTTGTAAACAGCGGGCGGGCAGCGACCGTGACGAGCCAGCGTGTCGCGATCTACAGTGTCACGATCCAGCGTGCCACGAACGTCGGTAAGGAAGGGATTACGGTTACTGACGCATGGTAATCGATACCGGTCGCGCTCGAGAACGCCTAGCCACTTGGTAACACCGCGAATCTTTATCGACCAACGGATCAGCTTGGGACGAATTACACGAAGTACAACACAAACAACACATTACGCTCATACGCGGCATTAAATAGCATTGTATCGCATCGAGAATATTGAATAAATAATTTTTTATTGTAAATTACCACCCGAATACCTGAGTCTAATTTAATGTATTCTCTGATCGAGTCTCGAACAAACAAATATATTGTAACGATATTTTGACCCGGTACATTTGGCGCCCGAACAGGGACTCGATCATAAGAAAGAAAGACTCATAAAAAGGTGGTAAAAAAAAAATGGAACCGCGAAATAACGAAAACTCCCTGCACTGGGAATCAACGACAGCGGACGGGTTACTAGAGGAAGCCCGTCAACGCGATCGGGAAAATATTGGCCGATTATCGGCAATAGGGCCCAGGCAAGAGGTAAGAGCGAATGAGGAAAGATTCGACGTCAGCCAGAACACAGTCGACCGTGATGCGACAGGAAATGAAGATAGCGAACTTACGAAAACTCTCATAAGAGCTATGAATAAAATCCGCAACGAGCAAAGAATAGAACGCGTCACCACAAAAGCGGAGATTAAACAGCAAGACGATCGATGCATTGTGAGGTCGCCTCAGCTACAGGAAGAAACAAAAAAAAGTACCCAACGAAATTAACAAGATCGAACAACGGATTGAACGGAAGCTCGTAATTGCCCAGAAGATAATCGAAAGAATCCAAGAGCAGATCCAAAAGGATAGTCAAGAGAAACAGGATGATTTCGACACCCGATCGGAAGACATCAGGAGGACGATATCCAACCTCCTTTATTCATCAAAAGAGGTGGGCGAAGTCATCACAGACCATTCAAAGCGAATTAAGGAGTGCGAAAAAAACATACGAGCCCAAACGTCGGCAACCCTGCGCAACACTACATGGGGAACAGGGCTCAACGTTAGCCAGGCCTACGTTGCCAAACAAAAACCGCCCACATACAATGGCGACGGCAGAGACAGGCCGATCCGATTTTTAAAGGATTTTGTAGAATTCTGGAAAATCACCGGAAACACTTACCTCCACTATCTCATCAGCCAGTCCCTTCAAGGAACTGCAAAGGATTGGTGGAGGATTGTCGAAGACAGAGTCCAGAATATTGAAGACTTCAACGAAAAGTTCCGAGCACGGTACTGGAGTCAAGAAATCCAGGATAAAATTCGCAGAAACCTGGAATTCGGGGCGTATGAGTGGGACGGACATCGAACGACAAGAGCAGAATATGCAACCCAAATCTTCGGGAATGCCAAGGATCTCAGCCAAGGCCCAGAAGAAGAAATTATCATCCGGAAATTGGCAAACCATTTTGACGAATCGATAAGGATGGCGGTGCGTGTCAGCGGAGTAAAAACGATCGATTCTTTCCCGGAATTACTGGAAAGTATGGACGGCGCAGGACCGCTGAATGCCCGAAGATCTATGCCTCGTCGACAGGAACCCATCATTCCTAAGTGGCAACCAAACAACCGGTGGAAGAACAATAGATTCGGGACATTCGCGGCACCATACCCACAGGATGCATACCAGCAAGGAAAACCTGAGCATCCACGGTGGCAAGGATCACAACCACCCTGGCAAAATCAACAACAGTGGGGAAAAGGATTAGGGAATGAAGGGAGAAATTTCAACCCCGTAAGACCCCCATTCCAGAGGCCACAGCCATGGCAGCAAGGGTACGAAAATAGTAGGACTCACCTCAACCTCGCTGCATCTCCATGGAATCCAAATAATGCCGGGGGACCAATGGGAAGGAATATGCTCCCGAGAGAGCATCTGGAAGCACCAATCAACAGCACGCAGAATGGAAAATTAGCAGAACAAGCACAGAACCAGGGAAACTGCTAGACGTTGCGCCCGAAACGATGGCAATCAAAAAAGAGATCGAACTATCACGAGGCGCAACAGAAGAGGAAGAGGACGGAGTCCGAGAAGCAATGGAAGAAGCAATCTCCCGTATGAAGCGAATCAAAAAGAAGAAAAAAAAGAAGGAGAAGAGCAAGCCCGTCGACCCTCCATGTCGACTAGGAATGATCACCACCGAGGACAATGAACAAATTTGGGGGTTAGAAAGGCAACAAAGCAAACCGAGAGAAGAGACGAAACTCGACCAGAAACCATCCTGGGAAATTGAAACCATGAAGGAGATAAGGAAGGAATTACAAAAAAGCCAAGTCAAAACGGAACAAATGACAACCGAGGAAAATACACCGGTTAAAAATCAAGACAACGAGGAAGAAAACAGAAAACAATATACCAGCAGCATATATGAAGGACCACGGGAATTTCTCATGGAGGACCCCGGGAAGGGAAGCCTCGTACAGAAGATACAGCCACGATGCCCGACACTACCCATGAAGATAGAAGGGATCACTGTAGAGACTCTCATCGACACTGGAAGCGAAGTGTCAGCAATCTCCGAGGACTTTTTTGAACGTCACAAAAACGAATTAGACAACTGTCCGATTATCCCGGTCACCGGCACTGAAGCCATCGGGGCATTTGGCGGGAAATCAGGACGAATAAAGAAACAAATAATGATCGACGCCGAGCTCCACAAAGCCAGAGGAGCGCTGCAGTTACTCATCATACCGAAAATTAGCAAAAATGCGATTTTTGGTATCGATGGGATGGTAGAACTTCAGGTGGAAGTGGATGCAAACCAAGGAGTCATCCGCATACAGAACGAGATCGTCGCCGAATTAGATGAGGGAAGATGGAATTGGCAGCGAGAAAAAACAAATACGCATAGCGGCCATAGAAAACAGTACGGACAATGAACTCACAGAGGAAGAAGTCGACCAAAAACTAAGAGAGTGCCCAAATCTGCCTACAAGTATCAGGATCAACTTCAAAACCCTAATAAGTGATTACAGGAACATTTTTAGCCGAGAACTAGGTCGCATGGAAGACTACACTCATAAATTAGTGCTAAAAGATCGAGAACCATATATGCATGGATCATATCCAGTACCAATCCAATATCGGGAGAAAGTACAGGAGGGAATCCAAAAGATGCTGGAGCACGGGGTGATCGAGCGGGCCAAAAGTCGCTTCATAAATCCCCTCGTAACGGTCATAAAGAAGGACGGATCAATCAGGCTCTGCTTAGATGCGAGGCAACTAAATAAATTTCGGGTAGAAGATCACGACACAGCACCACCAACCGAAGAAGTTTTCCAGAGATGTGGCGGGGTAAAAGTAGTATAGCTAGGCCGGTTCTGACTCAAGGGGAGGTTGTGTGTCAAGAATGGGGAAGCCATGGTGGCGCCACTGTCGAGGGGAGGTCACCGGGCGCGTGTGACGTCACAGAGGGGACCTCTATGGAGGGAGTAGCCAGGTGGTCCGCGGAGCGACTGGGGGGGGGGGTCAGTGCTGATGAGTGTTTTGTGTGTGTGTGTGTGTGTGTGCGTGCGTGTGCGTGTGGGTGCGTGCGTGTGTGTGCGTGCGTGTGCGTATGGGTGGGTGCGTGTGCGTGTGCATGCGTCTCCGTGCGTACGTGCGTGCGCGCGCGCGTGTGTGTGTGTGTGTGTGTGTGTGCGTGCGTGCGCGTGCCTGTGCCCGCGGGCTTGTGCGTGCTTCTGCATGCGTGCGTGCGTGGGTACGTGCGTGCGAGGCGGCCTTTCAAAGCCCACTAATTCATGACATGCAGCTGGTTCCATTCCGAAAGACAATGTCAATTGCATCCGCCGCGTCTCAAAGCTCGACGACACTCGAGACAGGTCCTGACAGGTATCTTGGGAAAACCGCAATCCTTAGGGATCAAAGGGACCGCGGATGGACCACTTGAGCGCAGCTCTTGAAAAGTTGAGGTCACCATTCCGAAAGATAATGTCAAGATGTTTGCATGCGTGTCCGCTCCTGTCACGAGTCTCGCCAACATTGTAGACAGGTCTCGACAAGTCAGGATTTCTAGGAAAAACTATAAACTTTAGGGATCTATTGCCAAGGGCCGTTGGTGCCGATGGACCACTTGAGCTGCAGGACCCATAAAATCTTTCGACCCGAGGCATCCCGACTTCCTGTTTTCGTCTCATGTTCCTCGAGCAATCTTCGCGTTATCGGGAAACTCTGTTTTTTCCCGAGAGAGGGCCGAACTTTTTTCCCGAAGAGCCTTTTTAATGATCCACTCCGCTCAAAACTGACCGCACTTTGCATGAAGCAGTCAGTCTGTCAACATCGTGGAAGTTTTTTTTCGTACTCGTCAACATGGAACAAATCTTGCGTGACCAAGCGTTGCTCTTACGGTCGTTCGAAGTATTTGCTGCGTGGGTACAGCGATGTATGGAGTTCATCGAAGGGCTGGAAACGCAGAGTCGGATTAAGTGCCCGCGATTATTAATTGGACATCAACAATCACTAATCGCCCAAATAGCGCGTCTGGAAGGGTTGAGGAATTCTGTGCGGAGCCGTTTCGTACACACGGGCGCAGGACATGCTGATCACGGGTTAATCTGGCGCGAGATTGACACGTCCTTCAAGAGTCGGATATTGACGGGTTCCGTCATCAATCGCAGCCACATCGAGCCGAAACACTTTCTAAATGATGCTCGCGCCCTAGTGCTTCAACATGTGCGAAATTTTATCGACAAGGACAACAGCATTAAAGTCAATACAGTGTTCAATGGTGAATTCGTGAGTGGCGATAAACAAGCCAATAAAAGTGTCAGCACGCGAAACTGCGAACTATTTAGCACAAGCGATTTGAGCGAGTGGTATGAACAGCGTGTTACGGAGCCCAGTTTAACCTTACTCGACGAATTTCAAGAACGTGATAGTGGCTGGGCTCTGCAGAAAATACTTAACCTCACGATAAATGTGAATAAGTATAATCCAATGCGTGCTGGGTGCTCCATATCATTGCCGCGGGGAATAATGTTGAAGAAGGCTGTGGTTAACGTCAAATCGCGTGATAATGCATGTTTCGCATGGGCAGATGTCGCTGCTCTACACCCAGCTGAACGAAACAGTGACCGTCCAACCTCTTATCCTCATTATGCGACAGTGCTGAATCTGAAGGATATCGAATTCCCGGTGACGATACATCAAATAAAACAATTACAGCTCCAAAACAATTTATCGATCAATGTGTATACCACCACCACGAAAGAGGACATTGTTCCAATACGCGTGACTCAGCAGAAGAAGGAGAAGCACATCAATTTGCTGTACATGCAAGACACTGAGGACGACAATGTGGGGCATTTCGTGTGGATCAAGAACCTGTCGAGACTCGTGATGGCGCAACTGAGCAAAAAGGAGCATAAAAAATATATATGCGATCGGTGTGTGAATTTGGCATTATTAATACAAAATTATATATCTACTAAAGGAGACAATTGAACAAAAAAAAATATCTTGTTTGTTTTACAGGTGTTTGCATTACTTTTGTTCCGAGGAAAAATTGCAATCACACGAGGTCGATTGTGGGGCGATAAACGACTGTGCAATTCCACTACCAAACGACACCAATAAGTGGCTCCAGTTCAGCAACTTTAGCCGGAAAGAGCGACATCCTTTTATCGTATATGCCGATTTGGAGTGTGTGTTGGCAAAGACCGACGGGGAGAACCTACCGAAAGACATGTATCAACACCATGAAGTGTTTAGTATCGGATACTACGTGTGCTGTGCATATGATGATTCATTATCTTCATATCACTCGCGTCGCAGTGCTGATTGCGTATCGTGGTTTGTCGAAGAACTAAAAAATCTAGCATTGCGGATAAAAGAAATTTTCTGTGACAATGTCCCAATGATTTAGCTGACACCGAGCGAGTGGGCTAATTTTCGAACAGCGACTCAATGTCACGTATGAAAGAAACCATTTGCGCAAGAAGATGTGCGCGTTCGAGATCATTGCCATCTGACTGGACGCTATAGAGGCCCTGCCCATTCCAACTGCAATTTAAACTAAAAACAGTCATTCTTCATTCCAGTAGTTTTTCACAATTTGTCGGGATACGATGCACATTTTGTCATCAAGGAAGTAGCCACAGCGTTCGAAGGAAAAACCGATCTGCTTCCAATCACAAAGGAGAAATACATCTCCTTCACGAAGCATGTTGAAATTACAGACGATTCAAAACACAAGATCCAATTGCGCTTCATCGACTCATACAAATTCCTCAACACGAGTCTCGACAAATTAGCCGCATTCTTGAGCGAGGACAAGCTGAAAATTTTACGCACACAATTCCCAACTCTCTCGACGGACACTTTCAATTTGCTGACGCGAAAAGGGGTCTTCCCTTATGAATATATTGACGACGTGACCAAGCTAGATGACACTTGCCTTCCACCACGTGACGCATTTTACAGTTTCCTGACAGATGCTACAGTATCGGAGAGCGAGTATGCACATGCTGAGAAAATTTGGGAGCGGTTCTCCATTCGAACGCTCGGTGTCTATAGCGATTTATACTTGAAGACAGATGTCTTGTTATTAGCCGATATTTTCGAAAACTTTCGAAATACGTGCATTGAGAGCTATGTCCTAGATCCCGCGTATTACTATACATTGCCCGGATATACCTGGGATGCAATGCTAAAACACTCGAATGTCAAGTTTGAATTACTAACTGACATCGACATGGTTTTATTCGTTGAGCGGGGTATACGCGGTGGTCTCAGTCAATGCTCAACCCGATATGCACACGCTAATAACAAGTACATGGAGTCGTTTGATCCATCGAAAGCATCGTCATACTTGATGTATTTTAACGTCAACAATCTGTATGGATGGACAATGTGTCAACCTTTGCCATATGCAGATTTTCGATGGGTCAACGACGTGTCCAAGTTTGATCCATCTTCCATCGCGCTAGATTCACCAACAGGCTACATCCTTGAAGTCGACTTGAAATATCCGCAATCTCTACATGATGCGCACAAAGACCTGCCGTTTTGTCCAATACATGAAAAACCGCCGGGTAAGCAGGGGGAAAAGCTGTTATGAACCGTCTGTGATAAAAAACGCTACATCATTCACTATCGAAATTTACAGCAGTGCTTACGTCATGGACTTTGCCTCACGAAAATCAATAGGGTATTACAATTCACACAATCCCCATGTCTACGTTCATATATTGAGTTAAATACGCAGTTTCAAACGCTAGCCAAAAATGATTTTGAAAAGAATTTATTCAAATTAATGAACAATGCGGTGTTCGGCAAAACGATGGAGAATGTGCGCAATCATGTGGATGTAAAGCTTTTAACAAAATGGGAGGGCAGGTATGGCGCAGAGGCAATGATTTCGAAGCCAAACTTCCACAGCCGAAGTGTTTTTTCGGAAAACCTCATTGCCGTGGAATTGCGCAATCTCGAGGTGAAATTCAACAAGCCGATATATGTGGGTATGTGCATACTCGACATATCCAAAACATGCTTGTATGGATTTCATCACGAGTATATGGTACTTCTGTATCGGGATAGGTGCAAAATCATGTATACCGATACGGATAGTCTTATATATGACATTGAGAGCGATGATATGTACATGGACATGAAGCGCGACATTGTAAAATTCGATACGATCGACTATCCGGTGGACAATAGGTATGATATGCCGCCTGTCAATAAGAAGGTACCCGGTCTCATGAAAGACGAATGCAATGGTGCAATTATGACCGAGTTCATTGGACTTCGATCGAAAATGTATGCGACACGTGTTGAGGGTAAGAAGGATACTAAAAAAGTTAAAGGTGTCAAGAGTAGCGTTGTGGCTAGGACATTCACATTCAACGATTATGCCCGATGCTTGAAGGAAGACATTGAAATGAGCCGTAGTCAAACGTGCATTCGATCAAAGTTGCACAAGGTCTACACCATTCGTGAGACGAACATCGCTCAGAGTCCCCATGATGATAAGCGGTATATCATACCTGGGACCTCTGAGACCCTACCATGGGGGCATTACAGCATACCGTTGTAAAAACTATCATGCATATAAACTCGATGTAAAATTGTGTGTACATTTTTGTAAATACTTGATGCATAAAACTCGTGAAAATTATGTATATATTTTGTTCACTCGAGGTAAAACTTGTTAAAATTATGTTAGTTGTTGTAAATATTTAATTGTGCAAGGATGAATTTATTATTTTCTGTAAATAAAGAAACGGACGTTTTATAATCCCATGTGTTTATTCACTCTATCCATCTCCTCGTACCCACGTTCCACGAAAAAGGGATTATCGACGGGGGAAAAAAAGCAAGCCTGCTGTGGAGTCGGTTGGAGAACACGTTCAAGAGTCTCACAACGACATTCATAAAATGTTTGACAACATTCATGAGCGGCTTGAAGACTCGTAAGAGAGAGACGTTCAAAGACATTCGCGAGTCGTTCGAAGAGTTTCAAAAGACTTTCTACGACGTTCATCAGACGTTTGAAGATGTCCGTGAGACGTTAAAGAGACTTTCGAAAACGGTCATAAGACGTTTGAAGGCATTCACAAGAGGATCGAAGACGTTTAAGAGACTTTCAAAGACATTCGCGAGGGGTTTGAAGACGTCCAAGAAACTTTCGAATACGTTCAAGAGATTTTCGACCACATTCATAATACGTTTGAAGACATTCATGAGGGATACGAATACGCTTAAGAGACTTCCAAAGATATTCACGAGGGCTTTGTCAACATCCAAGACACTTTCGAACACGTTCGAGAGACTTTCAACGACATTCATAATACATTTGACGACATTCAATGAGGGGCTTGAAGACTCTTAAGATAGACTTTCAAAGAAATTCACGAGGGGTTCGAAGAGTTTCAGGAGACTTTCCACGACGTCCATGAGACGGTTGAAGATGTTCGTGAGACGTTCAAGAGACTTTCGAAAACGATCATATGACATTTGAAGACATTCATGAGGGATTCGAAGACGTTCAGCGACTTTCGAAGACGTTCAAGAGATCTTTTACGATATTCATAATACGTTTGAAGACATCGATGAGGGGTTCGGAGACGTTTAAGAGACTTTCAAAGACCTTCATGAGGGGCTTCAAGACATGCAAGAAACTTTTGAGTACGTTCAAGAGACTTTCGCCGACGTTCATGAGACGTTCGAAGAGATTTGTGAGACGTTTAAGATTCTTTCGAAGACGTTCACGAGACTTTCGACGACATACATAATACGTTTGAAGACATTCATGAGGGATACGAAAACGCTTAAGAGACTTCCAAAGATATTCATGAGGGGTATGTCGACATCCAAGACACTTTCGATCACGTTCAAGAGACTTTCAACGACATTCATAATACGTTTGACGACATTCATGAAGGGCTTGAAGTCTCGTAAGAGAGACTTTCAAAGACATTCGCGAGGGGTTCGAAGAGTTTCAAGAGACTTTCTACGACGCTCATGAGACATTTGAAGATGTTCGTGCGACGTTCAAGTTCGAAGATATACATGCGGCATTCTAAGATGCTTTAGAGACTTTCAAAGATATCCACGAGGGGTTTGTTGACATCCCAGAAACGTTCGAACACGTTCAGGAGACATCCAACGGCATTCATAATACGTTTGACGACATTCATGAGGGGTTCGAAGACGCTCACGAGAGACTTTCAAGGCATTCACGAGGGGTTTGTCGACATCCAAGACACTATCGAACACATTCACGAGACTTTCGACAACATTCATAAAACGTTTGAAGACATTCGTGAGGAGTTCGAAGACGCTTAAGAGACTTTCAAAGATATGCACAAGTGGTTTGAAGACGCTCAAGAGGCCTTCGAGATTATAATGTGATCTTCGACGGCATTCATATACCGAAGATTTTCATGACATTTGAGTTTTACTGGAACTGTGTGGGTTTGTTTGGGTGAATCCCAAACAAACCCACACAATTCCAGTAAAACGTTTTATGAATGTTGTCGAAAGTCTCGTCAATGTGTTCGATAGTGTCTTGGATGTCGACAAACCCCTCGTGAATGCCTTGAAAGTCTCTCGTGAGCGTCTTCGAACCCCTCATGAATGTCGTCAAACGTATTATGAATGCCGTTGGATGTCTCCTGAACGTGTTCGAACGTTTCTGGGATGCCAACAAACCCCTCGTGGATATCTTTGAAAGTCTCTAAAGCATCTTAGAATGCCGCATGTATATCTTCGAACTTGAACGTCGCACGAACATCTTCAAATGTCTCATGAGCGTCGTAGAAAGTCTCTTGAAACTCTTCGAACCCCTCGCGAATGTCTTTGAAAGTCTCTCTTACGAGTCTTCAAGACCTTCATGAATGTCGTCAAACGTATTATGAATGTCGTTGAAAGTCTCTTGAACGTGATCGAAAGTGTCTTGGATGTCGACATACCCCTCATGAATATCTTTGGAAGTCTCTTAAGCGTTTTCGTATCCCTCATGAATGTCTTCAAACGTATTATGTATGTCGTCGAAAGTCTCGTGAACGTCTTCGAAAGAATCTTAAACGTCTCACAAATCTCTTCGAACGTCTCATGAACGTCGGCGAAAGTCTCTTGAACGTACTCAAAAGTTTCTTGCATGCCTTGAAGCCCCTCGTGAATGTCTTTGAAAGTCTCTTAAACGTCTCCGAACCCCTCATCGATGTCTTCAAACGTATTATGAATATCGTCAAAGATCGCTTGAACGTCTTCGAAAGTCTCTGAACGTCTTCGAATCCCTCTTGAATGTCTTCAAACGTCATATGATCGTTTTCGAAAGTCTCTTGAACGTCTCACGAACATCTTCAACCGTCTCATGGACGTCGTAGAAAGTCTCCTGAAACTCTTCGAACCCCTCGTGAATTTCTTTGAAGTCTATCTTCAGAGTCTTCAAGCCCCTCATTGAATGTCGTCAAATGTATTATGAATGTCGTTGAAAGTCTCTTGAACGTGTTCGAAAGTGTCTTGGATGTTGACAAAGCCCTCGTGAATATCTTTGGATGTCTCTTAAGCGTATTCGTATCCCTCATGAATGTCTTCAAACGTATTTGAATGTGGTCGAAAATCTCTTGAAAGTATTCGAAAGTTTCTTGGACGTCTTCAAACCCCTCGCGAATGTCTTTGAAAGTCTATTAAACGTCTTCGATCCTCTTGTGAATGCCTTCAAACGTCTTATGACCGTTTTCGAAAGTCTCTTTAACGTCTCACGGACATCTTCAAACGTCTCATGAACGTCGTAGAAAGTCTTTTGAAACTCTTCGAACGCCTCGCGAATGTCTTTGAACGTCTCTCTCTTACGAGTCTTCAAGCCCCTCATGAATGTTGTCAAACATTTTATGAATGTCGTTGAGAGACTCTTGAACGTGTTCGAACGTGTCTTGGATGTCGACAAACCCACAGGCCTCCAACCGACTCCACAGCAGGCTTGCTTTTTTTCCCCCGACGATAATCCCTTTTTCGTGGAACGTGGGTACGAGGAGATGGATAGAGTCAATAAACACATGGGATTATAAAAAGTCCGTTTCTTTATTTACAGAAAATAATAAATTCATCCTTGCACAATTAAATATTTACAACAACTAACATAATTTTAACAAGTTTTACCTCGAGTGAACAAAATATATACATAATTTTCTCGAGTTTTATGCATCAAGTATTTACAAAAATGTACACACAATTTTACATCGACTTTATATGCATGATAGTTTTTACAACGGGATGCTGTAATGCCCCCATGGTGCGGTCTCAGAGGTCCCAGGTATGATATACCGCTTATCATCATGGGGACTCAGAGCGATTTTCGTCTCACGAATGGTGTAGACCTTGTGCAACTTTGATCGAATGCACGTTTGACTACGGTTCATTTCAATGTCTTCCTTCAAGCATCGGGCATAATCGTTGAATGTGATTGTCCTACCCACAACGCTACTCTTGACACCTTTAACTTTTTTAGTGTCCTTCTTACCCTCAACACGTGTCGCATACATTTTCGATCGAAGTCCAATGAACTCGGTCATAATTGCACCATTGCATTCGTCTTTCATGAGGCCGGGTACCTTCTTGTTGACAGGCGGCATATCATACCTATTGTCCACCGGATAGTCGCTCGTATCGAATTTTACAATGTCGCGCTTCATGTCCATGTACATATCATCGCTCTCACTGTCATATATGAGACTATCCGTATCGGTATACATGATATTACACTTATCCCGATACAGAGGTACCATATACTCGTGATGAAATCCATACAAGCATGTTTTGGATATGTCGAGTATGCACATACCCACATATATCGGCTTGTTGAATTTCACCTCGAGATTGCGCAATTCCACGGCAATGAGGTTTTCCGAAAAAACACTTCGGCTGTGGAAGTTTGGCTTCGAAATCATTGCCTCTGCGCCATACCTGCCCTCCCATTTTGTTAAAAGCTTTACATCCACATGATTGCGCACTTTCTCCATCGTTTTGCCAAACACCGCATTGTTCATTAATTTGAATAAATTCTTTTCAAAATCATTTTTGGCTAGCGTTCGAAACTGCGTATTTAACTCAATATATGAACGGAGCCATGGGGATTGTGTGAATTGTAATACCCTATGGATTTTCGTGAGGCAAAGTCCATGACGTAAGCACTGCTGTAAATTTCGATAGTGAATGATGTAGCGTTTTTTATCACAGACGGTTGCTAACAGCTTTTCCCCCTGCTTACCCGGCGGTTTTTCATGTATTGGACAAAACGGCAGGTCTTTGTGCGCATCATGTAGAGATTGCGGATATTTCAAGTCGATTTCAAGGATGTTGCCTGTTGGTGAATCTAGCGCGATGGAAGATGGATCAAACTTGGACACGTCGTTGACCCATCGAAAATCTGCATATGGCAAAGGTTGACACATTGCCCATCCATACAGATTGTTGACGTCAAAATACATCAAGTATGACGATGCTTTCGATGGATCAAACGACTCCATGTACTTGTTATTAGCGTGTGCATATCGGGTTGAGCATTGACTGAGACCACCGCGTATACCCCGCTCAACGAATAAAACCATGTCGATGTCAGTTAGTAATTCAAACTTGACATTCGAGTGTTTTAGCATTGCATCCCAGGTATATCCGGGCAATGTATAGCAATACGCGGGATCTAGGCCATAGCTCTCAATGCACGTATTTCGAAAGTTTTCGAAAATATCGGCTAAGAACAACACATCTGTCTTCAAGTATAAATCGCTATAGTCACCGAGCGTTCGAATGGAGAACCGCTCCCAAATTTTCTCAGCATGTGCATACTCGCTCTCCGATACTGTAACATCTGTCAGGGAACTGTAAAATGCGTCACGTGGTGGAAGGCAAGTGTCATCTAGCTTGGTCACGTCGTCAATATATTCATAAGGGAAGACCCCTTTTCGCGTCAGCAAATTGAAAGTGTCCGTCGAGAGAGTTGGGAATTGTGTGCGTAAAATTTTCAGCTTGTCCTCGCTCAAGAATGCGGCTAATTTGTCGAGACTCGTGTTGAGGAATTTGTATGAGTCGATGAAGCGCAATTGGATCTTGTGTTTTGAATCGTCTGTAATTTCAACATGCTTCGTGGAGGAGATGTATTTCTCCTTTGTGATTGGAAGCAGATCGGTTTTTCCTTCGAACGCTGTCGCTACTTCTTTGATGACAAAATGTGCATCGTAACCCGACAAATCGTGAAAAACTACTGGAATGAAGAATGACTGTTTGTAGTTTAAATTGCAGTTGGAATGGGCAGGGCCTCTATAGCGTCCAGTCAGATCGCAATGATCTCAAACGCGCACATCTTCTTGCGCAAATGGTTTCTTACATATGTGACATTGAGTCGCTGTTCGAAAATTAGCCCACTCGCTCGGTGTCAGATAAATCATTGGGACATTGTCACAGAAAATTTCTTTTATCCGCAATGCTAGATTTTTTAGTTCTTCGACAAACCACGATACGCATCAGCACTGCGACGCGAGTGATATGAAGATAATGAATCATCATATGCACAGCACACGTAGTATCCGATACTAAACACTTTATGGTGTTGATACATGTCTTTCGCTAGGTTCTCCCCGTCGGTCTTTGCCAACACACACTCCAAATCGGCATACACGATGAAAGGATGTCGCTCTTTCCGGCTAAAGTTGCTGAACTGGAGCCACTTATTGGTGTCGTCTGGTAGTCGAATTGCACAGTCGTTTATCGCCCCACAATCGACCTCGTGTGATTGCAATTTTTCCTTGGAACCAAAGTAATGCAAACACCTGCAAAACAAACAAGATATTTTTTTTTGTTCAATTTTCTCCCTTAGTAGATATATAATTTTGTATTAATAATGCCAAATTCACACACCGATCGCATATATATTTTTTATGCTTCTTTTTGCTCAGTTGCGCCATCACGAGTCTCGACAGGTTCTTGATCCATACGAAATTCCCCACATTGTCGTCCTCAGTGTCTTGCATGTACAGCAAATTGATGTGCTTCTCCTTCTTCTGCTGAGTCACGCGTATTGGAACAATGTCCTTTTTCGTGGTCGTGGTGTACACATTGATCGATAAATTGTTTTGGAGCTCGACTTTTTTATTTGATGTATCGTCACCGGGAATTCGATATCCTTCAGATTCAGCACTGTCGAATAATGAGGATAAGAGGTTGGACGGTCACTGTTTCGTTCAGCTGGGTGTAGAGCAGCGACAACTGCCCATGCGAAACATGCATTATCACGCGATTTGACGTTAACCACAGCCTTCTTCAACATTATTTCCCGCGGCAATGATATGGAGCACCCAGCATGCATTGGATTATACTTATTCACATTTATCGTGAGGTTAAGTATTTTCTGCAGAGCCCAGCCACTATCACGTTCTTGAAATTCGTCGAGTAAGGTTAAAGTGGGCTCCGTAACACGCTGTTCATACCACTCGCTCAAATCGCTTGTGCTAAATAGTTCGCAGTTTCGCGTGCTGACACTGTTATTGGCTTGTTTATCGCCACTCGCGAATTCACCATTGAACACTGTATTGACTTTAATGCTGTTCTGCTTGTTGATAATATTTCGCACATGTTGAACCACTAGGGCGCGTGCATCATTTAGAAAGTGTTTCGGCTCGATGTGGCTGTGATTGATGACGGAACCCGTCAATATCCGACTCTTGAAGGACGTGTCAATCTCGCGCCAGATTAACCCGTGATCAGCATGTCCTGCGCCCGTGTGTACGAAAAGGCTCCGCACAGAATTCCTCAACCCTTCCAGACGCGCTATTTGGGCGATTAGTGATTGTTGATGTCCAATTAATAATCGCGGGCGCTTAATCCGACTCTGCGTTTCCAGCCCTTCGATGAACTCCATACATCGCTGTTCCCACGCAGCAAATTCTTCGAACGACCGTAAGAGCACAGCTTGGTCACGCAAGATTTGTTCCATGTTGACGAGTACGAAAAAAAACTTCCACGATGTTGACAGACTGACTGCTTCATGCAAAGTGCGGTCAGTTTTAAGCGGAGTGGATCATTAAAAAGGCTCTTCGGGAAAAAAGTTCGGCCCTCTCTCGGGAAAAAACAGAGTTTCCCGATACCGCGAAGATTGCTCGAGGAACATGAGACGAAAACAGAAAGTCGGGATGCCTCGGGTCGAAACATTTTATGGGTCCTGCAGCTCAAGTGGTCCATCGGCGCCAACGGCCCTTGGCAATAGATCCCTAAAGTTTATAATTTTTCCAAGAAATCCTGACTTGTCGAGACCTGTCTACAGTGTTGGCGAGACTTGTGACAGGAGCGGACACGCATGCAAACATCTTGACATTATCTTTCGAAATGGTGTCCTCAACTTTTCAAGAGCTGCGCTCAAGTGGTCCATCCGCGGTCCCTTTGATCCCTAAGGATTGCAGTTTTCCCAAGATACCTGTCAGGACCTGTCTCGAGTGTCGTCAAGCTCTGAGACGGGCCGGATGCAATTGACATTGTCGTTCGGAATCGAACCAGCTGCATGTCATGAATTAGTGGGCCGCCTCGCACGCACGTACCTACGCACGCACGCATGCAGAAGCACGCACAAGCCCGCGGGCACACGCACGCGCACGCGCGCACACACACACACACACGCACGCACACACACGCACGCACCCACACGCACACGCACGCACACACACACACACACACACACACACACACACACACACACACACACACACACACACACACACACACACACACACACACACACAACACTCATCAGCACTGACCCCCCCCCCCCAGTCGCTCCACGGACCACCTGGCTACTCCCTCCATAGAGGTCCCCTCTGTGACGTCACATGCACCCGGTGACCTCCCCTCGACAGTGGCGCCACCATGGCTTCCCCATTCTTGACACACATCCTCCCCTTGAGTCAGAACCGGCCTAGCTATACTACTGGTAAAAGTCATATCAAGTCTGAACATGACCAGCAGCTTCTGGCAACTTCCGCTGGATGAGGAATCGCGACCATACACAGCGTTCCTACATGATGGTAAGTGTTACCAATTTACGGTAAAACCGTTCGGGCTCAAAACGAGCACGGCCAGCCCAATAAAAGGACTCGACATTGTCCTATAAGATCTGGGAAGATCAGTAATGAACCTTGTAGATGACCTCCTCTGCCTATCCAAAGACGAAGCACAATACCTGCAACACCTTCAACATCTTTTCGAGAGAATCAGCATCAACAAGATGACACTGAATTTCAAAAAGTCAAAATTCTTCCAACAAGAAGTTGCATTTCTGGGGCTCATATTAACATCATCAGGAATCAAACCGCAGCCAGAAAAGATAAAAGCGATCCATGTACACCCACGTCCACAAAATATAAAACAGCTCCGGGGATTTTTGGGGCTGATCAACTTCTACAGCAAATTCACAAGCCAACATGCCAAAGAAACGGTACCGCTGTTGAATCTGCTAAAGAAGGGACAGGAATGGAAGTGGCGTGAAGAAGAGGAAAGAGCATTCGGAAGAGTTAAACAACTCTTCATTGAGACGGTCATTCTGAGGCATGCAGATCCAAAAAAAAAAATACGTCCTCACGACAGACGCAAGTGATTACGCTGTTCGAGCAGTCCTGAGCCAAGAGGACAAGGATGGAGAGATGGGCGTCATATCCTTCGCTAGCCGCACGTTTAAAGGGGCAGGAATCGGTTATACAACCACAGAAAAAGAGCTCCTTGCAATCATATGGGCACTCCAAAAATTCCGAACCTATTTATTGGGAGGAAGGATAAAAATCATCACCGATCACAAGACACTAACGTTCTTAAAAACGTGCCGCTTCATGGGAGTTCGAATGCTAAGATGGGCCCTACTAATACAGGACTACGACTTTAAAGTGGAGCATTGTCCAGGCAAAGGAAAAGAAGCAGCAGACGCACTGAGCAGGCCACCCGAGATCGAAAGCAGTAATCACCAGAGCACACCGGGGAGGGTGGCTCTCACAGCCATACTCGCCAGAAACCCCGCAAATGAAATTAAGCAGCAAGTCCAACGAATCGGACAAATGCAAAAGGATCAAAGAAACCTCGCAGCGATATGGGGAATGTGTGGCAAGGGAGAAGGTAATAAGAAATACCGCAACGACAAGGGATGTCTACAAAAATATGACAGGACGGGAAAATGGAAGGTCGTACTACGAGATGGGTTAATTAACCCTCTCATAAAGGAATGCCACGAAATATATGGACATCCAGGAGCTCGAAAGTTTTTTTATATGCTAAAAGAAGACTTCACTTGCCCACGGATGGCAATAAGAGTGAAGTAAGTCATCGCCGAATGTGACCAATGTCAAAGGGTTAAAGTGGCGATCCAACCGAACCACGCAGAAATGCAGACGATCATACCGGAAGGTCCGGGGGACCTCATATCCATAGATTTCTATGGACCATTGCCAAAATCCGTCGGGGGAGTGCAGCACATTCTCGTCTCGATAGACGCCGTCACTAAATTCGTGAAATTGTACCCTCTAAAAAGGCAAACACAGCAGCAACGATTAATAGAATTTTTGAAGATTATGTTCCAAAATACGGAAAACCAAGAAGAATTCAGTTTGATCATGCGACGCAGTTCACCTCTAAAATTTGGTTCGAACGGCTAGAAAAAGAAAACATACAAGGAGTATTCTCATCAACTCGACATCCACAAGGAAACATCGTTGAACGAGTGAACCGGGAACTTAGTCGTTTTTTTAGAACCTTCCTGCAAGACAAGCACTCCGGATGGTATCGATGCATACCGGTAGTCCAAGACTGCATCAACGAAACGCAACATGAAATGACTGAATTCACCCCAATGGAACTGCAGCTAAAAAAGAAGCCATATCGAATATGGAGGGAATGGATCCTGGCATTGAAAGAAGACCAAAACGAAGAGATCACCTATGAAAAAAAATTGGAGTTAGTACGAGAAAGAATACAGCGAAAGGAAAGAAGACGAGCGGACAAATTTAATGCAACGCACAAAACCACCGTCTTCGCAAAGGAAGAACTAGTCCTGGTCCGAGCACTAAACGTTTCAGATCCTGCGAAACAAAGGACGGCAAAATTCATGCCACTGTATAAAGGGCCATATCGGATAAAAAAATGCGTGGGGTAAGCAACACACTTAATTGAAGATCCGGAGACAAAACGAGAACGAGGAAAATTTCATGGAAGTCTCATGAAACGGTATCTATCGGGAAATTCGGAAAAAAATACAGAATTAATTATACATGGATAAGGCAATCTCATAGACCCAACAATCGAAGAAAGAAAAACAAGGGGTATATAAGCAAGGCCCGCACCTCGGAACGATCTTTGAGTATCAACATGGGCAAAAACCAGGAGAAGAAATCGCAAGCAAGAAACACGAGGACCGCTGAAGAAAAGGCAGCACAAAAAAAAAGAACACGCCGAGACGAGCTAGGAGAGAACTATCACGAATCAACGACAATAATCCAAACGAATACGAATAATTCGAGGTGAACGATGACAATATTAGAGGATGGTATCCCGGAAAATCGTTGGGATATTAAAGAGAGGGGAGAATCAACGTATCGAGAATTAAACGATCTATAATCAGTCAACAGTCAAACATGAAATAAACATGTACCGCAACTTCCCGACGTAGACGCTCAGAGACGAGTACGAGGGAGTAACGGTGGCTGGAGTAGTGCACCCGAACGAACTCTACGTTTATCTGAATAACGGCAGGGATACTGCAATAATAAGGATGTGGCAGCAGATGCCTATCGAAGAACCCGGAATCCACTTGGTTCTGGAGACGGAAGGATACCCGGGACAAGCGGTCCTTTTCCGACAGGAGGGGAAGTTTCACCTGGCCACCTTGGAGCACATCGAGCCCAACGGAGAATGGCTCCTATGGTTGGGCGATTGGGGGATGTGGGTAACCACCACACAAGATAAGTGCTTCACGGCCTCAAGGGCGGCACTCGCATGCCCCTACCAAGCGATTACTGCCACCCATGGGCATCTTGTCCCAAGAGACGAAATTTGGACGGAGAAGGAACTCTTCTACGCTAGAGCGGCCATGGAAAGAATGACTTGGGGCATGAGGATCGGGGGAAAAGCCGCCAACAGGAACATGGTCGTGATCGACCTATATCTCGAGAACGAAGGCCCAAAGCAAGGGATCAGGCTGGCCCACATATTCCTAAAATTCGAACTGGCAGCGAGAGTCCCGAACGCGGGGCCACCAAGGATCGAGGCGAAAGGGAGCAGATACGGGGACGACAACATCCAGAGGGAAACCGAATAACAGTGGACAAACAACAACAACGACGACCAGAACAATAATCAGGACACCCGGGATATTCGAAACACGGCACACACGAGCATCAACACACACGACCACGAGATCTTCGAAGAGTACGAGGACGACAAAGACGACGACAACGAGACCCTCAGAATGAACGACATTTTGGACAACGATTACGACAGCGAGGAAGAACGGTTTCTACACGACATCGGACTCAATAACCACAATAGCGACAGCGAAATAGAGCGACGATAACCAAAGCATCGCATCCTTATAAAATCAATAAATAAATAAAACATAAAAATCCACAAAATGCGCTACGAAAGTTATTTGCGAATTATGGGCAGCGGCCCAATAAGAAAAAATTGCGAGCGAGCGAGCGAGCGAAAGCAAAGAGCGATTAGAATTAAGGGGAGGGGAGAAGCTCACAACAAACAGTTCACCCAGACAGGAGGCAATCAGAAGAGGACGGTCCGAGAGGTAAGGCAGCATACCCGAAACAGAACAAAGGGACGTATAAAGGTTATTTAGGTCGTTTTTTTACTCTCCGCAATTTGAGTTGCCGAATAAGCAACCCAAAATGCGATGAGCCCCGGGGGACAATGAGACGTACAGGTCCGTCTTAGGAGTAAATAACCCCCCGCCATGCACTCAGGAACCAACCGACTTCATGATAGGAGTAGGGGAGGGGGAATAACGAAGGACCGAAACAGAAAAATAAACGAAACTATAAGCAAACAGAAAAACAGTGAAGAAAAAAACAAGAAAAGGAACGAGAACAGAGTACAGGCCAACTAATTTAATTAAAAGAAAGGTTAACAATAACGAAGGGTAAAGGAAGGGGAAAGTCAAGGGCAGAACAAAACCGGGAAAACCCGCTAATTGAATTAAGGGAATACGGAAGAGAAGGGGTATGAAAAGGCAGCTAAAAATGCGTATATAAGGACGGAAATTTTTGAGTAAAGGGGGCTCCTCTTCTTGCTCTGGAGAATCGAGAAGTACGAGGTGACGCGAATACCAGCCCTTAAGGGTAGGGAAAGTGTTACGGAGGAAAACCGAGACAACAGAACGAGTGGAGATGTCGGCTCACAAAATGCGCTTTCAGGTCACGAATTGGACGATTACTCCATGATACGAATACCAGCCCCCAAGGGTAGGGAAAGTGTCTAAAGAGGAAAGAAAAAGACAAGGAATCTGAAAGGAGCAAGAATATTTGAAAATAAGTCAATAAAGAAAAGGAAAGATAATCCATTAATTAAACTTGGAATAATTATTGGTTCAAGGGAGAGGGAGCACAAGAGGAATACTATGGAAAAGCCTACAGAAAGAATTAAGTAGGTAAAAAGAGGGAACGTCTCGCAAATACCGACCCGCGGATCGAGAAAATAACGAGTTAAATAGAAAGGGATTACTGTATACTTAATTGATAGCAAAAAGGAGCGATTTATTGTAAATTAAATAGACAAATAGTATCAGGAGAAAATAAAGGGACAAGAGGTAACAGGAGGTGCGAAATCATACACACACACACACACACACACACACACACACACACACACACACACACACACACACACACACACACACACACACACACACACACACACACACACACACACACACACACACACACACACACACACACACACACACACACACACACACACACACACACACACACACACACACACACACACACACACACACACACACACACACACACACACACACACACACACACACACACACACACACACACACACACACACACACACACACACACACACACACACACACACACACACACACACACACACACACACACACACACACACACACACACATACAGATATATCAGCGAAAACACCGACATCTCAATTATTATAATCGAATAAAGGCAAGAAACAATTTTAAAAAAACGGACACGGGCGAGCGACATCAGAAGGCACGCGTACGCCGAGTTTGTAAACAAAGGGCGGGCAGCGACCGTGACGAGCCAGCGCGCCGCGATCTACCGCGTCATGATCCAGCGCGCCACGAGCGTCGGTAAGGAAGGGGTTACGGTTACCGACGCATGGTAATCGATACCGGTCGCGCTCGAGAACTCTAGCCACTTGGTAACACCGCGAAACTTTATCGAGCAACGGATCAGCTTGGGATGAATTACACGAAGTACAACACAAACAACACATTACGCTCATACGCGGCATTAAATAGCATTGTATCGCATCGAGAATATTGAATAAATAATTTTTTATTTTAAATTACCACCCAAATACCTGAGTCTAAATTAATTTATTCCCTGATCGAGTCTCGAACAAACAAATATATTGTAACGATATTTTGACCCGTTACAATATATATATATATATACACATACATACATATATATATATATATATATATATATATATATATATATATATATATATATATTGTGACGTGACGTCACAAGGAGATTAGAGAGAGAGCCCGCGTGACCACGCCGGGACTCAATCTCCGCCGCGCCCTTCACGGATATAAAAAAAAAGAAATGTAAATTTTAAGATTAGGTTTAAGTTTTATATTATATCGAAGCCGCGACATCCTCCCCGTTCCCTCCCCGTACCCCCTTTTTCGACGTCCTCCGCGCGACGACCACACGGACGGGCGTGTAAGGCCACGTCGGTGCGGGCGCACCGACGACACCAACGCCATCACGCGGCCTCGCGGGACAACCGGCTCGCCTTCCGAGGCCTCTCATCGCCATCCCCCCAAATCGTCTCCGCCTTATCGGCCGGGGAGAACACCGATCTGGGGGATCGACCATCGGCGACGGCCGGAAGGGCGAGCCGCGGCGATCGACCGAAAATCGATGGGAGGTCCGCCGTCTACCGAACTACGTCGATCGAGACGAAGGAGCCGGCCGGCGTGGCCAGCCATTGAGTGTCCGATCGTGGTCAAGCGAAGCAGCGAGAGAAGGAAAAATTCAGACGCACGAGAAGGAGACAGAGAGAGAGAGATAGAGAGATCAGGCGACGTACGCCATCGTAAAATCGAGTAAGTCTCTTCTCCTTTGCCTTATTTTGCGAGAGCGGCTCCGGGCCGATTTAAATTGTGCGAGAATAAATTATCGCTCGGGCGATTCGTGAAGTGTCCCCTTTCCCCCCCCCTTGATTTCCCATCGTCGTCCTTTCCGTGCGAGTCGCCGATTAAACAAAAGTTGTATCGTGTAAAAATTAAGAAAAAAGGAAAACGGATAAAATATTGCGATCGCGAGTGTCGTAACAACCGCGTGTACGAAGGTGCGTGGCGGATCCCCCGCCGTCCCCCGTGAAAAGTCCCCCTCGCGCGCGCGTAGCCGCGGTCGCGTCTCGACCGACGGCCGAATCGATCAAAGGATCGCTGAGGAAATTGTTGTTGCGAATAATCATAAAAATAGAGTAAAAAGATTTATAAATGGAATAAAATAGTCGTGGTGATAACGGGCTCTAGTCGGAGAACCCCGTCCGTACCCCGACACCCGTGAGACGTCCCCCCCGCGCTATTGTATCGAGTCTCTCGCTCGCCGGGCAACCGAGCGATTTGTTTTGATTTTTTTTCTGTTGTTGTCGCGTGAAACGCGACTGCCCGAGCAAGGCTGGCGCCCAACATCCTAACGAAATATTACATACGAAATATAAAATTGAGAACGGGTCGAGAAATTGAGTCGGGACTTCGCGTGTCCAGTAACCCGTAATATTCGCGTAAATTATTATCATTATTATTATCCTTATTTTCATTATATCGAGTCATTGCATTGTCCTGGTTGTAAATAATTAATTTAAATTCCGTTTTTTTTATATCGAGTCTTTATTGCACATTCCTTGTTATTAAATATTATTTGAATTTTTAGGAGTGACTAACCATTTATTTATTTCCCCTTCCCCCTCCCTCCGCCTACGTGAACACGCGATACCCATCATAAAATTGGCGCCCAACGTGGGGCACGAAAAACTTTCGTTTTTTTACAAGAGCCCACCACGACTTTTGTTATTAGTGTTATTATTATTAACTTTTTCTCGTTTATTATTATTAATTTTCGGGATTATTATTATTATTCGAAATCGTAATTTATTTTCGCTTTTCCTGGCATTACGTTAAAAATTATATATTTTTGATTAAAAAATTGGATTGTTGAAATTTAAGTTTTTTTTTTTGAAATCCGAATTTCCCCCACCCTTGACGGGTATAGCCTGACCCGCCACCGCACCAGTGAGTAGAATAATTTTGAAAAAATACCAAAAATTATTTAACAAAATTATAAAATAAAATAAAAATTTTATAAAATAATTTTGTTCCCGCACCCGAATAATATTGTTTTTTTTTGACAATGGAATAAAAATAAGATTTTTTTTTTTTTCGTGTTTAGGATTTGAATTTTTTTTTTGCGTATTTTCGGCGACCGCATTTTCCCCATACCCAATAAACCCATTTTTGTGCTTGGCGATTTCTTTTGTGTTTTGCGATTTTTGCAGATTTGCAAATATTAAGAGATTAGCATTGTTGTTATATTGCTTTGGCAATTCGGTGCAATGTAATATTGCTTTTGGGACAATGCTTTTCTGTGCCACAAATATTTTGAAAAACATTGATTTTGCTGCCGTTATTTTGGAATTGATTATTCGTCTCGCATTATTTTTGAGCTTGTGTACCTGCATTTTTTTTGTATTCGAGATTTCGCATACTGATTTCTTGTTTCGCTATTGAGATTTTGTGCATTTGTTTTTTTTTGAGCTTGCGCCATATTTTTGCGATGACGATGACGGTACAGTGACGTTAGGTTTACCCCGTTGCTTTTGTTTGCATTTCCCCGCTTTTTCGCTGACCACGAATACCCCCCCCCCCATTTTTTGTGTGTTTCGCTGATTTGATGACCCTTACGTAATTTGTTTTTTGTTACGAACCCCGATAAAGACCGTGACGCGGAGCCCCTCGCGAGCGGTCAGCCCCCTTTTTCACCCCTTTCCCCCTTTGCGTTAATAATTTTTTTTTTGTTATTTCTTATTGGTTCCTTCTGAGTAATTTAAGAGACACTTCGTGTCTTGGGCTGGGAAAACAAAATCCCTTTAGGAATAATTACTCAGTTGGACGGTAAAAATAAGGAAGCGAACAATCCCCATTTTCTTGGAAATTTAAGAAATTTATTTGGAAATTTGAGAATTTTGAGAAATTTGGAAATTTGAGAAAAATTGGAATTTAGAGACAATTGTTTTTTTTTGTGATTTCGGAGGGAAGTAATTACTTCCTTAAGAGTAATTCAGTCGTTGACAAAAACAAAAAAGTTGCATTAAGCCAAGCCAACAAACGTTGCTTGTTTTTCAAGATCTGCTACTTTTCTTTTTTTTTGTATAATTGAGAATTGAAACGAAATAGTTTCATTTAAGCCGTTTGGGTTAATCAGCCATTTATTTATTTTTTTTGTTGTTCGGGACTCAATACCCTCCCTTAAAACCGTGACGCTGAGCCCCTCGCGAACGGTTTCCCCCTTCCCTAGCCCCGATTTGCTTGGTTATTACGTCGTTTTATTTGGATTACCCGATAAATAAATTTACGAAAAATTCCCCTAGCTACGCCTGGAAGAGAGTATCGATTATTAAAATTTTTATTTTGTATCGGAAAGTACGGCAAAGACCGTCGTGAATAATTCTGTGGAAAAAGAACGTAATTGAGATTAAATTGGAGATTATTAATATTCTACAGAGTAATTTGTTATTGAACTTCATTTTATTTTTTTTTGTTCCGTTTATTTAATTAATTTATTTTAGTTGTTTTTTTTTCTTCGAAACGTCGAGGATATTCCCCTGCCTCTTCCAGGGTATATTTATTTTTGGAAAAAAGTGTTTTTGTTATAATTCCCGGCCAAAATGGCAGACGCCCCGGTAACCACGTGCACGGTCACAACCACCACATGCTCGTCCCCGATTATGACTACCTCCCCCCTAGAAGACCCGCGACGGGCAAGATCACCCCTCTCCGTGGAAGTTGCCGATCTATCATTAATGGCCACGGAAGAGAGGATGGCACGACAGAAGGTGGCCCGCCTGACCACCCTTAGAGAATTGATGGGAGCCTGCGACAGGGCAGCTCTCAGCATCGACGGGACGGAGAGCGAGGTGAGGGATCGCCTCGTCCGCCACGAATTAAGGATACGGGTTCCAGGAGCCCTGATCAGATGGGACGCAGCGAAGGACGAGCGGGGAGATTCTCCCCCATTCACACTCTCAGCTGCTTTGGTGGACCCGTTGACGGAAATGCTGCTTCGCCCGCTGACGTTCGAAAGCCACAGGCAACAGCCAGCCGACGACCGCGACCAAATCCGAAGGAGGTCGCTTACGTCGCCATCGACGAGGTTCGCAGGAGAGACGCCAGGCCATGACGAAGATAATCAGACGCCGACGCCATCTCCCCGAACTCTTGCGGGCCAGCGGGATACGAGGTCGGAGAGTGGACGACTCAGTCCGACACCCGCGCCCCGAAGACCAGGAACAGGCCCCCCAGACCGTACGGCGGTTACCTTTGCCCTTCCCACCCCCCATTCACCCCAAAGACCTTCCCCCGCCCTCCCCACATCCAGCCCCGCACCCACAGGACTGCTGAGGGTTAGCGGTAGCCAGACCTGGCCGCCGCATGATACCTACACCCTGGCAGCCCCGAGCCCCCGTAATAGCACTCGGATAGGACCTCTACCGTTGGCAAGACCAAGCCATTCCGTCCCTCCCCCTCCCAGAGGTCGCCCCCTATCCGATGCCCCCTCGCTCTCGGATACCCATTGGTCCCGGGATAACCGAGGGATCGACCATTGGAGAAAATTCGGACCCCGATTCGCGGGGAAGAAGGATGAGGATTCAGAAGAATTTCTACGCCGGATGCATGAATATTGCACCTCACGGAATCTCTCCGAAGAGGACTTGCTGAGGGCGCTTCCCGAGGCTTTTACCGGGGAAGCCCTCTTATGGCTCCGGGTAGAACGAGATGGCTGGACGACATATGAAGAATTCGTCTTCTATTTTCGGGAACGATTCGGCCATGGGGATTTGCAGGAGCGACTCCGTCGCGAAGTGGAGCTTCGTACTCAAGGTCCGGGAGAACCCATCGTCGAATACATCGTCAAGATGCGGACGCTCTTCAGCCATCTGAGTCCGCCATTGACCATCGAGACCCAGCTTGATATTTGCTGTGCGAACTTGCATCCGGATTTCGCTGAGCACATTCAGCGAAAGGACATCACCAACTTCCTCGAGCTGCAGCGGATGGGACGCCACCGCGAAATGCTGAGGGAAAAGGCGAGAACATACAGACCACCACCGACGCAAGCACAGTCGATATTACCTTCGGCAGCTTACAAGCAGCCGGAGCGGGAGAACCGCGCGAAGGTAGCCGCCATGGAAGCTCCAGCGGCAGTCGAACCTTCCGGGTTCAAGCAATCCGTCCCAACCCCTCCGCCGCATTCCCCCGCGGCAAGCCAAACCCCTCACTCCAATGCCCCCGACCCCGCCGCCTGGACGAAAGGTCCCGGCAGATACCCTCTGAAGGCGAGCCAGCCTCAGAGACCCAGTCCCCCGCCACAGCCCCAATCCTTCCTCCGCCCCCCACCGCTCTGGGAAAACCCACCCCCGATACGTCCCCCGAATACCCCGCGAATTCCCACCAGCCCATCCCCGAATCAGCCTCGGACCAGCACTCCTACGGGATCTGGCCCGAGGTGTTACAACTGTCGACAGCCGGGACATCGGTTTCGAGACTGCACGCAGCAGATGGGTCGATTTTGCAGGATTTGCGGATGGCCCGGATGCGACGTGAACTCGTGTCGCAATTGCGAACGAAAACGTTCGGGAAACGCCCAGGCGGGAGGGCAGTAAGCCCCTGTGCCTCCCGCCGGTTGTTAAGGAAGGAAGAGTTCCTTCAGATCCCCTGTTCCCAGCCGCAGCCCGGATGCGCCCTGACGAGCGTATGGCCGGAGCGGCAGGAACAGACAGCCCGACCCTCTCCCGGCAACGACAGATTAGACTTGTTCCCTTGTGGACATATGGCTCCCCGTACGGAGGAAGACGTGACGGGAAAAGAGGAAATGTTCATCGGAGCCTTAAGTACGGACGCTCGCCATCACCTATGGCTTAACGTAGGCGGCGAGCTCCTAATGGCGTTGGTAGACCCTGGGTCTAGTAAGACGTACCTCGGACTGGAGGTGGCAAGGAGGAGAGGACTCCACTTGCAGCCGATAGTGGAGTGCGTTCGGGTCGCCAACGGGGCAGTGCTTCCGGTGAATGGAGCCGTTACGCTGACCTTCGATTTGGCGGGCAAAGTAGAATCCCTTCCGGTACGCGTAGCCGCGTTAGGCTACGAATTTGTCATGGGGATTGATTTTTTGAGACTGTTTGGAATGCGGGTGGATTACAAAATGGATACGTGGTCCCTACACGGTGGTCCGGAGCGGAGCTTCGCGACACCGGATGGGCCACGTTGGAGCATCCCCGTATTCCCCGAGACTGCAGGCTTGGAACCTGCCTCCGTCTCGGCAAACAGACGTTTAGAGGCCCTGTTAGACGAATTAGTATCTCCCTCACAGGACGGACAGTTAGGACGAACTAACTTGACGCAACATCACATCGACGTGCAAGGACATCCCCCGATCAGACAAAAGCCCCGAACGATTTCCCCATACCTCCTTCACATTGCCCAGGCCGAAGTCGATAAGATGGTCCAAGAGGGAGTTATCGAGAGGACGAAGAGCTCTTGGCTGAGTAACCCGGTGATCGTCCCGAAGCCAGGCGGAAAATATCGTTTCTGCATTGACTATCGCGACGTGAACCGGGTAACGTTGAAGGATGCCTATCCTCTTCCGAATATGGATCGGATCTTGGACGGCCTTCGGCTAGCCCGGTTTATCTCCAAGTTGGACTTGAGCCAGGCTTATTTCCAGATCCCTGTAGACCCCCAGAGTCGTCCTATTACGGCCTTCGCCGTTCCCGGCCGAGGACTTTTCCAGTTTCGGCGAATGCCGTTCGGTTTGACGAACGCACCAGCGACCTTCCAGCGGCTGATGGATCAGCTCATCGACCCAGCATGGGAGCCCCATGTCTTTGCGTATCTCGATGACGTGATCATCGCCACCGACACCGAAGCCGAGCACTTCGCGTATTTAAGGATCGTCCTGGAAGTCTTTAGAGCCGCGGGGCTCACGATCAACCGAGAAAAAAGCGAGTTTTTCTGCCGGGAAGTCACGTATCTTGGATACGCCATCGGCCGGGACGGATTAAAGGCAGACCCGGAAAAAGTAGCCCCCATCCTAAACTACCCCCCACCCAGGACCCTTCGGCAGTTACGCCGTTTCCTGGGAATGGTAGGGTGGTATGCCCGTTTCCTACCAACCCTTTCGCGGGATAAGATCCCCTTGACCGAGCTTCTAAAAAAAGATGTTCCCTGGAACTGGGGGCCCGAACAGCAGGAAGCATTCGAGTCACTCCGAGAAGCCCTGACCCAAACCCCTATCCTAGCCCGCCCCGATTTCAACCTCCCCTTCGTCCTCCAAACCGACGCCAGTGACGCGGCCGTGGGAGCCGTACTGACGCAGGAATTCGACGGTGAAGAGCATCCAATAGTATTTGCCAGCAAGGTGCTGAGCAACGCTGAACGGAAATATACGGTCACCGAGAAGGAGTGCCTGGCGGTAATTTGGGCAGTGCGGAAATTTCGACCGTACATCGAAGGGACCCACTTTACGGTCATTACCGACCATAGCAGTCTCCAGTGGCTACGGAATCTCAAGGACCCTTCGGGACGATTAGCCCGATGGGCGCTTTCGATGCAGGCGTTGGACATGTCGATCGTCCATCGCAAAGGAACTCTTCACGTCGTCCCTGACGCCCTATCCCGCATGTACGAGGACACCGACGCGGCCCTGGCCGCGCTCGGAGAAAGTACTGACCCCTGGTACCTGGACAAGGTACAGAACGTACGCGAGTTCCCCTGGAAATATCCGAGCTGGAAGATAGAGGACAACAAGCTGTATTACCATCGGCCGCATTCGATCATCGATCCGACGATTGTGGATTTGGACGCTTGGAAACTCGTCTTGCCGGCCGAGGCTAGGCCGCGTGCAATGGAGGATGCCCATCAAGGACCCCAGGCTGGTCACCTGGGGACGGATAAAACCTACCAACGGGTCATTCAGGATTTCTTCTGGCCCGGCATCTTCCAAGATGTAGCACGATACGTGGCGCGTTGCCCCGTATGCCAGCTCCATAAAGTTTCGCAATTACCCCCGTCCGGCCTGATGCGAGAACGCACCACGGAAGGTCCATGGTGTGTGGTCGCTGCCGACGTAATGGGTCCGTTCCCACCCAGCAAGACCAAGAATCGGTACGTCGTCGTCTTCCAGGATGTCTTCACGAAGTTCGTGGAGGCTAAGGCCCTCGGTAGCGCTACCGGCGCCACCATAATGAAGGCATTTGAGACCCTGGTGATCAACCGGTACGGCTGCCCACAGTACTTCCTGACCGACAACGGGACGGAGTTTGTAAACACGCACGTGACTCGGTATTTGGACGAACTCGGGATTCACCAGACGACAGTACCCCCCTACCATGCTCAGGTGAATCCGGTTGAGCGAGTCAACCGGGCTCTAAAGACAATGATAACATCGTACGTTGGACTGGATCACCGAGACTGGGACGTCCATCTCCCGGAATTATGCTTCGCGATGAACACCGCAGTGCAGTCCTCCACCCAGATGACCCCAGCGTTTGTAAATTTCGGTCGTAACCCCCGCCCCGCCAAAAGCCTACGAGACGAAGTCCCTGAACCCCCCAAATTAACCCCAGGAGACCCGGAAGTTTGATCCAACCGAATGCAGCGGTTACCTCTGCTGCACGATTGGGTTCGTAAGAACTTGGAGGCCGCCGCGAAGCGGCAGGCCACGCATTACAATAAGAACCGGAGAGATACGAGGTATCAAGTGGGAGATGTAGTTCTGCGAAAGAACCGGGTTCTGTCGTCAGGAGCGCAGAACTTTGCCGCCAAGCTGGCGCCGCGGTACAGCGGCCCCTTCCGTATATTGGCGGTGCACTCTCCCGTGGTGTATGAACTCGAGGACCCGACGAGTCGTCGCAACCCGAGAGTTCATATAAAGGACCTGAAACCCTTCCGGGAACCCCAAGGTGCCCCAATCCCCGAAGAAATGGCAGTCCCCGACCCAGCAATCGCCGGCCCAAGCAGGCCGCGATCCCCCGTAACCCAGACCCCAAGCCCAAAGCGGCGTCGCCGCAGCGGGCTACGTTCCCAACGCTCCAAGCCAGTAGAGCTTAGCGACGCCCACCTCTTTGACCTGATTTCGCGTTTAGAACGACAAGGACAGTACGATCAGGGACAGACTCGCGCTTATTAATGCTTGCTAAGCTTTGTGTGCTAACTTGGGTTTGGCTAGAAGCGTGCCCCAACCCAGACGCCCCAAAACCCCCTCCAACCCTGATGTCCCTATCCCGATGCCCCAAAACCCCCTCCAACCCTGATGTCCCTAACCACATGCCCCAACCCCAACCCCCACCTACTGCTGTCCCAATCCCGAAATACCCCCTTCCAATGGCCCCGGCCATGGAATAGTTTCGCTGAACGGCCAAAGAAGACGCCGCGATGGAAAAGCCGCCATCCAGTAACCAGCTAGTCAACATCGAGTCAACTAGGAATAACGACGGTGAACGGCCAAGGAAGCCACTCCGTGAGTCCCCGCCACCATCGAGTCACGAAGCCGATGGAGGGAAAGAACAAGACTGAATACGCGACGGACGACAGCCCATAGGGCAATCGCAAAAATAAGGCTGTCAATAAGGTAACCAAGGTCTGTGATATCGAGTAAGAAGTACCGCGCCGGTATTAGAGCCAAAAATGTGAGCCATAGAGCACTCTAGCCAACCTTTCCCCCCTACCCATCCCGCACTCCTCCCCTGAAGTAAAGAAGTAACGGAAGGACCGCTCTTGACAAAAAGAAAGGAGGGGGGTACTTCCATTTAAGCAGGGGGGAGTTGTGACGTGACGTCACAAGGAGATTAGAGAGAGAGCCCGCGTGACCACGCCGGGACTCAATCTCCGCCGCGCCCTTCACGGATATAAAAAAAAAGAAATGTAAATTTTAAGATTAGGTTTAAGTTTTATATTATATCGAAGCCGCGACATCCTCCCCGTTCCCTCCCCGTACCCCCTTTTTCGACGTCCTCCGCGCGACGACCACACGGACGGGCGTGTAAGGCCACGTCGGTGCGGGCGCACCGACGACACCAACGCCATCACGCGGCCTCGCGGGACAACCGGCTCGCCTTCCGAGGCCTCTCATCGCCATCCCCCCAAATCGTCTCCGCCTTATCGGCCGGGGAGAACACCGATCTGGGGGATCGACCATCGGCGACGGCCGGAAGGGCGAGCCGCGGCGATCGACCGAAAATCGATGGGAGGTCCGCCGTCTACCGAACTACGTCGATCGAGACGAAGGAGCCGGCCGGCGTGGCCAGCCATTGAGTGTCCGATCGTGGTCAAGCGAAGCAGCGAGAGAAGGAAAAATTCAGACGCACGAGAAGGAGACAGAGAGAGAGAGATAGAGAGATCAGGCGACGTACGCCATCGTAAAATCGAGTAAGTCTCTTCTCCTTTGCCTTATTTTGCGAGAGCGGCTCCGGGCCGATTTAAATTGTGCGAGAATAAATTATCGCTCGGGCGATTCGTGAAGTGTCCCCTTTCCCCCCCCCTTGATTTCCCATCGTCGTCCTTTCCGTGCGAGTCGCCGATTAAACAAAAGTTGTATCGTGTAAAAATTAAGAAAAAAGGAAAACGGATAAAATATTGCGATCGCGAGTGTCGTAACAACCGCGTGTACGAAGGTGCGTGGCGGATCCCCCGCCGTCCCCCGTGAAAAGTCCCCCTCGCGCGCGCGTAGCCGCGGTCGCGTCTCGACCGACGGCCGAATCGATCAAAGGATCGCTGAGGAAATTGTTGTTGCGAATAATCATAAAAATAGAGTAAAAAGATTTATAAATGGAATAAAATAGTCGTGGTGATAACGGGCTCTAGTCGGAGAACCCCGTCCGTACCCCGACACCCGTGAGACGTCCCCCCCGCGCTATTGTATCGAGTCTCTCGCTCGCCGGGCAACCGAGCGATTTGTTTTGATTTTTTTTCTGTTGTTGTCGCGTGAAACGCGACTGCCCGAGCAAGGCTGGCGCCCAACATCCTAACGAAATATTACATACGAAATATAAAATTGAGAACGGGTCGAGAAATTGAGTCGGGACTTCGCGTGTCCAGTAACCCGTAATATTCGCGTAAATTATTATCATTATTATTATCCTTATTTTCATTATATCGAGTCATTGCATTGTCCTGGTTGTAAATAATTAATTTAAATTCCGTTTTTTTTATATCGAGTCTTTATTGCACATTCCTTGTTATTAAATATTATTTGAATTTTTAGGAGTGACTAACCATTTATTTATTTCCCCTTCCCCCTCCCTCCGCCTACGTGAACACGCGATACCCATCATAATATATATATATATTGGTGGTATATCTACCAATATAGCTAATTATAATGAATAAAATTAAGCGGTGAACTAACCCAACAAGCCGCCAAATCTAATTGAACCCCAACAAGCCGCCAAATCTAATGGAACGATATTTTGACCCGTTACAATATATATATATATATATATATATATATATATTCGTGGTATATCTACCAATATAGCTAATTATAATGGATATAATTAAGCGGTGAACTAACCCAACAAGCCGCCAAAACTAATTGAACCCCAAGCGTGGCTATTACTTAAATGTTAGAAAACTGTCTTATTCATGCAATGATAATCGTGGTCGTACGGATAGGGTGCTGAGCTACCGTTTTCAAGGAGCCGAGTTCGATCCCCGAAGAGTGGGCTTGTTTACAAAAATTATTTTTGGTGGTTATGTTCAACTGGGGGCAAGATTGCAGCGCCGTGTAGTTTCAATTCTCAACGAATATTTTCGTCCGTAAGCGGCCTACCCCCACCATGCGAATTCTGGCAGAGTTTCCAGGCCTGTATGTAAGACCGTGGTCCCGGCTGACCGCTAACGCCATCTGCCATCTTAATTCTGATGCCCAAGTAGCATTGCCACGATATTGGGTATGTTTGTTATTATTCAATAAGAAATTGACAAACGAATAAAAGTAATTCCCTTTTAAAAACAAACAGGTTTTTTTTTATTGAAAAGGAGTTAAATTTTTTTCTTTGTACAAATTCTCACTTTACATGAGTGAAAATACCCGCACATGTCGAAAAACTATTTTATTTCACCGAGTAAGCGAAATAACAGTGGCCTGATTCAATAAGAGTTTTCTTTCAATTTTTTTTCACCAAATTCAAAACTTTCATCATTCGGGCTACAGGGGAAAAATCGGGACAAATTTCCGCTGAGCATACTTTTTGTGGACACCATCAACTTAAAAAAAATGCCTGCGCATAATATTCGTGATAGCTATCTGCAAAGATGCCATAACTTTTGTAATTTGAAGAATAAACGGCAGTTTTGAAATTTTTTAACTGGTAATCTCACAGAAAACAAATTGATTCAAAATGGATTTTTTCTTCCCTTGAAGAGCATACTTTCAGCTTTCCAGAACTGCCCTTTAAATTCGTGTACGATGATTGGTCCATGAGTTATTGATTATTTAAATCAAAAGCGTAATTTGACTTTGATCATGCAACTGATATACTTGTTTCAAAGTTCAAAATAGAAAGGGTGATACAAGGAAAATACGTCTGATTGCGTCATTAATTAAACAAATGTTTCCTTGTTTGTACACCTTTTTGAAACAAAACTCGGAGATTTTCCTTTGCGACGTTTCTTTGGTTTATTAATAACAAAAGAGCAAACAATTCTTTTAAGTGGAAGCTTGAAATCTAGAGATAGTAACCTTGGAAATGCTTTGCTAAATTTTCTTCTACGATGATTTTTCGTGCAGATAGAACAATTTAAAAATCACTGAAAAATTCCGTAATTTTTTGGTTCGCTTAATCTTTGTGATCCCAACTCCATGACGCTGAAGTTTGCATCGTTGGAATGGAACGAAAATGAAATCTTAAATGCTCAAACTTTTTTGGAATGAAAATGAATTTTTCTTAAGCTCTTAAACTATTTTTTAGAACTAACATGATTTCTTCTTAAATGCTCAAACTTTTTTTTAACTAAAATAAATTCTTCTTAAGGGAGCTTTCCAGTGCGACAGCCCGAAAAATCGCTGTTTTTCGCGATTTTGTTTTTTAAAGAAAAAATAATCTAATCGGTCTGGTTTTTTTTTGTATATTAATTGGGTATTGAAGAATACAAAACAATTTTTTAAAGATCGATTTATTTATTAATTAATATCTATAAAAATGATGAAACAATTGTTGCAGAAAATGCACTTGGATGTGGTGTCCACGTTGGGGGTCACAATTTTGATCTGAAACAAAAAACACAAAAAGATTATTGATCGGTATATAATTGGCTTTCGTGCTATGGAGGCTTTTTTTTTTTTTTTTCGCAAAAATGGCGCCGGTTTGAACAATAAGTATCGATTTTAGCATTTTTTTTGGCAATTTTTTTTACAAAAAAATAGGAAGATGTCAAAAAAAAAAAAAAAGCTTCCATAGCACGATAAACAATGACGTTAAGAATATTGTGTAAAAAATTCAACTCGATAGCTTTAAAACTCTGCCCTCCAAGTTGGACACCGTTTTGAAAAATGCTGTTTCGAGAAAAACGCGTTCAAAGTTTCAAGTGAGGAAATTTTAGGTAAATCGTTTACTTACGGTCAATCAGCGATGCCAGGTCCATACAATATCCCTTCTGCTTCTTCGAAAAGATCGTGCTCAATGGATTGTTCAGTCCGACGAGCTGTCCTCGCCTCTTTGCTATCCAGGGACGCCCGGCGGTTTGCTTGGGTGATGCGCGCATTCTTGTACTTAGCGGCGAAATCTGCGGCGCTCGGCCCTATCGTGCATCCCATCGTCTCCAAAATTTTTAAAATTGGGTCGTAACCTTCATTGAAGGTGCACACAGCCCACTGCGTAGCGATTTCTACTATCTGCTTGCCGCAGAATACGTGCTTTGGGGCTAGTTGCCACACACAGTGATTGAAGCTCTCGTTATTGTTTTGAGTGTTCGCGCCCGTACATCGTTCTAAGAGATCCTCCGTTGTTAGATCATCGTAAATCGGCTTTAAAACTTGTTGTACGTCTTCGTCGAGGGCTGGTGGATGGGTGTACTCCTCTCCTGTGGCCTCGGCCTTGCGCCATTCGCACCACGAATCTTCTCCCGGAGGGCAATACTCATGCTGAGGATTTTCATCAGTTGAGCTTTTATGATGTATTATAGCCCATATGGCTTTCCTCATATTTTCCACGGAATTGGAATTTCGACGAACTGCCAAGCCATAATATTCGGAGAGATTTGTCAATAATTTTAACGTCAATTGCGCTCTTTTCGGTTCAACAGCAGTTTTTTTTGTTTGATTTTTTTTAGTTTTCGGAGTACTCGAACGAGATCCTTTTTTTTTCGGTTCACTCTCCATTGCTTTGTCTTCGATTTGCTTTTTGGCCTTTTTTAGTTGAACTAACCTTTTTCTTGCTTCGTTTCCCCTTTTATATACTCGCTTTTTCACGTGCAAAACGCATTCCTTTTTTTTACCGTCAAATCGTCACCGTACGGCTTGGCTTCTAATAACATCTTGAATGTTTTTGTATCGCCGTCTCCTATATAGAAACCGTATTTCGCGTTGTGCAATTCTTCTGATCTCTTGAATATTTCGATTATACCGTCGACTTCCATTTTTCCCGCGCTGCCTTCGTGATTGACGTTGCATTCGGATTCATGCGTCTCAAACCACGCCTCGTACTCGGGTGTTCCCTTTTGTCCTTTCCAGAATGCACAAGCCTTGCAGAAGCTTGATTTGACAGCAACATCCAAAACTTTGTTGGTATATTTTCCAATCACGGACACGATACCCATGCGCGACGTGAAACCGCGTTTCGACCACGATCCATCACCGGACACCGTCAGAATATCGCCCCGATTTTCTGCTTCCAAAGTTTTTTCCTTCTCTTCGGTACCTGCTTTTTTCACGACGGCCTCGTATATTGATTTCGCTGCAATCTGCAGGATTTTCACGATTCCATGATAGGTGTTATTATTGAAGTTTGCAGTTAAATCCATCAAGGCGATAAAATTTCTAATGCTATTTATGCCGATGCCGACCAATCGCATGACAAAGCAGAAACGACGATTGATTTCATAAGAATTTTTTATCAAAGGACAAGAATCTATCTCGGCCGGATCTGGACACGAACACTGAACACAAATTTTAAGGCCCAATCCGCGAATCGATTTTTTTTCAAACTTCACGTCGCTATTACACTTTTTGCACTTCAACAGTTCCTGAAGAGCGCCGAAAACCAAAAAGAACTCCAAAATCACATAGCTAAACGTTTGATCGATTCGGACTTCAAACTCTGGACTCTTTGTCAAGATTTTTGCTGCCGAAGTGCTCGCAAACGTTAGATCCGTTTCGATATCGTGTCGATTTGTTCCCTTGAAACCCGCGGATCTTTTTCGTTCATTTCGCGGATGTCCGCTTCTCGAGCCTTTTCTATCCTGCCACGCACATTTCTCTTTCGTATATCTATCCATTTTGAATGTCGAAACCGAACTGAAAGACGAACCGGACTCACGTTGGAAGGTTCACGAGCAGGTAGGAACGAGACAATAGAAATAACGGTCGCACGGGCAGACGGCCGACGCGGCAGCTGTAGCGCTCCGTTGCCTTCTTCCAAGAAATGCTGTACAGTAACCGAAATAATCTGAATTTCGGCAGGAAAATTTCAGGGAATATTCGGAAGAGTGTATACTATTCGATAAAGCAAAAAAAATCGATTTTTTGAAAATTTCACACTGGAAAGCTCCCTTAAATGCTCAAACTTTTTTTGGAATGTAAATGAATTATCCTTAAATGCTCAAACTATTTTTGGTCGGTGCAGGCTGTGAAAAAGCTTCAAACGTTTTTACATACTTTCTGAGAGATTAACGACCTCAATTTACAAAAAGATGACACTCCTTAATAATACAAATAGAGAAAGGGAAAATATAAATACATGCAACTCGACCGCACTTGAAATATTTTCGTAGTCAAGTTCAGGTCTCTCACTCTTACAGTCTCTCAATCCAATTTTTGTTCAAAGCATTTCAACCAATCAATAATTTTCCACCTTCTAGGGTCAAACATTGTGGCAGTGGAGCCAGATCGCGCGCGAAAGTTACCCTCTCTCTAGTCCCTTGCGCGCCCTTCACACAATCATAGTAGCGCGTGTCCGTGAGCGAGCGACGCTCGGACATCTTCGGAAAGAGCAGAGTGCCGTCGAAGTTTCCCGACCGCGCCTTCGGCAGCTACACCAATACAAGGACGCTGAGCACGTTCATGTGCAGCCAAGCCAAAACGAAGGCTTCGACGGAAAAAGCAATCGGAGCACGACCCGCGCGTGACGTCACGCGACGGCACGCGGGAGGCTTTTAGATGATTTCAATGCTTATTTAGCTCTTGATGCTCTGCGTTATTAATGTATACAAAAAAAATGTATCGCGCACTCTGAACGCTTATTTTTTTAGTTTATACGTTAATTTAAATATAATAATACATCTAAATGACCACTTATTTATCTTCTAAAAAACTGTTTACGCTTTACTCACACCCGTCCTTATGCCAAATAAATTATAATTCAGAAAAGTAAGTGAAAATATATTTATATTCGTATTATTATATTAATTCTCATACTTTCATGAAGCGATAAAGTATTATCTCCAAAAACAAGTGAATCATCCATCCGGCCGCCAATCGTAAGTGCCAGAAAGTGCATCTTTAACACAAGCGATAGGATGGTCCCGTTGGTAGCATTCCTGGCTTCGGTCCGTAGGGGCGCAGGATCGTTCCTCACGCTCAGCGCTTTTTTTTTTAATCATGGTTACTATTAATTTTTATTTGATTAGTTATTTTTATTAGTTATCATATTTATTTTAATTAGTTATCTTTTAGTACCGAAAAATTTTTCGCGCACTCTGACTGCTTATTTTATTAGCTTTTACGTTAATTTAAATATAATAAATCTAAAATACAACTTATTTATCTTCTAGCAAAATGTTTGCGCTTTACTCACACCCGACCCTATGCCAAATAAATTGTAATTCATAAAAGTAAGCGGAAATATATTTATCTTCGTATTATTATATTCATTCTCATATACTTTCATCAAGCGATAAAGTATTATCCCCAAAAACAATCATCCATCCGACCGCGAATCGTAAGTACCAGAAAGTGAACATAATTTGACACAAAAAATTAAAGGAGCAAGAAAAGTTGAACTTCGTCAAAAGTGGTCGTACAAAAAAAAGGATTTTAAAGCTTCAAGTTTGTAGTTTTAGTTCCGACAATGATTTTTTTTTTGAGAATCACTGATTGCGCGGTCGGAAGAAATATCACGGCAAAAAAAATTTTGCAAATTTTTACGTTTTTCAAAGTTCTGCACGTGTTTTGGAAATTTTTGTCTGACTTGACTGACTGACGACAATCAAGGTCATTGAGCCCATTCAATTCGGTTAAATTTGCTTTTTTTTCTCCGTACGACCATTTTTCGCTGAGATATCTCAGGAACTAATGGTCGTACGGGAATTCGATCGGTAGTTTTGGAAACGTGAATACTCTACAGGCTCCGATTATTATTGTAGTGAAACCTTTATTTTTTATTTTTGCCATTAGTTTTAGAAAAGTACAAAAAAACGATGTCTTCTTGGTTTTTATGAAATCCACCGCTACTTTGCAAATATTGCGATAAAGACTAATGTTTATGGACGGTCATTCAGCTCAATATGTCCCCAAGAGCCATGCATCATTCCAAGTTGATCCGATTATCGGTCTTTCTTTCCCGATTAACCAAAATTTGAAAAAAAATTAAAGGAGCAAGTTTCCTCCTTTTCAGACATCATTTCATGATTATTAAGAGGATAAAAAACTTTTCATTACTTTTCGTACAATTGGGTATTGAGTACGCATTAAATGTTGGAAAAAACCGCGAAAATCATATTGACTAAAAATTTTCGAAAAAAAATTTTTTTAATAAAAAAAAATATTGAAAATTTTTTTCTTTTTATAAAAAAATCAATTTCGAATTTTTTTTTAAATGTTGAAATTTTTTTCAAAACAACATTGCACCGCCAGCATTAGAATTACCCAAAGCATACCACGGGGAGGTACGCATTGGGTAATTCTACGTACGCTTTGGGTAATTCTAATGCTGGCGGTACAATGTTGAATCGAACAAAAATGTCAACATTAAAAAAATTAAAAAAATCGAAATAGATTGTTTTATAAACAAATAAATTTCAACATTTTTGTTATTAAAAAAAAAAAAAATTCAAAAATTTTTAGTCAATATGATTTTCAGGGTTCTTTTCCAACATTTAATGCGTACTCAATACCCAATTGTACGAAAAGTAGTGAAAAGTTGTTTTTCCTCTTAATAATCATGAAATGATGTCTGAAAAGGAGGAAACTTGTTCCTTTAATTTTTTTTCATATTTTGGTCAATCGGGCAAGAAAGACCGATAAACGGATCAATTTGGAATTTTGCATAGCTCTTGGGGACATATTGAGCCGAATGACCGTCCATAAACATTAGTGTTTATCGCAATATTTGCAAAGTAGCGGTGGATTTTATAAAAACCAAGAAAACATAGTTTTTTTGTACTTTTTTAAAACGGATGGCAAAAATAATTTTTTTTAAACCTACAATAATAATCACAGCTTGTAGAGTATGTATTCACATTTCCAAAATTGCCGGTCGAATTCTCGAACGACCATTAGTTCCCGAGATATCGATGACTGAAGACAAAAGGACGTTTTTCCATTCAGAGGCCGATATCTCAGCGAAAAATGGTCGTAAGGAGATAAAAAAAAAGCAAATTTAACTGAATTGACTGGGCTCAATGACCTTGATATTGGTCAAGTCCGAAAAAAATCTCCAAAACACGTGCAGATCTTTGAAAAACGTAAAAATTTGCAACATTTTTTTGCCGCGATATTTCTTCCGACCGCGCAATCAGTGATTCTAAAAAAAAACCATTGTCGGAACTAAAACTAGAAACTTGAAGCTTTAACATCCTTTTTTTTGTACGACCCCATGGGGAAGTTCAACTTTTCTTGCTCCTTTAATTTTTTGTGTCAATGTATGTTCACTTTCTGGTACTTACGATTCGCGGTCGGATGGATGGTTGTTTTTGGGGATAATACTTTATCGCTTGATGAAAGTATGAGAATTAATATAATAATACGAATATGAATATATTTTCACTTACTTTTCTGAATTATAATTTATTTGGCATAAGGACGGGTGTGAGTAAAGCGTAAACAATTTTTTAGAAGATAAATAAGTTGTAATTTAGATTTATTATTATATTTAAATTAACGTATAAACTAAAAAAATAAGCGTTCAGAGTGCGCGATACATTTTTTTTGTATACATTAATAACGCAGAGCATCAAGAGCTAAATAAGCATTGAAATAATCTAAAAGCCTCGCGCGTGCCGTCGCGTGACGTCACGCGGGGGTCGTGCTCAGATTGCTTTTTCCCTCGAAGCCTTCGTTTTGGCTTGGCCGCACATGAACGTGCTCAGCGTCCATGTATTGGTGTAGCTGCCGAAGGCGCGGTCGGGAAACTTCGACGGCACTCGGCTCTTTCCGAAGATGTCCGAGCGTCGCTCGCTCACGGACACACGCTACTATGATTGTGTGATGGGCGCGCAAGGGACTAGAGATGTAACTTTCGCGCGCGATCTGGCTGCACTGCATTGCGGATGCATTACAGAACTATGTGAACAAGCTTGGCGTCAGTTGTTCTATAAATATTCATTGTTTTGGAAAATTAAATTTCCTGTCATCAAGACAAATGGATTAACTTGAGTCAGCGCTCATATCTATGTGTATGGTGAGTGTGAAAGCTGCACTTTGCAGTCTTTCTGCGCTTTTCAAGAGACACAAGCTTTTTGCAGATACTCTTGAGCTGCACAAAAATTTCTCTACCGTGTACTCCAAAGAAACTTTGTTCGCATATAAGAATTGGGAAAATCTTACCTTTTGTTGTGCTCACAATAGTGCCCATGTGAAGAACTACAAGGGTTGAAAGCAATTATTCGTTAGACTTTCTCCACAGTACTGTCCACGTGAAAACCTCTGAGTAACATTTCAAATTTTCTTTAGAGGGATTCAGTGAATCATCATAGCATATCTCTGAGCGGCATAGCCGCTGAACAAAATGACAAGTTTGCTAAACAGTCGGGAAAGTTATTCAATTTTCCGCAGCTTGTGAAACTTGTCATCTTGTTCAGCGGCAAAAGAAATCTTCTAATGATTCACTGAATCCCTCTAAAGACTGTTATGAAATGTTGGTCAGAGTTTTTTTCATGAACAGTACTGTGGAGAAAGTCTAACAATACAGTGTTTTCATCACTTGTAGTTTTTCGCATGAACCCTATTGTGAGTACAGCGAGAGGCGAGGTTTTCCCAATTGTTCTATCCGAACAAAGTTTTTTCGGTTGACGTAGGGTAGAAATGGGTTTGCGATATAAAAGTATCCGAAAAGAACTTTCGTCTCTAGCAAAGCGTAGAGAGCACACAGCGAAGTCCAGCTTGCGCAGTCATCATACACGCAGTTAAAAGCACTGAAGCAAGGCAATTCATTAATCTTCACAACACTATATATAATTCTTTTAAGCAGTTACCGGCATTTATAGAAAAACTGACACCAAGTTTGTTCACGTTGTCCTATGACGCACTTACAATGTTTGGACGTAGAAGGTATGTGATTATTTTTTCCTACCTGTGTCCAATGCTAGGAGATTTCATGTGTTTGGCCTTTATTTTTTCCAATGAGTCAGAGATGTGTGCGGCCGTGTTGATGAAAAATCGCTACTTGAAGATTGGGCTTCGGTCCGGCCAATAGAGTATTTCCAAGGTCAACGATGGAAATAAACGATGTTTACGTTTCGACCCTTTGGTTCGGGTCCTCTTCGGAAATTATATTTTTTTCCCGCTATAAATATTGATACACAAATTTTACAGATCCAGGTTGAAAGAACATAATGCATGAATGTCTTATATTATGATTGTGTTATACAATTGTTGTGTCGTTTTGTATAACTGTTATGTTAATTATGTTTTAGTTGTGACTATCTTGCTTTGATATGAGTGAGTTCTTGAATTCCGTTGATTCTTATTATTTGTCGGTGTTTGAAATGAGTGATTTGTGAGAATGTGGTTTGTTTTATTATGAAGTTATAAAGAAATGAGATATGAGAAATGACTAACCTCGATACTGTTGGTGTTTCTGGCTTTTGTTCATATTTGGAAGATCATTTCAAAAGACAGTATTTTTTTAAATTTGTTTTATTGCAATCTGTTATTAAATAACACTCAACAATTGGTTTGATATGACACAGATTCGAGAGGTCGCGGTGAGTATCCAGCGATGCTCTCCCGCGTGGTTAATAGATGATTGTTGATTGTACTTTTTTTACATTAGAAACCGATTTTGTAGGCCCCGCGGTTTGTATCTCTTCAGTCTTCTTGTAGTAGACCTGAGGCAGATTCATTGGGATGGTTTTCGATCCTCGTTTCATAGAATTGACTGAAGCGTTGTATGTCTTTTTTGACCGTGTTCATTTTGAGGTCTCTGTGTATGTTGTTATTTGTCACATACCAGGACGCACTAGTTATTATCCATAGGGTTTTTGATTGCATCCTCTGTATTAGTTCAATATCTGAGTTGCTGGCTGTGCCCCATAGCTGTATGCCGTAGGTCCATATTGGTTTAATTATTGTCTTGTAAATAGTTAATTTGTTTTGAAGCGATAGTTTTGAGTTTTTGCCGATAAGCCAGTACATTTTCCTTGTCCTCAGGTTTAGTTCTCTTCTTTTGGTTTTGATGTGCTTGGCCCATGTTAATCTCCTGTCCAGGTGCATTCCAAGGTATTTGACCTCTTCTACGTTCGGCAACTGTTGGTTGTAAGGCGAGACGTTGGGGCGGTTCCCTTTCCTGGTGGCGAACGTAATATGGACTGATTTGGTTTCACTAGCTATTATTCGCCATTTGTCCAGCCACTGCTCGATGGTGTTTAGATGTCTTTGTAGTATGATGCTTGCACTTGCAGGGTTTTCATGGATTGCTCGTATGGCTGTATCATCAGCGAACGTTGCTACGGTTGTATTTTTGCTAGATGGTAGGTCTGCTGTATAGATGGTGTACAGCACAGGTCCTAGAACACTTCCTTGTGGAACGCCTGACCGGATTGGGAAGGATTGGGATAAGTCTTGGCCCTGTCGTACTTGGAATGGCCTGTTGCTGAGGTATGATTTGAAGAGTAGGAAGTATTGAGGTAGTTTTCGTTTTATTTTGTATAGTAGCCCCTCATGCCAAACCTTGCCGAAAGCCTGCTTCACGTCTAAAAAGACGGCTGAGCAATATTTTTTTTCTGGTATGGAGTTCGAGATTTCATTAAATATTCTATTCACTTGTTCGATGGTCAAGTGGTTGTTTCTAAATCCGAATTGTTGTTGTGGGATTAGTTGCTCGTCATGTATTATGGTTTTCATTCTCTTGAGCAGTAATTTTTCAAATACTTTTGACAGGGTTGGTAGGGGACTTATCGGTCTGTATGACGTGACCTCGTTGGGGGTTTGCCTGGTTGTAGGAAGAGGATTATTCGAGCTACTTTCCAATGCTTAGGAATATGTGATTTTCGGATTATTGCGTTGAATAGAGATGTTATGAGAACAATAGCTTTTCTTGGTAGCTCCTTGAGAATTTTGCCGTCAATGAGGTTATATCCGGGTGCTTTCCTTGTTTTTAGTTCTTTGGCTATCGTTTCTTGGACTTCGTTGTTTGTTTAAGTCGCTTTGTTACCTTCCATAGAGAGTATTCCGTGGACGATGTATTTGTTAAGTTTTGTAAGCTCTGTTGGATCGATTCATTTTGGTAATCTCCGATAAGCTTTATCAGTTCTCGAATGGCTCTGTTGAAATTAGTTTTATCCGCAGGATTTTTCGTTAGCTGCCATCTTTTCCTCAGTCTTCTTTTATCAGCTATTTTGTCCTTTATTTCCTTGGGGTAGAAGATGTCAGTGTCCTTCGTTTCTATTTGAGGAGTGGCTGCCCGAGCGGTTGCTTGGATTAATTCGGTAAAGTATTCAGCTGCAGCGTCTATTTCGTCGCTTCTTTTTAAGGAGATGTTCAGGTTGATGTCGCTGTCTATGTTTTCCCTGAATGCTTCCCAATCGGTTTTTTTATTATGCAAGAATAGTGTTTTTTGCCTAGATATGATCCCGGTGCTAATTGTGAGCACAACAGGAGTATGGTCGGAAGAGAGGTCCAAGCTGGATTTGAGTTGTGTATAATTTTTTGCTATCCCCTTTGTCACGAAGAAGTCGAGGATATCGGGTATTTTATTCGTATCCGTGGGCCAATAGGTCCCGTGGGCCAATAGGTCATCCGCGGCTGCCCCGATGATAGTTGGTCGTAGTTTTTTGTACGCATGCTTTCATATAATTCTCTGTCCCTTGTGGTAGTTAGTCTAGATCCGCATAACGAATGTTTAGCGTTATAATCTCCCCCAACAATGAACCGTGGTCCGAGTGTTTCGAACAAAATTGCGAACATTTCTCTCTTTATTTTGTGTTTGGGAGGACAATACACTGTCGCTAGTACTATGGGTCCGTGTTTCCAATCTTCAATGACTATGGACGTTGATTGGAGATATTCTATTTCGAACTTGGTGGATTCATGATGTTTTATTGATTTTTTTATTACAATAGCCGTGCCACCGTGGGCTGTGCCGTCGGGATGTTTCGTATCAAATACGTTATAATCTCGTATTTTGAGGAAGCTTCTATCTGTGAAGTGTGTTTCTGAGATG
>OX632363.1:6651686-6702059 GCA_951751655.1 Ophion costatus
TGTGTACTTTTATTTTTGGTCGTCGAACATCGAACTACACTCATAAATATATACAAAGAAAACGGTGTGCTCGTCTAGTGGTTGGTGTGCTAGTCTAGTGGTTAGCGTGCTTGCCTCTGAAATCAGCACATCGGGAGGTCGCGTGTTCGAATCGCCGTCGTGTAGTTTCAGAGAAAAATAAATATTGCCGTGACGTAGTTCCAGTTCTACAGGGATGTTGCGCACACGAACAGATAAGTGTGTGTGTGTGCCGTGTGTGTATGACTGGAGCCTGCGATTTATTTGTCGTCGAAACACGACTAGCTCCGAGACGGAGTATCGAACTCGGGACCAGCTGTATTGGTATAGGTTTTCCGCAGTTTCCCTATACCCATGGCAGAAAATGTCATGGCGAATGCGATACAGAGGGGGAAGTCGGCTGCAGCCGCAAGGTGGGGATCATCTGGGGATGCGAAGTGGAGAAAATGGTGGAAAATGTAATAAAGGGAAAGTACCCCGTACATGGAAGCTACAATAAGCGAAGCGGTCGCCGTAGCGGAGACAATAAAAAAACATTTACAAACGTTACTTGTTAATAGGTAAACATAGTGTAAACATTGTACATTTTTTGGTGAATCCCTCCAGAATCTGGCGTGAATGTGAAAGTGAAAGATCACAAAGTTGATGGATTACCTATTGGTTTGATCCGTTTGATCGACGATCTTCTCTCACCGCACCGCGACGATACATCGTCCCCCCTACGCATGCACGCGTGTATACAAGGTGTGGCTATTAAATAACTGGACTGATGCTGCTCCCAGCAGACTGCGAGCGTGCCACGACATGTTTGAACGTAACTGTGTCTGATGGTCCTTCCCCCACCCTGAGCTCGCTAGACAAGCCAGCGGGTCGCTCAGTTTGACTGTAGCAGTCGATTGAATTAGTCTACGCACTAGTGACGCGTCGGAAAAATGCCAAGTGGTCAGACGGAGAAAGGGGTTGACCTCAAGTTTCTTGTTAAACTAGGGAAAAGTGCCACCGAAACTTATGCAATATTGAAAGAAGTCTACGGGAATGAATGTTTATCCCGGACACAAGTTTTTGAGTGATTTAAACTATTTAAAGAAGGGCGTCAAACGACCGAAGGCGATCGGCGCCCAGAACGGCCGTGAACGTCAAAAACGGACGAGAACATTGAACAAATTGGTAAATGAATCCGTGCTGATCATCGTGTGAGCATCCGAGGGCTCGCTGGAAGGACAGGAATCGACAAAGTGTTCGACATTAACGGATCAATTTACCAATTGTTTTCAATGTTTTCGTCCATTTTTGACGTTGAGGGTCGGCCTGGGCGCCGATCGTCTTCGGTCATTTCACGCCCTTCTTTAAACCGTTTAACCCACTCAAAACCTTGTGGGCGGGATAAACATTCATAACCCACAGCCTGAGCGGCCGTGCTATACCGCAACCTTTCCTCCCGTCCAAGTCCATTCAGTTTAGTTTGGTTATGATTCCGGGAAAAAAATCACGGAGAGCTCCAATTTCCGTTCGTGGGCCAGGGCGGATCCCCGTGACCCCAGTTTCGTCCGGCTGAGAAGTCCGGCGATATAAATTCTCTGGCGCCCCGGGTATTGCCCATGTACGTGCGCGGGGTGGACGGCCGAAGGTGACGGTTTTCTCGCACGCAGATCTCGGATGGAGTCCCTGTTCCGTCATTAGAGATAATCCCATTTGCCCGTCAAAATATATTTATGTATTCCTTCCTTCAAAATATATTTATGTATTCCTTCCTAAATATAATTATGTATTCCTAATCTTTTCCAAAGTTGGTGATATTTTTGTATCATATATTTTGAGTACGTGGCATTTTTATCAGATTTGTATCGGTTCTCTAACTCGGCTAACTCGGAGATAACATTTGACACGTGATAAAATTTCAAGTGATCGTATCGTACTGATCTTCTCGTCGCACGAAAAAATGTCCTTTACAAAAAAGATGCATTTTCCTATGAACTATTTTTTTTAATTTAAAATTTTCGACGTACTAGAACACTAGAAAAAGAATAATCTTTAATTTTTTAATTTTTTAACCCCGATTATTAGATTGATTCTGCTGAAATTTACACTGAATTTTCTTTTATGAGTGTAAAACAACAGGTGTAAATTTCATTCTGGGCTGGGCTTGCGTTCAATTAAAATCGTCGTTTAAAATTTGATGGGAATTATTTGCCTTGAATAACTTGGCGATTAACAATTTTTAAGTGAAACTGGTAATGACTAAACTTGTATAAAATCGAGTGCTTTACAACTTTGGTCATTAGAGTTTTTTCTCTAACATCGATATTTTTCGAATTAAACCTGAAAAGGCGTCTATCGCATTGTCTCGTTTATTTTTTAGTTTAGGGCATAACCGAACATGAACAATCTTGTAGAGAATGAAGTTGTGGAGAATTTTTGTTCTTACCGTCTTTTTGCTAGAATTAATATTTAAGGTCGTACGCCAACGTTAAAAGGAAAGAGCGATTGGTTCGCGACATAATATTTGCACGCTTCTCGTTTTTTTCACCGTTCGCGTACGACCTTTAATATTGATTCTAGGATAAAAAAGGTAGAGACCAAAATTGTTGAGAAATTCATTGTCTACAAGTTAGTTTATCCCCTAAAGTAAAAGTGAACGAGATAATGCTATAGTCGTTTTGTTCAGGTTTAATTCGAAAAATATCGATGGTCGAGAACAAATTGTAATGACCAAAGTTGTAAAGCACTCGATTTCCTACAAGTTTAGTCATTACCATTTTTACTTAAAAGTTTTAAATCGGTGTGTTATTGAAGTGAATACTTCTTAAGCGACAGCGGATAGCCGCGCGTAAGTTAAACCGGACAGGAAAATGGAGGAATGAAGAAGATAGAAAAAGACGGAAGTGTAAGCGAGATAGCGATATTCTCTCTCTCCCTCACCGCGTATGTTAAACCGGACAAGAGAATGGAGGAATCGAAGAAGATAGCGGGAGACTGATGTGCGAGCGAGAGGGAGTATCACTCCTTCTCGCGGGAGCGAGAGCCAATGAGAGTGAGGTGTGAGCGAGACAGCGTGATACTTCCTCTCGCGTTGGCGAGAGAGAGCGTCATTTTCTGTCGTTGACACTTCGCTCTCACTCGCTCTTGCTCGAGCGCGCGGCAGGGAGTATCTCCTTCTCTCTTGTCGACGCATGCGCGGAAGCCGGTTCGAGGCTTCGTTGAACCCCGTACCGCGTCGGCTGACGAAAGCGTGGCGTCACCATGCGTTAGATGGAATTTACCCACGCGGGAGAGCCGAACGCAAAATTACTACATTGACATCAACATACCGCTATAAAATAAAATAAAATTGACGTGAATAGTTTGTTGAATTAAAAAGTGAATTGTGCTGTTCTGTGTGATAAGCCCTTCATTGGCGCTTCTGTGAAATAAAAGAACAATTTTTGTGAATATCATCCAATCTTCGTCTACGGAGGTTAAACATGGCCGACAACGGTCTTGACACGCTTGAAGCTTCGGAAGGACGCGAAGAAGGTATGTCTAATTCATTTTCCCCTGCTGTTTTGAAGTGAATACTTTGCTTTGCTTGCATTGATTTAAAATTATTAAATTACAGAATAAAAAAAATTAACACAATAAATAAATGAAATTTCAGAGAAAAAATAAAGAAAAAAAGAAAAATTTTGAAGAAAGAAAAATTAAATTATGCTGTTCATTTATTCAGGTTCAGTCGATGGTCCTCCGGGCATGGAACGTGCCAATGCTGGACTTTTGCCACCGGAGATACCTACGAAAAAAAGGAAAACAAATGCAGAAAATCAGCGGAATTACAGAGCCCGTCAGGCTTCAATTCGGTCCGAGGCAGAAAGAAAGGAGAATGCTGCTGAATATCAACGGAACTATAGAGCGAAAAAGAAATTGGAACGTGAACTGCAACAAAAAGCCAACTTGCCGAGCGGTAAGTAAATTTGCTCTTTTAAAAAAAATTTATTTGAAGATAAAAAGTGCAGATTTATTATTCATTATGATGACGTTCGGAGCCCTCGGGAGAGCCTGGGGAGCTCGTCGAAGACGTTCCGTAGGAGTAAATTGATTCCCTCGGAGCCCTCCCGAGAGCCTACGGAGCTCGTCGAAGAGGTTCCGTAGGAGTACATTGATTTCCTCGAAGCCCTTCGGAGAGCCTACGGAGCTCGTCAAAGAGGTTCCGTAGGAGTAAATTAATTTCCTCGGAGCCCTTCGGAAAGCCTATGGAGCTCATCGAAGGCGCTCCATGGGCTCTCTGGAGGGCTTCGAGTTAATGAATTTGTTCAGAGCTAAGAATTAAAATTGATAAAATTGAAAAATATAAACAATAAAAAATCTCACCAATAAGTAAAAATAAAAATTAACTATTCATAATATAAAAAAATATTTTTTTAAAATTGACATTCACAGTTAATAAAATAGAAATTAATAAAATGAATAATTAATAAAATCAATAATGAATCAAATATAATGGAATTTACAAAATAAAATTGAAACAATGAAAATTCATAAATAAAAGTAATAAAAATAAGAACAAAATCAATCTTAATTAAAATAACAATAAAATTATTCGAAATTAATATTAATAATAATAAAGTTTATCAATAAAAGAAAATTTTAAAAATAAAAATGTATAAATAAAAGTAATCAAAATTGATAACAATAATAATATTAATGATTAATCCATGAAATGAAAAAAATTAATAAATAAAAATAAATAATAAATAACACCAAAAACATAAATAATTATAAACTTAATTATTAATGAGATCAAATTAACCACATAAAAATTAATAAAAGTAAAAATTAATAAATAAAATTAATAAAAATAAAAATCAATTAATAAAATTGAAAAAAAATGAATTATAATTATTAAAAAATAAACGTGAAATAAAATTAACAAAATTACAAAGGCATTTAATAACATTTTCAAAACTATTCTTTATTACAATATTTTAATTAGACTCTCATTTCAGTTCCTGCTAATCCTCCATTATCGGATATAACGCATACCAGTACTGAACAATGGGTCGATGCCGTTCCTTCAACATCGCGGGTTGTGAGAAAAACAACAATGAATGCAGAGCACCAGCGTGAGTGTACGGTTCGTCAGGATTCCGTTCAACCAGAGCAACGACGGCAAGCAGCTGCGGAATACCAACGTAAATATCGAGCAAGAAAAAAATTGGAAACCGCTAATAACCGGGCTGAAAAAGAGGACTTGCCGCATCAGATTGCCAATCGTGAGCAACGGTTTACAGCTCATCAAAACTCAGAAAGGAGCGAGCTTGTGAGTATTAATAGAAAACCGAATATACCCTTTCCCGATGCACAATCATTACCGTCTTCATCGTTTAATGCTTCGCAGGAAGGCGATAATGGTGAACAACGCGTAATCGAGATTGCCGCTGAAAATATTCAAGAGGAGCCGCGATTGCCATATACACAGTTCAATCGCCATAAACGTGCCCACGACTATTTCAAAACGAAATTTACTAACAATTCATTTGGGTTTTCGTGTTCTATATGCGATAGGTTATGGTTTCGATATGATTTAAAGTCTTTGCCTCCTGGTATTGATCAAAATTTACTCGATACACTTGTATCTGGGATCGCAGCAGAGAATATAATGCTCTGTTCAGCATGTGCTTGCAGGTTACGAGCAAACAAAATACCGACATTCGCCACCTATAACGGGTTCAAATATCCACCGCTGCCGGACCATCTACCTCCTCTCGATATTATCACTGAACGTTTGATTTCGCCAAGAATTCCGTTCATGGAGATAAAACGATTGAGACACATCAATGGGCAGTTTGGAATCTTCGGCCAGGTCATTAATGTTCCGGTGAATGTCAATACGATGGTCAATCGTTTGCCTCGTGATATCGGAAAGGATTACAGTGTCAACGTCCACATCAAAAAGAGGAAAATCCACAAGTCTAGTTACATCCAAGGACTAGTTAACAAAAGAATTGTTCGCGAGTGGTTGACTTTCCTCAGCCCAACCCCACTCTATAACGATATCACCATCGATCCGGCGTTTCTCGCAGCCCCGGTTACGGATGGTGATATGCCCAACGATGAGGTCAGTGAAGAAATATTAATCGATGATCGCCTTGTCGCCCAACAGCAAACATTATTGTGGGATGAGGATAGATATTTGCGATTTGCACCGGGAGAAAACAATGTTCCAATAAGTTTGTTGTTGGATGATTACGCTGAAGAGTTATCATTCCCGGGAATATATCTTGGTCAAATGCGAACATTCAGAGACGGCTTTGTGGCAACTCCTTATCAAATTGCATCGAGCGAGATAAGACGAACTGATCGACGTAGTGTTACACCTCGGCACTTGCTCTATGCGGCTGCAAAGAATATGAGAAACCGTGTCTCTTCATCGTTAACGATCGCTTTTAAATTCATTGGGGCTGGAGCACAAGTCTCGAAAAAGCAAATTGAATCCGAAGAGTATTTCAATGTAAATTTTTCATTACCAGAGGCTGAACCATTGCCAACGTTTCTTGAGGACAATTTTTCTTTGCGTATGATAAACGGCAGAAATGACCCTACCACTAAAGGTGGTACGACTATCAACGCCGTTTTTGTTAGAAATTTATCTGGCGTAACGTTGAAACATTTCGTGTCATATTTTAGCTATCACAATTCGCTTATAACCACCTTAGATTTGTAAAGCAAACAACTATAGTTGACTGTGAATCATTTTGTACATAAATTGTAAAAACTGTATTGTAATATGTTGTAAATAAGTGTAAATATATTGTTGTTGTAAGTAATTGTAAAAGATATATTGTTGTAGATAGTTATATGTGAAAATATAAGAAAATATTGTGAAAATTGAAGAAAAAAAAATTGTTAAAAAAATGAAACACTAGGCAATATGAGAGTGGTCAAAAATTTTTTTTTTGATAAATGAGTGATCGATAAAAATACACGCGAAGTATTCACTTCCTACGCGTGTGGAGTTGCCACACACACAGTTTTTTCTACCAGTTGAAAAATATACACAAGAGATTGCAATGTTATAGAATATAGCAGTGTTAAAATGGTATTCTGTAATGTCCCCATGGCAATGTGTTTGTGCTATTAGGTATGATATATCGCTTATCATCGTGTGGGCTAAAAGCAATTTTTCTTTCGGGATAGTATGTACATCGTGCAGTGTGGATCTTATGCACGGTTGGCTCCGACACACTTCAATCTCCTCATTTAAACACTGCATATAATCATCAAAAGTTATTGTTCTTGCGACAACGCCACTCTTTACACCTTTAACTTTATTGGTGTCCTTTTTACCATCTAATCTTAACGCATACATTTTTGATCGAAGTCCAACAAATTCAGTCATTGTAGCACCATTGTTTTCGTCCTTCATAAGACCTGGCACTTTCTTATTTACTGATGGAATATCGAAAACATTATCCATGGGATAATCACTCGTGTCGAACCGGGCAATACGGGTTTGCTTTGTCACGAGCCGTTCTTTTCATTTTTCCTTTTGAGAATTTTGCAAGAGCGGCCGTGCCTCGTGCCGTCCCAGGGTGCGGTGACCTCCGCGATCACCAGGAATGTGCAGAGTCGGAGTGGCGTGAGTTTGGCTGGTCTCGACCACTCCGGGCCCGATCACGCAGTGCTGACGGAGCGGAGTCTCCGTTTTTGCTTTCGTTTCCCTCTCCCATCCCCACTCTCCAACAATAATTATAGCCATTATTGGAGAGCGAGAAGCACTTTTTCCCAATTCAGTCTCCCCTAGAACTCCGAATTATCGAGTAATGGGAAAAAGGCTCCTACCCGTTAGCCTTCGCATAGCGTGCCGTAAATCTCGCGGATACAGCACAACCCCTTTGTAACCGTCGTTTAGTCGCGTGGGTTGTTAGCTGTCCCCTGAAGTTCCTCGCGTCGCGAATATAAGTCTCGGGCCGATAATTTTAATGTCTAATAAATCTAGTTTGGTATCATTTCTTTACCCCGTATTACTATTATTTGGCGATCCTCGCAGTACGTGCGTTAAATTTACCTATTGCTTAATAATACATTTTCCGATCAATTCTATCTCTTCGATATCCCTCTGCGAGTGTTATATTGTCAACAATTCCGATTTGCGCCAGCGCGCCGTAGTGTACGACCTCCACGCAGACACTCGCAGTGGTTCAGCGACGTCAAATTGTAAGTCGCTCATATTACAACGTTTGTACGGTGTGCGGGAGAGGGTATGTGTATGCATGGGAGTGTGTGTGTAGGGCGCCGCACTGGGGACGTTTGCGCTATCGTATATCAGACTCGCGTCAGCTATTCGCCTTTTAACCGCGCGTTATTTTGGGTTCCATTAATTTTTCTTTAATCTTTATTTGTATTTTGCGCTACCGCATTAGCTTACTGGTATAATATACGTTAAGTATTATTTGGCTACATTCGTGTTCTATCATCATTTTCCTATATATCCATTTCAGGACATAAAATAAGCGGGCCCGTATGGGACGCAAAGTAGAGAGGGCCCACGTAAATAATTTAACTCGCGCTTCTCGCGAGTAGAGTTGTAGGGAGATACTGCCCTGTGTCTTCGGCACGTAACAACTTTTGGTGGCAGCGGTGGGATACCTCTCGATCCTTCTAAATTTTGATCAAACACAATTCTGAATTCTCTCTAAAATTTTTATAGAGTTCATTCTTTTTCGAAAATCGGTGCCTGACGCGAGTCGCTACCCTACTCATACTTTATAATTATTGTACTATCGATTGTCGAATTTACCTGATCCTAACGCGTGTGTGATTCACTCCATTCTAAATGGCGGCTGACGATCCTATCGTTTCGCAAATGCTTGCGACCTCTATCAATCAGATATCAACAATGATAGGGGGAATGAACTTGCAGGGTCGTTTCAATAATTTTCCTGAATTCGACGGGTCAAATTACCCTTTAAAAGATTTCCTCCAAAACATTCAAAATGCGCTGCCGTTTGTCGAGCAGGGAAGAGAAGCGGAGTATGTCGCATCCGTGTTAAGTTGGTTACGTGGCGAAGCACGGGCTTGTGTACAGGGCGAAGTCATTAACACGACTGCCGAGCTCATAACGGTTCTGAAAGAAGGATTATCGCAGCCTAGGATGTATGATGACTATATGTCGGATCTTCTTCGGCTTCGATTATCTCAGGGAGAATCGTTACAGGGTTTGTACAATCGTACGCGCGGTCTGATCGGCCTAGCGCGTAATGCCTGGAAGGTCGACTACGGTTTTGATCTACCTCCACAACCTACCGACCCTCTCAGCAAATCACCATTGAATGCCTTCATCCAGGCAGTACCGTCGCGAGTGGGCGAGTTATTGATAATAGCAGCTCCTAAAACATTGAAGGATGCTTTTCAGATTGCTTCGACTCTCGCGGAATTTAGCCACGAGAGAGGATCGTTCTTTCGATGTTGCCTGGCTTGTAGCCATTATCTCCTAAAGCTTTGCGTAGGTGTTCTAGTTCATCCTCGAGAGAGTCCGGTTCGGAGATCGCTAGAGCTCTGTAGACCAGAGAGTTTATGACCGATTGTTTTTGTGAGGGGTGGTGATGGGACGTGGCGTGGAGATATCTATCCGTGAGCGTTGGCTTCCGGTAAACTTTGTGGCCCAAAGTGCCATCGTTTTTCCGTTGAACCAGTACATCCAGAAAAGGAATTTTATTGTCCTGTTCTATCTCCATGGCGAATTGTATATTGGGGTGCTGGGAGTTGAGGAAGGTTAAGAAGTGATTGAGGTTTTCTTTGCCGTGACTCCAAATGACGAAGGTGTCATCGACATATCGGAACCAGGTGGAGGGTTTGAGGGGTGCTTCTTGCCGAATTCTGTTCTCGAAGTTCTCCATAAAAATGTTGGCGATGATAGGGGAAATCGGGGAACCCATGGCTGCGCCTGAAGTTTGTTCATAAAACTGTGAATGGAATTGGAAATATGTAGAGTTTAGGCAATGTTCTATGAGGGCTAGTAGGTTAGGAGCAACTTTTTCGGATTTTCTGACTATGTCTAGGGTTTCATGGGTTGGGACGTTTGTGAACTTCATCTACGCCTATCTGACTGTTTGGAACCACAGCTGTGGGAAGATCTTGACCGTGTCACCCACGAACAAGCCCTTCACTGTGCAGACCTGAGGTCCAAGAATCAAATAGAGAAATTCAGGAAACTATGTCCACAGATGAAACAACCCATCCTAACCCACACAGTAAAAAACCTAAGCACCCACCCACTCTCCGCAGCTGAAACATCAGTCCTCGCAAAAGGGCATAATCTCGCCATCACATAGACAGACATTCCAACCAGAGAAATCATTAGCCACGTGGAAACTGCCATCTACCGTCTTCAACCTGATACTAGCAACGGCATCAGGAAACGGATAACCAATATTCTACACAAAGCAGAACCCCCTCAGCAGAACAGCACGAAGGGAGAACACCTTGCTCTTCAAAATTTGAAGAAAAAAAGGACATCTTAGTACTACCAGCTGATAAAGGGAATGCTACTGTTATCATGGACAGAACGGAATACTGCAGGAAAATTATGAACTTGCTTGAGGACACCAACACGTACAAGAAACTACCACGTGACCCAACATCAAGTGTAGAAAAGAAAACAACAATACTTCTAAAGAAGGCTGGCCTATCGGAGAACCTTATCAAAGTCGTTACACCCAAGGAATCCCTACCACCCAGGCTTTACGGTCTGCCAAAAATGCACAAAGACAACATCCCACTAAGGCCCATCGTTAGCAACATAGGCAGCCCTACATATTATTTGGCACGTTTTCTCTGCAAACCCTTGCAGGAACTCGTAGGCCGCAACAGCCCCTATATCCAAAACTCTCGGGATTTTATGAATAAGATCCAGTCCATCAAGGTACAACCAGAAGACATTCTAGTAAGTTTCGATGTTGTATCGTTGTTCACAAACGTCCCAACCCATGAAACCCTAGACATAGTCCGAAAATCCCAAAAAGTTGGTCCTAACCTACTAGCCCTCATAGAACCGTGCCTAAACTCTACATATTTCCAATTCCAATCGCAGTTTTATGAACAAATTTCAGGCGCAGCCATGGGTTCCCCGATTTCCCCTATCATCGCCAACATCTTCATGGAGAACTTCGAGAAGAGAATTCTGCAAGAAGCACCCCGCAAACCCTCCCCCTGGTTCTGATATGTCGATGACACCTTCGTCTTTTGGAGTCACGGCAAAGAAAACCTCAATCACTTCTTAACCTTCCTCAACTCCCAGCACCCCAATATACAATTCACCATGGAGATAGAACAGGACAATCAAATTCCTTTTCTGGATGTACTGGTTTAACGGAAAAACGATGGCACTTTGGGCCACAAAGTTTACCGGAAGCCAACGCACATGGATAGATATCTCCACGCTACGTCCCATTACCACCCTTCCCAAAAAGAATCGGTCATAAACTCCCTGGTCTACAGAGCTCTAGCGATCTCCGAACCGGACTCTCTCGAGGATGGACTGGAACACCTACGCAAAGCTTTAGGAGATAATGGCTACAAGCCAGGCAACATCGAAAGAACGATCAAACATCTAAGAAGAAAAATAGCCGATCCGAAAACGGTAACAGCACCTGAAGGGGACAATGAAATTTAATTGACCGGCCGACCAATTGAAACATCTGATTGGCTGGTGCAGTGATCTGGAACGATGACTGCAACTATATAAGGAATGCCTGAGACACGGGAGCTTCAGTATCGGAGCTCTCAGCCCTGATGCAGACTGTAACGTTTGCGAAACGTCGGCATTACGCTGATTCTCAACACGGCCTCCATCCGGAAGGCACATACTCTTCGAATTCGATTATTCGTAAAAAAAAGTATTTTCGCGTCAAACCTTTAACCATGTTATTTATAAAGGGAGCATTGTTACCCCCTGTCATGGAAAATGTACAGTGACACACGCATGATGGTCAATCGTGTTTCAAATCCAGTGGAATAAATATGACGAAGCGTTAATTTCGTTACTTCTCGTAGCGAATAGACGTTCACAAGAAGCTTCAAGAGTATTTCTCGTCAATTTGGAGTTAAATGTTGGAAATATTTTCAGCCTGGGCGCTTGTGTAGCTCGACCATTGAATTTCTGCAAATAAAATTAAGAAATTTAAAGGCAGCGATAAAGTTTATAAAATTTAAATTTTCCAAAAAATGTCCAAAATTAAAAAAAAAATGTCCTGACGAACGTTAAGCCCCTGATTCATGTGGGAAGCAAGGAACAAGAAAACGCATTATCAATAGCCGTTTTGTGATAAGCTAGTCGATATTTTTTCCCAGGTATCTTCGATGCGACTCACTATAATTGGACATGCATTTTCCTGCCTTTTTAGACGGAGTGCACCGCATGGGCTCGCACTCGTGTAATAAATTCACCGCTAGAAAGTTCAGACTGCGTTGTCATTATTATTGTTTTTATATTTTTTAAGAAGTTCGATCAAAATATATCTGGGTTTAAGTTATTTTTACGATGGTGTACAAGACTTTGTCGAGTAGTAGTACTATCTTGGAAACCGCAGTCTTCTTGCTGGGATTCGTAACTATCGGATCATACGCTAACCTGGAATTATTAGCTGAGTGGAGATACGTGGAGTATGATTTTGATACAGTTGAGCAGGAAACCCTGGCTGTACAGAGCGGCATCTACAATTACTTAAACAATATTCTCATCGATGTGGATGCGTCATCAGGTATTTAAAAAAAATGTTTTTTTCTCACATATTCATATAACCGGAAATTATAACGATAAGAAAGTGTCGCTGGCCATTATTTTCCTTCCAATAAGCATTTAGACGCTGTTTTCTCATGTCAAGTACGTATAGACAATCCTAATTAATGTAATAAAAATCCAGCGATAGTTCAATGTCGATTACTTATTCAATCGTGTCAAAAATGAGAGTCTACCTACGAAAATTTGATCTATTATCCGCTTTTTTCAGTTTTTAACGATATATTAGATTTTCTAAATGAAACTAAGATTCTGTGAGAAGATAAAAAATGTACTTCAAGAACAATATATTTTTCGAAGAAATGCCAAAATCATTTCATAAACGTTGATAAATGATATCGATAGGCTATATTTACAGAAGTATTTTCGGAAACACGATAAATATAACGACGGTTCGTTCCCTTGGAGTAATTGGGCAAATGTTAATTTTGAATAATAAGGCTTTTCAAAGCTTATCGTGGATCTATTTGCGCGGAAATAATTATACGGCAACGTCGGAAAACGAAGTAGGCATTTAGACGCGTATAATGGTACTCGCTATAGCACTCGAAAGCCACAAATTGTTTGCATACTCAAACAAGGTTCACTCGACAAATGGCGAACGGCGAGACAAATCGACTTTTAGTCCTCCAGTCCAATAACCCATGATTCATTTATTTTTAGAAGAAGTGGGATATTGCGCGAAATCTTTTATGAAAAGAAATGGTAGGGATTGCAATGTACTTATAATTAAATCGCGTATCAGACGGGAAGATCTTTCTTACGCTGGAAAGAAACGACGGGGTACCAGCGAGCTTGACGACGATGGAGCGGAGCAACGGTTACGGCGGTGGTCCGCTGCTCAAAGCTTATCCCAATTGGTCCTGGGCGGATGTAAACAATTGCAGCAGTATAATCGGATCTTACAGAATAGCCGTGAGTTAGTTGGGGATGGCTAATACGCCCGAAACTCAGTGAAAATGTATAGATGTTCAATGATATTCATTGAGATTCAAAAAACGTTTACAAATGTGAGTCATAAGCAGTTTTAACTGGGTAGAATCTCATTAGACAATCCAATCAAAAGTCCAATTGTTCTTGTACATTTTTATCTGTCGGTTAAAACTTACTAACAAATTCTGATCACTGCCTAATTTTACTGACATTTTTTCTATGTGAAAATTCAACTGTATTAATATTAAATTTTGATTTTTATTGTCATTAACATTATGACATAGACAGACGAGTGCAATCGTCTCTGGGTCTTGGATTCCGGGAAGGTGAAGAATCGACTTGTTTGCCAACCGAAATTATTTGCATTTGACTTGGATACAGACGAATTACTTGAGATAGTTGAGTTACCGGATGAAGTCGTTTACGGCAACAATGGCGAAACATTTCTCGTCAATTTTGTTGTCGATACCGTTGGCCTCAATTGTACAGAGACTGATGTAAGTGAGCTTTGATATTTCGTCGGCACTTTCATTGCTACCATGTTCCATAACATGTATATATCGTTTCGAATATGGATTTTACACAGGAGTACATGTGCGATTTATCAAAATATATTTTAGCGGAACGATTTTTCATTTAATCTTAGATATATATAGCGGATTCAATGGGCAATGGTTTGGTCATATGGAACGGAAAAACTTTTTGGAGAATACAATCACCGGAATTTGAGCCGGACCCGGAAGCTTCGACGTTCACTGTGAACAGTAACGACAGCACTTATTTGTCCCTCGGACTTTTCGGAATGGCCGTAAGCCACGAGCCAAATCCACTCAAACGTCAATTTTACTTCCGCCCACTATCGTCATACAACATGTATGGGATGATGGCGTTAGACTTACATCGTTACAGAAACAATCAATCGAAGATTACGTACGACCAAGAACCCACCGAATTGACGAGCCAATCGATTGCCCATGCATTATCCGATAGCGGAGTTCTCTTCTTTAGTTCGGTCGCCGATAGTTCGATCTTGTGTTGGAATCGTCGCAACAATTTCGTCCCAGAAAATATCGTTAGTATTTTCGTTGTAACTTCCGCACCAGAGTGTTGACTATACAAGTCACGCTCTCCTAATAATGCACTATTGTAACGTATTTACAAGAAGGCACAGGGAAAATGTGAAAAACCTTTACCGATATAGGCGATTTTAATTGCAAACTTATCTGCTCAAGTGTGATCAATTTCTGAAATAGCTTATTCAAAAATAGTTCGAATGGGCTCAAAGAAGTAAATTAACATTAACGGAAGAAACATTTTCATGGATGAACCAATTACAGATGTTTAATAGTCGTGGACGAAAAAATATTGATGGGAAATCGGTTACATCTACATAAGTAAATTTACTATACTTACAAGGAACTGACTCGTTCAAATTTGAACTGATTTTGTTCAATTGGTGACATTTTATTCTTATTGAAATCTAATCGAAAGGGGACACCCGGAATGATATTATAGACAAATAGTTTACTCTTTGAACGAGGTTCGTTCGGAAAATTTAAAAATACGTATCTACCACTTTCTTAACTCTCTCAAATTCAAATAGTATCGTCGAAATATGAAGAATACTTTCTATGTTATACCACTTTTTCAACTTTCAAGACCTACAAACTTTTACCGATTTATGCCACCAGAATGAAAAATTCGCTTATTCGTCATAAGCAATATTATTCAATTGGTTTCAATTAAATATCTCGACTAGAAATAAGCTGCCACAAAAAAAATCTTAACTCTCTCAAATTCAAATAGTATCGTCGAAATATGAAGAATACTTTCTATGTTATACCACTTTTTCAACTTTCAAGATCTACAAACTTTTACCGATTTATGCTACCAGAATGAAAAATTCGCTTATTCGTCATAAGCAATATTATTCAATTGGTTTCAATTAAATATCTCGACTAGAAATAAGCTGCCACAAAAAAAATTATTTTTTAAATTTCGATGGAAAATAACATATTACAGATTAAATGAAATTGGAGGAAGACACCAATAACGGTCATCTTGTTAGTTCATGCATAACAATTTTTGTTTTCGTTATTATTCATTTTATTCTCTGCATCCTTCTAATCACTGCTTTATCAGAAAACATTTCACCTATTTGACCGAATAGTTTTGTAACAGAATAAAGAATCGGTGTTTACTTATTGGCAAAAACCTGACTGCGGAGCTTACATTTATATTATATCCTAGTGCAGATACAATATTCAAAATTAAACAAAATCTGCTATGCACATCTCTGTTTAAAAAAGAATGCAAGATACAGCCCTATCGTTTTGTAGGGGGTTGTCGCTAGCAATCCGGAAACTCTGCAGTGGGCGACTGGCGTGAAGATCATTCGAAACAATGGTTCCAATGAGACGCTGTGGGTGCTTACCAATCGCTGGCACCGCTTCCACAACAATGAAATGGATTTCACGAAAACCAACTTTAGGCTCTTCGTTGGAGGCGTTAGTGACCTTGTCAGCGGCACAGTTTGCGAATAAAACGTGCGAATGAGATTGCACTTTATTTTATTTGGTCGTTCATTTAATTTTTCGGTTCAATGACAAATTACGGCAACCGTAATTACGCCTAAAACGAATAATCGCAAAATTTAAAACCGTTAAAATATATAAATTACAGATAGAAAAAAGTAGCAAATTGCGAGCTATCAGGGTTCAAGATTGTACCGAAATCACGGTTCAATATCCGTGCCCTCTTTTTGTATGGTTGCCAAAATAAAAAATGCCTATGATGGGTTGTATTATATGTTTATACAAACACATTTATTTCAACCGCAGATAAAGAAAATTCTTATTGTAGTTCACGAATCGTCACTCTCTAAAAATTCGCTATACAGAACACATGTCCCCATCCTCTTGTTTCTGACGTATCCGTCCACGCACCGGCAATCCCTACTGCGGTACTGAAATACAAACGAACAACTTGTAAATGAACCCTTTATTATCTTACAACTATCTGAACAGAATGATCCCGGGGCAGTCGAAGCCTTTCATTTCAAAAGACTGTACACATGTGGCGACCCTGGTTTTTCTGACATTTTTTCAACTTGCAAATATTTTGGCGAAGCCTGAGAATCGATATGACATCACAACGGATAAATTCGAATTGTGAAAGATCCTAAGCATATCGTTATCTTAAAGCCATAACGAAAACTATCCATTGTGCTCAGATACCCTCTTCGTACTATTTGAAACATGGGATATACTTACTTCTGGGTTAACCATGCATAGGCGTCGTTGAAGATGACTGCAACTCCGTTCGCAGTAACTTCCGCACAACACTCGTTGAGGTATCTATGCAACGCTTGTTCTCTGCGATACGTACATTTGAAACTGACAATAACATTGATGCATTTTCAACTTGCAATGAAAATCCTACCGATATGAAGTACTAATGAGCAGATTCTCGACATGAGAAAAAAGTAGTGAAAATATCTTCATAGGAAAAAAAATTGTGGATAAACACTCATAAATGGAGCCAAGAGTTAAAATAACGTCTAAACTTACGTGCGCAGACAACGGCGATTATGAGCGCTATGGTAGTGAACGACGTTATCCTGAATCGGCTATTGATTCCCTAACTCCGCATATATATATAAATAGGCGCGCGGTCGGTGTGCGGGCTCGGCGGTCACTGAAGTTAAGCAGCATTGGAGGCTGCCAATACTTGGAGCGGTGACCGCTTGCCCGTGCACTGGTTTGCGCGTCAACCTTTGAGCGGGAGGCAGTTTGTCTGAGTTTCTGATGTTTAATACAACTAAAACTCAGCCAAATATAGCCGCCTGTATCGGCCCAGGTTTTCCGCAGTTTCCCTGGGCCCTCGTGCAAATGCGATACAGTAGTGCATTAGGAAAGAGTGGCTGCGGTCAACACTCTGCGGGGGAACTCTGGAAGGAATGTAGGGAGCTCTGGAAGGATTGTGAATGTCGGAAGGAATGGAAGGAATAAAAGGAGGGGATGGTAAAAAGGGGAAGGGCCCCGTACCTCTGAGGAATACATAATAATAATAAATATATATATATAAATCCATACGTATTGGCCAGGACGAACGGGTTATGTACAGTGAATCATTGTCACATATGTAGGAAACCATTTGCGCAAGAAGATGTACGCGTTCGCGATCACTGCCATCTGGCTGGGGGCTATAGAGGCCCTGTCCATTCCAACTGCAACTTAAATTACAAACAGTCATTTTTAATTCCCATAGTTTTCCACAATTTATCCGGATATGATGCGCATTTTATAATCAAGGAAGTAGGCACAGCGTTCGAAGGAATAACCGTCGTGCTTCCGATCACAAAGGAGAAATACATCTCCTTCACGAAGCATGTTGAAATGGAAGACGATTCAAAACACAAGATCCAATTGCGCTTTATCGGCTCATACACATTCCTCAACACCAGTCTCGACAGATTAGCATCATTCTTGACCGAGGACAAACCCAAAATTTTAGGCACACAATTCCCAACTCTCTCGACAGACGATTTCAATTTGCTGACGCGAAAAGGGGTCTTCCCTTGTGAATATATTGATGACGTGACCAAACTACACGACACTTGCTTTCCACCACGTGACGCATTTTAAAGTTCCCTGATAGATGCTACAGTATCTGAGAGCAGTACGCACATGCTGAGAAAGTTTGGGAGCGGCTCTCCATTCGAACGCTGGGTGACTATAGCGATTTGTACTTGAAGACAGATGTTTTGTAATTAGCGGACATTTTCGTAATACATGCGTTGAAGGCTATGGCCTAGATCCCGCATATTACTACACATTGCCCGGATATACTTGGGATGCAATGCTAAAACACACGAATGTCAAGTTTGAATTACTAACTGACATCGACATGGTTTTATTCGTTGAACGGCGTATACGCGATGGTCTGAGTCAATGCTCAAACCGATATGCACACGCTAATAACAAGTAATTACATGGAATAGTTTGATCCATCGAAAGCATCGTCATACTTGATGTATTTTGATGTCAACAATTTGTATGGATGGGCAATGTGCCAACCTTTGCCATATGCCGATTTTGGATGAGTCAACGACGTGTCCAATTTTGACCCATCATGCATCGCGCTAGACTCACCTATAGGCTACGTCCTTGAAGTCGACTTGGAAGAACCACAATCTCTTCATGATACGCACAAAGATCTGCCGTTTTGTCCAATACATGAAAAACTGCCGGGTAAGCACGGGGAAAAGCTGTTAGCAACCGTCTACGACAAAAAGCGCTACATCATACACTACCGGAATTTACAACAGTGCTTACGCCATGGACGTTGCCTCATGAAAATCCATAGAGTCCTACAGTTTACACAATCGCCATGGCTGCGTTCGTATACCGAGTTAAATGCCCAGTTTCGAACGCTTGCCAAAACCGAGTTCGAAAAGAATTTATTCAAATTAATGAATAATGCGGTCTTTGGCAAATCGATGGAGAATGTGCGTAATTATGTAGATGTAAAGCTTTTAACAACATGGGAGGGCAGGTATGACGCAGAGGCAATGATTGCGAAGCCAAACTTCCACAGCCGAAGTGTTTTTTCGGAAAACCTCGTTGCCGTGGAGTTGCGCAATCTCAAGGTGGAATTCAACAAGCCGATATATGTGGGTATGTGCATACTCGACATATCCGAAGCGTGCTTGTATGGATTTCATCACGAGTATATGGTACCTCTGTATCGAGATAAATGTAATCTCTGTATCGAGATAAATGTATGACATTGAGAGCGATGATATATATGCCGACATGAGGCGCGACATTTCTAAACTCGTGACAAGCGATTATTCAGCGGACAGTAGGTATGGTATACCGCTCGTCAACGAGAAGGTACCCGGTCTTATGAAGGACGAATGTAATGGAGCAATTATGACTGAATTTATTGGACTTCGATCGAAAATGTATGCGACGCGATTCAAGGGTAAGATGGACAGGAAACAAGTTAAAGGTGTCAAGAGTAGCGTTGTGGCTAGGACAATCACATTTGACGATTATGCTCGATGCTTGAAGGAAGAAGTTGAAATGGAGTGTAGTCAAACGTGCATTCGATCACAGTTGCATAAGGTCTACACCATTTGCGAGACGAAAATTGTTCTTAGTCCTCATGACGATAAGCGGTATATCATACCTGGGACCTCTGATACCCTACCATGGGGGCATTATAGTGAAAATCTTGAATTCGTGAAAAATTATGTGCACTTTCGTAAATATTAACTTGTTAAAATTGTGCATATTTTTTTAATAAATATTAACTCGATGTAAAACTCGTGAAAATTGTGTATATATTTTTATAAATATTAACTCGAGCTCGTTAAAATCATATTTGTTGTTGTGAATATTTTATGTAAAAACGGATTTCTGTATATAAGTAAACGGCTTTTGTAATCCATGTGTGCCCATTATTTTCCATTTTGCATTTTTCGAGAGTGGGGGAAAAAGGGATCAGAGAACGTAGAGCGCCACGCGAAGGCGCGGAGCGAGAGTAAGTCATAAAAGTCGAAAAAAAATTCGGTCACATTTTCTTTATTGCGGACTACAAATTGGATTTACTTATCCAACTATTGTGGCTATTGTCGAAACCTAGCCATTTTACAAACATTCGATTACCACGCTTTTTCAATAGTGCCTCAATGAGCTTGGTATCGGGCTGCTTGACGCTGAGAAGCTCTTGTTCATAGATACCACCGGCGATCGCTTCATCTTTATGGTCCTGCAAGTGATACGTCACCGGATGCGTTCTTTTCACACGGCATATGGTAAATATTTCTGTTGTCCAGTTTAGTGTGTAACCCTTTTCGAAGAGAGTTTGAAACAGGCTGGTTCTCACTTTATCATCAACGACGAATTTTGGTTGTCTTTTCATTGGTGGCTTATTGAAAACCTGCTACAAGTGAATCTCATTTTCCGCGTTGACATTTCTTGGTTTCATCTTAATGGTGCGGTGTACAGAATCATTATGTTGGGCTACTAGTTTATCAAGAATATCGATCCACTTATAATTACCACGAACACTAAATTGTATCCACATATTATTCTTCAATGTACGATTGAAAAGCTCGCAAATTGATGCCATCAAGTTGCTATATGTTGAATACATGTGAATATTGTACTGTTTCATGAGGGCCTTAAAGTTACAATGGTAAAATTCTTTTTCCCGATCGACGTACAAGTTCTGCGTTATGCGTTAACGAGGACCGACTTCATTGCAGCGGCTGCATCTTTACCACTCTTACTCAGCATTAGCACGGCCCCGGCGAATTTTGGAAAGGTATCGATGACGGTGAGGAGAAATTTGCGTTTGGAGTTTTGACACGCGTATGATGACATATCGACGAGATCAGCTTGCCACGTCTCGTCCAAGCCACTGATATCCACATGTCGACGCGGAGAGTTTCGTCAAGCAGGCTTATGTAGCTCTAGCACGAGAGCGCCCCTTTTTCGTTCATTTTCCAGTCCACTCAGTCGTGCATCCAATTCAGCAATGACGTTTGAATTGCGAATCACCAAGTCTTGTAGAGTTTTGACATCGGCCTCGAAAGTCTTTGCAATGTCTCTTATCGTAACTTTAGGTCCATTAACCAGCAACTGGCTACTCTCATTCATTTCCTTGCGTATGTTCTTAATGATACTTCGGGATTTCTGGTGCAACGCAATTAGAGTGATGGCGTCGTCTTTCCCTTCGGATTAGCAATGTTACACAATCGTTTCAGCCTACGTCATAATGAACATCTTCGGTAGTTCTAAACCCAATCCCAGGTCGACCTGGAGGACCTTTCTTACTGCGGAGTAAACTCTTACGCAATTGGCGTCCAAACACATCGACACTCATGTTGAGAATGCGTAAATTCTCCGATGCCGAGTTAATAAACGATATCAGCTTCACGCAATTCCTCGATAATCGATATAATTTCATTCGCATGTGCCGAATTTCCGACTGCTTGTGACGCCAGAAGTCAGCGAAGACGATTTACTAGCTCGTTTGGATTGTCTCAATAAATATAGTCCAATTGGGTACTTTTTCTAACTAGCTTATACTTTGGCATGCCTTGTCCCACATGATGATCAACTATATTTGCTATATATGTGTTGAATTTGTGGCTGGTGTTACGTCGTATAGACTGACTAGGCTTGTAAAATTTTTTGTGCTCATTCGTCGAGATGACAATCTTTTCATAGTTTTTCAAATCGTCCGCTGTGAGAGTTTCGATATTGGGCACTTTTTTAAACAGCAGCTCCGTTAACCAACAGATTTCGCATGACTCACATCTCCCACACGAATATGTTGAGCGTCGAAAATTATCGGAGAATTACCAAGCATTAATTCGTTGTTTGCGAGAATCCGTACACCATATATTACATCCAAGCTTGCCGTTCTATTTGTTTGTAATAGCAGGAGATATTCGCTAATCAGCCCATCGACATTTTGCAAGTCATCATCATCCGCATATATAAATTTAAACGAATCTTGGGTTTCACTCTTGAAGGAATCTCGTGTATCAGTGTGATGTTTCACGCTATTTAACGCATCTTCTCCTTGTTCAGCATCTTCACTCACTTTGTCATCCTTAATTTCCTCCTTCACCACTACCTCACCGTTTTTATACCACACCAGTTTCTCCAATGGCCTCACTATAGGCTTAAAGACATCATGCATTCTCCGCTCATTTCTATCTTTTCCAATTTTCATTATCTGATGTTTTCGTCTGATTGCATCGCTTGCCTTGGCAATTTCGCGCAATACATATTTTTCCCGCAACTGTTATTCGCTCTTCATGTTATCACTGTCAAGGCGTGCACAATACTCTCTCTTCAACCACCCGCCATGAGTCGTTCATCAATGGTTAGAAAATAATCAAAACCTTGTCTATATCGACCCTTATTAATATTCCTATTCTTATCAATCGTGACAAATGCATACTTGTCAAAATTCCAGCACTTAATGCACATATTTTTAAAGCACGTACAAGTCATATCCATATTAACATGATCGTTGTACACGTGTTTGAGATTCATATCATCCTGCTTTAAAGCACCACCAAATTTGCATTATCCCTCACGAGATGTTTGGAGATATGGCATACTACCTACATTGTTCATACGATCAATTATTATGCATATATGAATCGCACCGTAGTAGCAATTGCATTGCATGGTTCGTCGAAGAACTAAAAAGTGTAGCTTTGCATGTGAAAGATATTTTATCTTCAAATATCCCCATAGTACAGTTAACATCCGACGAGGAGCTTAAATTTCAAAGCGCAATTAAGTGGCACATATGGGAAAAAGTTTTTGCACAAAACGATACACGAGTTTGCGATCATTGTTATTCGACTGGGCACCACTGAGGCCCCGCCCATTTGAATTGCAATCTAAATTATAAACAATCTTTTTTCATTTCGGTAGTTTTTCACAATTTGTCCGGCTATGATGAGCATTTTATAATTGTGGAAGTAGCCGCCGCGTTTAAAGGGAAAACTTACGTGCTTCCAATGAAAAAAGAAAAAATATTTCATTTACGAAAACTGTTTAAACTACTACCGAAGAAACAAAAAACCAAATTGAATTACGGTTCATCGATTCATATAAATTTTTGACTACAAGTCTTGAGAAATTGGCATAATTTTTAATGACGGACAAACTGAAAATTTTACGTTCACAGTTTCATGGCCTACGCATACATGATTTTACATTATTACCACGAGAAGGTGTCCCCTACGAATATGTTGACCATGTCAGCAGATTGGAAGGCACGCGTTTGCCGCTGCGCGATTCATTTTACAGATCTCTGACCGGGTAAACGATCAACGCGTGCCAGTACGTTCACGCTGAGCGTGTCTGGCAGCGGTTTTCCATTCAAACGCTTGGTGAATATAGTGATTTGTATTCGAAGACGGATGTCTTGTTATAAACAGATATTTTTGAAAAATTCCGTGATACCTGTATTGAAAGGTATGGGCTCGATCCGGCAGATTATTGCACTCTTCCCGGATATACTTGGGTCGCCATGTTGAAATATACACACACTACGTTTGAATTATTGACTGACATCGACATGATTCTATTCATCGAGCGAGGTATACGCGGAGGTTTAAGCCAATGTTTAAACAGATATGCACATGCTAATAACAAGTACATGCAATCGTACGATCCATTGAAATCATCTTCATACCTGATGTACTTCGATGTGAACAGCTTGTATGGATGAGCAATGTGTCAACCTTTGCCTTATGGTGATTTTCAATGGATCGACGAAACATCGAATTTTGACGTATTATCCATAGCTCGAGATTAGCCTGTAGGCTACGTTCTCGAAGTCGATCTCGAATATCCGCAACGCTTGCATGATTCACACAGTGACGTTCCGTTTTGTCCGACAGGCGACAAACAAGCTGGAAAGCGCGAAGCAAAATTGCTCGCAACCGTATGTGATAAAAAACGTTACGTGATACACTATCGTAATTTGCAGCAGTGTATGCGTCATGGACTTCAAGTAAAAAAAATACACAGAATTTTTAAATTCACTCAATCCCCCTGGTTGCGATCATACATCGAATTGAATACGCAGATTCGCACACGTGCTATAAATGATTTCGAGAAAAAATTGTATAAATTAATGAATAATGCAGCATTCGGCCAAACGATGGAAAGCGTGCGAAACCCTGTAGACGTGAAGCTTGTAACAAAGCGGGTGGGACGGTATGGGGCAGAGGCAATCATCGTTAAATCAAATTTTCACAGTCGATGTATCTTTTCGGAAAATCTTAATGCGATCAAATTGCGAAATCTGCAGGTAACATTTGACAAGCCGATTTTTATGGGTATGTGTATACTCGACATATCGAAAACATATTTATATGAGTTCCACCACGAGTTCATGATTCCGCTGTATCAGCAAAACTGCAAGATCATGTATACTGATACCGATAGTCTCATATACTACATCGCGTCTGACCACGTTTACGATGTTATAAAGCGTAACATTGACAAATTTGATACGAGCGATTACCCGATGGAAAACGTGTACGGTTTACCATTAGTCAACAAGAAAGTGCCCGGTTGCATGAAAGATGAAAATAATGGTATGGTAATGACGGAATTTGTGGGATTCAGAGGAAAAATGTACACTTTGCGAGTCGATGGTAAAAACGACACGAAAAAGGTGAAAGGTGTGAAAAGTAATATCGTCGCGCGAACAATAAGTTTCAATGACTACACTCGCTATTTACAGGGAGAAATTGAAATGACTCATCAGCAGTCGTGTATAAGATCGGAGCTGCACGAAGTTACACTATTTGAGAGTCGAAAATTGCTCTAACAAGGAACATCCCTCAGGTGTCCGCCTCCGATTTTGTTGAAACTCATATATGTGATAGAGCATCGAAAACTTTGAGACACGTATTTTTTTTTTATCGGCGGAAAATCGGATTTAAGGGGGGAAACCGCCCCTCAAAGAAAGGCGTGTCGAGGGGTGATTTTGCAGTTTCACCCAGAAGCAATCCACCGATCTGAATGAAACAAAAACGAAAATTCTTCTAATGAAAAGCGATGAAAAATCATCTATGAAATTGTTAAGAAAAAATTGAATTAGGGGGTAAACCACCTCTCAATTTGCCTTTTTTACCCCACACTTAAGAGGGTTGTATGCAAATTAATAAAACAGGTATCATTTTGAAGGGCAATTAAAATTAAAGTTGACGGGTTTTTGCGTTTTGGCGGCATAGCACATTTAAGGGGCTAACCATCCCTAACATAAATTTATTTATCACGGTCGTTTTTTCTGTGTTTAAAGTATATCCGCTGATTTCAAATATTTCTATAAGCTACAATTTAATGTTTTATCATATTTCAAAATCATTACATTCGTCTTAAGGGGTAACTACCCCTCTAACGAGAAACATCATTGAAGTATCCGCTCTCGATTTCGTTGAAACTCATATATGTGGTAAAGCATTGCAAACTATTAAACATGTTTTTTTGTATCGGCAGAAAAACGGTGTTAGGGGATGAAACCACCCCTCAAAGTTTCTCCCACAAGCAGTCCACCGATCTGAATGCAACAAAATCGAAATTTCCTCTAATATTAAGCGATGAAAAATCCACTACGAGAGTGTTGATTAGAAATATAATTGAGGGGTAAACCACCCCTCCATTTGCCCTTTTTCACCCCACGCTTAAGAGGGTTGTATGAAAATTAATAAAACAGGTATCATTTTGAAGGGGAATCAAAATTCAAGTTGGCGCGTTTTTGTGTTTCAACGGGACAGCAAATTTAAGGGGGTAAACCACCTCTAACCTAAATTTGTTCATCACCGTCGTGTTTTCTGTGTTTAACATGAATCCGCGGATTCAAAATATTCTCCCGCGTTTTAAAATTATTACGTTTTTAAATTTTCACATTTTAAGGGTAAACTACCCACTCTGATAGCTTTTCGTTTGAAGTTTCGCGAAAGGTTTCACGAATTTCGTTAAAACTGTTTTCATTTCATCGGTAATATCAATTTTATGTTTGTGTGTGCAGGCATATTCGTTTTGAGTTTTAGGCGCGGTGCTTTGGAAGTGGGGACCTGGGGCTACCCCTTACTTATAAGGCTCATATTTTCATATTTTCGTACCGAAATGATTCTTCCTCTAATTCAAAAGTTTTGATGAAAGCATCTCCCATGCAACTGTCACGAGCCGTTCTTTTCTTTTTTCCTTTTGAGAATTTTGCAAGAGCGGCCGTGCCCCGTGCCGTCCCAGAGTGCGGTGACCTCCGCGATCACCAGGAATGTGCAGAGTCGGGGTGGCGTGAGTTTGGTTGCTCTCGACCACTCCGGGCCCGATCACGCAGTGCTGACGGAGCGGAGTCTCCGTTTTCGCTTTCGTTTCTCTTTCCCATCCCCACGCTCCAACAATAATTATAACCATTATTGGAGGGCGAGAAGTACTTTTTCCCAATTTAGTCTCCATTAGAACTCCGAATTATCGAGTAATGGAAAGAAGGCTCCTACCCGTTAGCCTTCGCATAGCGTGCCGTAAATCTCGCGGATACAGCACAACCCCTTTGTAACCGTCGTTTAGTCGCGTGGGTTGTTAGCTGTCCCCTGAAGTTCCTCGCGTCGCGAATATAAGTCTCGGGCCGATAATCTTAATGTCTAATAAATCTAGTTTGATATCATTTCATTACCCCGTATTACTATTATTTGGCGATCCTCGCAGTACGTGCGTTAAATTTACCTATTGTTAATAATACATTTTCTGATCAATTCTATTTCTTCGATTTCACTCTGCGAGTGTTATACCGTCAACAATACCGATTTGTGTCAGCGCGCCGTAGCGTACTACCTCCACGCAGACACTCGCAGTGGTTCAGCGACGGCAAAGTGTAAGTCGCTCATGTTACAACGTTTGTACGGTGCGCGGGAGAGGGTATGTGTATGCATGGGAGTGTGTGTGTAGGGCGCCGCACCGGGGACGTTTGCGCTATCGTACATCAGACTCGCGTCAACTATTCGCCTTTAACCACGCGTTATTTTGGGTTCCATCAATTTTTCTTTAATCTTTATTTGTATTTGGCGCTACCGCATTAGTTCACTGGTATAATATACGTTAAGTATTGGTTGGGTGAATTCGTTTGCTTTCATCATTTTCCTATATATCCATTTCAGGACATAAAATAAGCGGGCCCGTATGGGACGCAAAGTAGAGAGGGCCCACATAAATAATTTAACTCGCGTTTCTCGCGAGTAGAGTTGTAGGGAGATAAATACCCCGTGCCTTCGGCACGTAACAACTTTTGGTGGCAGCGGTGGGATACCTCTCTATCCTTCTAAATTTTGATCAAATACAATTCTGAATTCTCTCTAAAATTTTTATGGATTTCATTCTTTTTCGAACATCGGTGCCTGACGCGAGTAGCTACCCTACTCATACTTTATAATTATTATACTATCGATTGTCGAATTTACCTGATCATAACGCGTGTGTGATTCACTCCATTCTAAATGGCGGCCGACGATCCTAACGTTTCGCAAATGCTTGCGACCTCTATCAATCAGATATCAACAATGATAGGGGGAATGAACTTGCAGGGTCGTTTGAATAATTTTCCTGAATTTGACGGGTCAAATTACCCTTTAAAAGATTTCCTCCAAAATATTCAAAATGCGCTGCCGTTCGTCGAGCAGGGAAGAGAAGCGGAGTTTGTCGCATCCGTGTTAAGTCGGTTACGTGGCGAAGCACGGGCTTGTGTACAGGGCGAAGTCATTAACACGACTGCCGAGCTCATAACGGTTCTGAAAGAAGGATTATCGCAGCCTAGGAAGTATGATGACTATATGTCGGATCTTCTTCGGCTTCGATTATCTCAGGGAGAATCGTTACAGGGTTTGTACAATCGTACGCGCGGTCTGATCGGCCTAGCGCGTAATGCCTGGAAGGTCGACTACGGTTTCGATCTACCTACACAACCTACCGACCCTCTCAGCAAATCAGCATTAAATGCCTTCATCCGGGCAGTACCCTCGCGAGTGGGCGAGTTATTGATAATAGCAGCTCCTAAAACATTGAAGGATGCTTTTCAGATTGCTTCGACTCTCGCGGAATTTAGCCATGAGAGAGATGCCGTGTCTCAAGATCGTACGCGTTCATCCTCGGAACCTCTGGCGTTGGTCGCGAAGGGCGAGTCCAAAAACGTTGATCCGAGGAAATCGACTCCCCGTAAAGTCGAGTCCCGTACTCCCTCTCCGGATTCACGAGCTTCATTGCTTATTAGGGACCGCAGTGTTAGTCCGAGTCAGTTTGAGAGGCCTGATCGATCTGATAGATTCAAGAGATCGAGTCAGTCGAATCGATTTGACCGATTTGACGAATCCAATCACCCTGACCGATTGCGCCGCCGGGAAAGACCGTTGGATCCCGGAAACTCAAGATTGCCCGGCATATTAAAACCTCGAGATAGGGAACGGTCGCGATCCCCCAGTCCTCGGATCGATGACGGCGATCAGGGATGCGACCGACGATATTGCTGTATGCGAGGAACGGGCTGTGCATGCTGCCCTTGGAATCGATGGACGGCTCGCCCCGCGGCAATTGCTAACTGTGGACAGAGATATTGTTGCTGCCATAATGGCGGATGCGCATGCTGCCCATGGACGGAGAAAGGCTCTCGAGCCGCGAGTAACCCGCGAAATGCGTCCCCGAGTCCGCGTAACGGTACACTCGATACATCGAGCACTGAACATTTAAACTCGCAAGGGGCTCGTCGCCGCGAAGCGACGGGCCAAGCGAAATTGCGCACAACGGGTGCCGACCCTCGCAAACCCGCGGTAACTTTTCAGGATCAACGGAAATAGGGCAGTTAACCGCTCCGGATTCCGACTGCGAGGTCTTGCCGTTCTCGGATTCCGACGATGGTATCGAGTCGCCGGTAATAAAACTGTCCGCCCCTGAACTTTCATCAGGAACCGATGATTTCTTTTGTGATTCGGGATCGGGATTGAACTTTATTAAATTACGCGCTCTTCGCGAAGATATAAATTACGACCCCGCGAAGCGCCGAAAATACACCGGACCCTCCGGTGAAAAATCATGGTCACTCGGTACTGTAACATTATCGATAAATAACCTGCCTCATACTTTCCACGTTGTTAAAGAATTCGCAACTGACAGTAATGGTCGAATCGGAAGACCTTTCTTGCGTCGTGAAAAAGCCGAATTATCATTTTACCATAACGCTCTCGTGATGGCCAGCGACCCGATTCGACCTCGGCCCTTCTTAATGTCAGATCAATCTTGGTCACGTTCAACAAGCGGGGTATCATCCCCGGTCAGGAGAATTTTCACCATAAAGGCGCGTATGCGAGAGCAAATGCCCATTGAGGTGACGAATACGGACCAGAGCGAGGGATTTCTACCGCGCATTGATACGGAAGAGGGTCTGTATATTGGTGACGCGCTGGTCTCGCAGAAAAATGGTATTTGCCACGTGCTCGCGGTTAACACTCTCGATCGCGATGTAGATATAGAGATCGCCCCACAAGAAATTATTCCCTTCGAATATTGCAACGTGGATGGTGATCCTCGATCGGAGAGTGAAGACTCAACCGACGAGGGCGTCGAACCACCGGAAGATCGCGTGTCCGCAGTTTTGAGGGCATTGCGTCTCGATAATCTGAACGAGCACGAGCGACAGCATGTGTGCCGTTTGGTTGAAGAGGATCCGATGCGCTTTAAACTGCCGGGAGACATCTTACCATGCACCTCGCGCGTGGCCCATCGAATACCTACGGTCGATGACTTACCAATAAATACGCGTCAATATCGTTTTCCGTCGATCCATCGAGATGAGGTTCAATCGCAGGTGGCAAAGAAACTCGAGAACGGAATTATAGTTCCCTCCCAATCGCCCTATAACTCTCCGATATGGATAGTTCCGAAAAAGCCTGATTCTCAGGGTAGGCCGCGAATGAGGATGGTAATCGATTTCCGCAAATTAAATGAAAAAACCGTATCCGACGCTTACCCATTGCCCAATATACTGGATATATTGGACCGATTGGGTGAGGCGCGGTATTTCTCGACTTTTGACCTCGCCAGCGGATTTCAACAAATCCCGATGGATCCCAGGGATAGCCCGAAGACAGCGTTTTCTACTCTCAACGGACATTACGAATACGTTCGGATGCCCGAGGGATTAAAAAATGCTCCGGCGACCTTCCAACGACTTATGGATAATGTATTGCGAGGTCTACAAGGCACCGAATTGTTTATATACCTTGACGATGTCGTAATATTTGCCAAAACGTTGGAAGAGCATGAAAAAAAGGTTCGCAGGCTATTTGAACGATTGCGACAAGCCAATCTTGTCCTTGAGCCAGATAAATGTGAATTCCTCCGAAAGGAAGTCGCTTATCTTGGACATATTATCGGTCGAGATGGGCTAAGGCCCGATCCAAAAAAGTTGGAAGCTGTAAAAAAATTCCCGACCCCGAAAACGGCAAAGAATGTTCGGCAGTTCCTCGGACTTGCCGGATATTATCGACGTTTCATCGCGAATTTTTCTGGTCGCGCGAAACCCCTTTCAGATCTATTGAAGAAGGGAAAACCCTTCTCCTGGGGAGTCGAGCAGCGACGCAGTTTCCGAAGCCTACGCAGAACTCTGTGTAGAGAACCGATTCTTCAATACCCCGATTTTAATCGTCCTTTTACTCGGACTACTGATGCGTCTGACTTTGCTGTCGGAGCGGTGTTGGGACAAGAACATAATGGCATGGACCTCCCTATCGCTTATTTCTCGCGCATTCTCCTGAAGGCCGAGGTTAACTATGGCACAACAGAGAAAGAATGTCTCGCGGTGATGAAAGCTTTAGAGAATTTTCAGCCGTATCTATATGGTCCTAAATTCAAATTAATTAGCGATCATGAGCCGCTTAAGTGGATAGGTTCAATGAATGATCCAGGTAAGAGGTTAATTCGATGGCGTCTAATTTTGCGAAATTACGACTACGAATTTGTCTACAATCCGGGTCGATTAAATATCAACGCTGACGCTCTCTCGCGAAACCCGATCAACTCATTCAGTTCAGAATCCAGCGAGAGCGAGTCGGCCGAGGAAATGGCAAAGGTATTGCCCATACAACGCCTTAAGAGTGAGACGAGTAGACCGAGGCTCCATTCAGATCCTCAGCGGGATGAGTCAATACGTTCGCATCGAGCTCCGTCTACGAGTAAAAACCCGAAGGTACCCGAATTGCTTGGCACGAGCGTCGTTGCTGCTCGGACTCGTAGTCGACTAGCTTCAAGGCTGGCCCCTCGCCCTACGCCCCTCGCTGCGGAGATCTCCGAATCTAGCTCCGAAGAACAGGTGCGACCGATACAACGTTTGCATCGTAGCATGCTCCCTGCACCTCTCCTTCCGCCTCGAAGGGTCGGAAGGCCGCCCAAACGACCTCCCGACGAGGGCAGAGAACGATCTTCCCCGGCAAAGCCGATTGAGACCCCCTCCCCCGCGGAAACGGCTATCATCGTGAGCCCTCCCGCGAGTGACTCTGAAGATAGCACACCCGTGGAGGAAATGGTGCAGGTACAACAAAAGGGCATGACACAGGAACTGCAACGATCTTTTAACCAATTTCATGAGTCGCTTCGGCAACTCGAGGAAAAATTTGAAAAGGATCCGGATGCTTCCTCGGACCTCGAACAAACTCTGCTACCGGAATATGTATCCGACGGCGACGAAGTGGACGAGGAAGATCAGGAATTGTTTAATGAATTAGACCCCTTTTGCGAGGAGAAGGGAGATGTGGAACTCGCACGTCGCATCGATCAGCTGACCCAAAAATCACAGTCACTGACCAAAGAAGAACTCTTGAGACGCACGAGTTTTGCGGGTATTAGAACGAAGCATGGACACGAGCAAGGCCATCCTACACTATGCGATAGTATGATGCCCGAGGGGCCCGCGGCCGCTTCAACCATGATGCAGGAGACGGTAGTAGAGCGAGATGCGCCCGCGCTCCACTCCTCGCCCCCTCGCCGTAGAGCTCCATCGCTACATCAGGTGCTTCGTCCAGAGACTCCCCCCACTTCCATCTTCCCACGAAGAGGACGACCGAGCCGTGTCTACGGACGAGCGGCCATCATGCTCTTTCCTCCCCGCGCTTAAGCCGGGTTCTCCGACAACCGTTCAACGCGTGGTGACAAAGGAGACAACAACAGAAACATCGCCAACCCCCGTCGTATTACTAGACGACAAAATGTCTCTCTCTCGCTCACAGGCCCAGGCCGGGGACGAGAATAATGCGACGCGGGGAAATAAGGAAAATATATTTTCCAACGAATCTCCCATAACTGGAACACGCGAATGCTTAACATATTGTCGAGACAATATCGTTCATTTTATCTCCTCGGATGGAGAATTCGTTGACCCAAATGGAAAATTACTGTCCGACTTAGGTATGGTTGATCCAATATCCATAAAAGAAAGAAATTTCAATATTGGTCAAATCGCTATTACCCCGCTCGGTCAATACAAAGTGTATAGCCTAATAATAAAGCGGCGCTACTATGACGAAACGAGCCCAGCAAATATTCGTCTGGGTCTGGAAAATTTAAGAAGATTATTAAATAATTCAGACGCGAAAACTCTTCGAGTCTCTCGTCATGGCGGCCCTACCGACGATTTACCGCCGGGATGGTTACTGGAAACGATTCAGGAAATTTTCGAAAATTCTGGAATTTCCATTGTAATCTGTTATGGTAAAACCAAAATACCGAGAGTCGAAGAGCAGGATAGAATAATCCATGAATCTCACGATAGTCTTCTCGGGGGTCACAAGGGCGTAACAAAAACGTATCGCAGAATACGCGAGCGTTTCTACTGGCCTACCTTACGTAACGACGTCCAAAACTATATCCGGCATTGTAAGGGTTGTCAGGAGCAGAAACTCGTTCGAGCAAAAACTCGCGAGCCGATGCTTATCACTGACACCCCTGCCGACACGTTTGACAGAGTATCCGTGGACACTGTTGGTCCATTGCCGATATCTCCTCACGGTAACCGGCATATATTAACTATGCAGGACCACTTGTCAAAATATTGTCTAGTGGAACCGGTTCCGGACTTAAAAGCTCAAACGATCGCAGAAGCTTTAGTGCGACGATTGTTTAGCCAGTTCGGAGCGCCTCGGGCAATTCTCTCCGATCGCGGCACGTCATTTACGAACCACCTTCTCAGAGAAATTTGCAAGATCTACAAAATTCGGTTACTCACTACCTCGGGGTATCGGCCGCAGACTAATGGCGCTTTAGAACGTAGTCACATCGTGTTAACCGAATACATCAAACACTACGTTAATAAATACGATGATTGGGACCGTCTGTTGCCATTTGCCGAGTTTTCCTATAATACCAGCGTTCATGAGGCGACAAATTTTACGCCGCACGAACTCGTTTATGGGAAGCTCGCTCGACTACCGAGTGAATTTCCTCTGGATGAAAAGCCCCCCACCCACAATTCCTTTCTTACTGAATTGATCAAACGACAATGCGAAGTTCGTGAATTAGCCGGTAGGAATATTATTCAAGCCAAGGAACGGTCAAAGCTATATTATGATAGGAAAAGCCGTCCCTTTGAAGGTCAAGTGGGAGATGAAGTTTACGTGTTGAAAGAACCGCGTAAAGGAAAATTCGACAATCGATATCACGGCCCCTATGAAATTGTACACATTTCGGATAAAAGTAATGTCATCCTCCAAACTGTGAATGGAGAGAGATTCCGTAAGCATGTAGACAAGGTGAAGTTAGCGTACACGTAGTATAGCAGTGTGAGGAGTGAATATGTGTGAGTCAGAAGGGTGTGAGGATGCGATCCGGAGGGTAATGGCGCCATCTTACAGGTCCCATCGACAAACGCCACGATGTTGTGCGTGGTCATCGCGACGCTGGCGTGCACACTCGTACGGGCGCTGCCAGCATCCAGTACTTCGTACCGAGTCACACTTATACAAGATTGTTCCGGCTTATACTACGAACGCCTACCACCACTACAAATACAACAGGCTGATTGGAGAGTCACTGTATTCATCGACGTGGCAAGATTCGCCCGTACTTTCCCGACGGATGAGACATTACTGACACAGACCTATAACGATTGCAACAAATACAGCCCTCCAGAAACATGCAACGAGTTGTTGCGACGTGACTATCATAATGCACGACTCAAACAGGCCCAAGAACTCGTGTTTGAGTTGTGGTCGGCAACCGATGATGCAGGATTACAACCAGCATCGGTGGAGGGTCCTCCTACAATTCATAAACGATCTGCTCCATTCGGTTTTATTGGCTCAATCAGTCGATCGATGTTCGGAACTCTCAACGAGGAGGATGCCAAATATTTGACCGATCAGATCGATCAGTTATATTCCAACAACCAGGAGCTAGCCCATCTGATGGAAAAACAGATGCATATCACCACTTCCAAGCTACAAGATCTCGATAAAACCCATCAGATCGAGAACGAACGAGTCAACCGTGTATTCCACCTCGTATTGGAAATGCATAAAGACCTTCAAGCTGCCAATAACCGCTCGATGCTCCACCAGTACCATGCCATGCTTGTGAATTATGCGGGCAGGCTTGAAACCAAACTCGATAGGTATATTGAAGCTTGTCGAGAATATCTGCGAATAATTGCAGCAGCTCGAGAAGGGAAATTCGAGCCCGCCACGCTACACACGGAAAGGCTTATAGCAATAGCGAGGGAAGCTCAACTCCGATCCGACGGACTCGAGTTCCCCATGCCACTTGAACATTTACGACCGGAGTCCTTGACCACGCTCGTGCGCACTGATTTGATCTCTCATCAGGACAAGGTTCTGATAATAATTCATATACCATTATTGGATCGTATGAAGTACGATTTTTATCAGATACGATCATGGCCGGTGCCGCAGCAATTCAACAATGGTACAGGAACGGCTTACATCAATCCAGCTGCCCCATACATCGCGATTTCAGCGGATCAACGAACGTATTTCCTTGCTGACTCGGCATACCGAGCCACGTGCAAGCAAGTGGAGCGAATATTAATTTGCACGGCGGGAATCCCCGTGTACGATACCGCCATCACCCAAACATGTGAGCTTTTAATGCTGATCAGACCCTCACATCATGTTCTGAGAACTTGCGATGTACGAATAAAATCTCAACACGATGTACATTGGATTTACCTGCCAACGCAGGGAGGATGGCTCTATTCCCTACCACGAGAGACGACGGTTCGAGTTGTCTGCCCGAATACGCTGCATCAATCGGTGCAATTGAAGGGAGCAGGCCTATTACAACTTGACCCTAACTGCTATGGAACAACCCATGGAATTACTTTGGCTGGTATGCGCGCATATGAGAATACGATACAATACGACTATCAACCAGGCGTAACGTTAAACGTATCCACGCTTGTTCCCGCTATGGGTAACGCTACGGGAACCTCGATCCGTCCGTCGCTCTCACCTCAAAATGATAAGGATTCGAGCTGGGATGAACACGGCGATGGAGAGTCTCTCTACGCCCTCGAGCGAGAGGTTCACGCCGTTGGTGAACGTCGGAGAGAGAAAGCCCATCAACAGTACATCACGTATGCTGGCTTTGCTGGTCAGGCCTGCATAGTTCTCGGTATACTACTCTATCTCTCTCGGGGATGGTTGACGCTCTCGATGGCGCGCGCATGTAGGGCGTTAGTTTGTGCCCCGAAGAAAGACGCTGCTAAAATGAATGACGCTGAAATCGAACTCCAACCCCCGGCGCGACATAATGCTATTTATGCTACGGTCCGTCGCCGAACCGAGAGAGTACTTGATGAAGATAATGTAACACCTCCCGCGGGATTAGAAGTGCACGGGGCCCCTATTGACCCCGCGCCTCCCCAACTTCGTCGCCAAGAAGCGCTAGTCCCGTAGACGACTATACTTCAGACCAAGGCGAGTCAGACGGCTCTATGGGCAATCCCTTGTCGCCCTCGGAGGAACTAACGGATAACTCCAAGCTCAAGAAGAACCGTCCGAGGATATTTCACTCACAACCTGTGCGTGCGCCGCGGTATGAGTGCGTGTGTGAGATGACGCGCCGTAATTGTAAGTCCGCAATCTCTAATTCTAATTATTGTTCCGATTCTGTTAATTCCTGTTGTCGACGAGGACGTCGATTGATCTCAAGGGGGGGTGGGTGTCACGAGCCGTTCTTTTCTTTTTTCCTTTTGAGAATTTTGCAAGAGCGGCCGTGCCTCGTGCCGTCCCAGAGTGCGGTGACCTCCGCGATCACCAGGAATGTGCAGAGTCGGGGTGGCGTGAGTTTGGTTGCTCTCGACCACTCCGGGCCCGATCACGCAGTGCTGACGGAGCGGAGTCTCCGTTTTCGCTTTCGTTTCTCTTTCCCATCCCCACGCTCCAACAATAATTATAACCATTATTGGAGAGCGAGAAGTACTTTTTCCCAATTTAGTCTCCATTAGAACTCCGAATTATCGAGTAATGGAAAGAAGGCTCCTACCCGTTAGCCTTCGCATAGCGTGCCGTAAATCTCGCGGATACAGCACAACCCCTTTGTAACCGTCGTTTAGTCGCGTGGGTTGTTAGCTGTCCCCTGAAGTTCCTCGCGTCGCGAATATAAGTCTCGGGCCGATAATCTTAATGTCTAATAAATCTAGTTTGATATCATTTCATTACCCCGTATTACTATTATTTGGCGATCCTCGCAGTACGTGCGTTAAATTTACCTATTGTTAATAATACATTTTCTGATCAATTCTATTTCTTCGATTTCACTCTGCGAGTGTTATACCGTCAACAATACCGATTTGTGTCAGCGCGCCGTAGCGTACTACCTCCACGCAGACACTCGCAGTGGTTCAGCGACGGCAAAGTGTAAGTCGCTCATGTTACAACGTTTGTACGGTGCGCGGGAGAGGGTATGTGTATGCATGGGAGTGTGTGTGTAGGGCGCCGCACCGGGGACGTTTGCGCTATCGTACATCAGACTCGCGTCAACTATTCGCCTTTAACCACGCGTTATTTTGGGTTCCATCAATTTTTCTTTAATCTTTATTTGTATTTGGCGCTACCGCATTAGTTCACTGGTATAATATACGTTAAGTATTGGTTGGGTGAATTCGTTTTCTTTCATCATTTTCCTATATATCCATTTCAGGACATAAAATAAGCGGGCCCATATGGGACGCAAAGTAGAGAGGGCCCACATAAATAATTTAACTCGCGTTTCTCGCGAGTAGAGTTGTAGGGAGATAAATACCCCGTGCCTTCGGCACGTAACACAACGATGCAAAGCAGTAACAAAAATATATTAACGATACTATTAATAAAATTCAAATGGTATATATAAATATATTTGGTTTTTTCGTTTTCGTTATTCCGCGTAAAAAAAATCATACGCAGATAAATGTTTACTCTTCGATACTTAAATGCGTAATTATCCAGAATGCTCCCGTTCGGAAATCTTTTATCTCTGTGCATGAAGTTATACAATCAACGAACAGACCGATGTTTATTTGCCTACGTATCAGCTTTTCTCGACTAACTGCAATAATTAATTCTTCCAGCGCGAATATTCTTATCGCGTCATGACGCAATAACGATATTTGCGCAAAATTTGTATTCTACGCAGAATTTTTACACTGGGCAAATATTAAACTGCACGCTATTATCATCTTGTACTGCAAGACGTTAATCATACATTACCCGATAATGTGTTTACATTTTCGGGTAATGTGTGATTGGCCTCTGGCAGTTCAAGTTGTCAATAGCTTGCAGTTTTATCGCTTGCTTTATAAGACGGTTAGCATTCGGATTCTTCCATTTCACGTTAAAGTGAGCTACAAACAGTGTACTGTGTATTGGATAATACAAATTTCATCAGCCATGAAAGTCAACCCAATAAACGTTATCAAACTTCTACTAGCTACATTTGAAGCTATGGATATTTCACAAACGCCGGTTAACAACGCGGAAATTGAACTTGCGGACGGTTTTGAACAAATATTGATCAGTTCCATGCAAGACTATAATGGAGTTGAAATGATAGAGGAAGAAACGCTCGCTTTTCAAGAACCATTTAAACAGTACGAAGCCAATGCTGTAGAAGATACCGTATGGCAAAAGGATACTGGTGGTAGTGATTCTGACGCCCGTTCCAGTGCTGATGAGGTGAACTACGATTACAAAAATAAAGCAGTTCAATACTAGAGGTCTGGTAAGACAAAAAACTATAGCCTCAAAACCGTCCAACAGAAATACAAATCTGTCAAGTCTGAAAGACAATTGCGGCGCTGGGCACATCAGCTAAATAAAGGCGGTACTTATAAAGAAAAGCTAGCGCAAATTTCTGAATATCCATTGAAGAATTTGAAGACTGCTCTAGATGCTGGTGTCATAATACATGATATTGATCTTCAAAAGTGGGCGCTACAAGCCCAAAAGGAGATAGGTTTCAATGATGTGCGATTTAAGGCCTCTCATAATTGGCTATGGAATTTTAAAAAACAGCATCGCATTGTATCCAGAAAAATCAATAAATTTGTAACGCGCAATTCTACGGGAGAAGAAGAACTTCTACGGAAAAATGCAAAAAAATTTGTCGCCGATGTTGCACCACTGATAAAAAAGTATGGATCGGAAAATGTGTATAATTCGGATCAAAGCGGTTTTCATATGGAAATTCAATCGGCGCGAACTCTTGCAACGGAAGGAGAAAAGAAAGTTGAATGCGTTGTACAGTCAGTTTCTTCAATAACTCACAGCTATACAATTCAGCCTACTATAAGCGCTGAGGGGAAATGACTTTCCCCACTTTTCATCGTTTTAAAGGAGATGAAGGGTGAATTCGGACCACGAGTAGAGAAAGCGCTATTTCAAGCAGAAAACGTCTTTGTATTAGCATCCAAATCTGGAAAACTTACTTCGGGTACGTATGCTCACATATTATGATGAATGATTTTTTGTTTAATATGAAATGTAATTCATGTCAACATTAGTATTTTTTTTTAATATTGAATGTGTTTTGTGTTAACAGAGCATTTCAAAACTTGGTTGGAAAAGGTTTTCTTTCCTAACGTCGGGAGACATAGCGTATTATTGATAGACTCCTGGAGTGGACACTGCCCTAAGGTTGTTCATGAAGCGACACCTCGTGATAAGAAGATAATCCCAATGATTATTCCAAAAGGTACAACTGGAAAAATTCTGCCGCTCGATGTATTTGGATTCAGAGTGTGGAAAAATTTCGTCCTACATTTTTCAGACAGTGTAATATTATTAAAATCTGATATGAATTTGCACTTGAGGAATAATATAATTAAATTGCAATCACTTACACACAATCAACTCTCATCACCGCGGTATTCTAATCTTTTTAAATATTCATGGTATAAAAGTAATTATATATCTAAAAAACCAGAAGATTTTGAAATTCCTGTTACCTTTGGTTTTGGTGAATCGAACACACATTGTGAAATACCCGGTTACAATAATTTGGCCATTATCAGATGTGCATGGTGCAAAAAGTCGTTGTGTTTAAAGCATTTTTTTGACGACTATCATTATTGCAGGAATTATGAGCCATGATTGTTGATAGTTATCATATGAAAAAAGTATATTTCACGAGATAATGATTTGACGGCATATGACTGCGATACTTTTCACAAGTACTATTAATTAAATCGGCTGATATGATTCCCAAATGAAATATGTCAAAATACATTAAAAACATGTTCGTTAACCTACTGTAAAACCCTCAGTTGCATTAATATGTTTAATTAAATAAACAGTAAAATAATAAAAATATACATTCATCCACAAAACTACGTCGCTGGCTATATTATCGCTTGATCCAGGCGCATCATCGTTCCGAAATATACGAAGTGAGCCTTATAACTTATTCTGGAAATTATTAAAATTAATGATATAGTAGAAGTGTATGTTTATTCCTATGGAGATGCTTAATGGATGTGCATATTAAAATCGGAAGCGTCTGGACACGAAAATATGAGTCTTATCAGTAACGGGTAGCCCCATGTCCCCACTCCCAAAGTACCGCTCCTAAAACTCAAAACGAATATGCCTGCACACACAAACACCAAATTGATATTACCGATTAAATGAAAACAGTTTTAACGAAATTCGTGAAACCTTTCGCGAAACTTCAAACGAAAAGCAATTAGAAGGGGTAGTTTACCCTTAAAATGTAAAAATTTAAAAACGTAATAATTTAAAAATGCGGGAGTATATTTTGAATCCGCGGATACATGTTAAACACAGAAAACACGACGGTGATGAACAAATTTATGTTAGGGGTGGATTACCCCCTTAAATTTGCTGTTCCGCTGAAACGCAAAAACGCGGTAACTTGAATTTTGATTCCCCTTCAAAATGATACTCGTTTTATTAATTTTCATACAACCCTCTTAAGCGTGGGGTGAAAAACGAAAAATGGAGGGGTGGTTTACCCCTTAATTATATTTCTAATCAACACTCTCGTAGTGGATTTTTCATCGCTTAATATTAGAGGAATTTTCGATTTTGTTTCATTCAGATCGGTGGACTGCTTGTGGGAGAAACTTTGAGGGGTGGTTTCATCCCCTAACACCGGTTTTCTGCCGATACAAAAAAAACATGTTTAATAGTTTGCAATGCTTTACCACATATATGAGTTTCAACGAAATCGAGAGTGGATACTTCAATGATGTTTCTCGTCAGAGGCGTAGTTACCCCTTAAGACGAATGTAATAATTTTGAAATATGATAAAACATTAAATTGTAGCTTATAGAAATATTTGAAATCAGCGGATATACTTTAAACACAGAAAAAACGACCATGATAAATAAATTTATGTTAGGGGTGGTTTACCCCCTTAAATGTGCTATGCCGCCAAAACGCAAAAACCCGTCAACTTTAATTTTAATTGCCCTTCAAAATGATACCTGTTTTATTAATTTGCATACAACCCTCTTAAGTGTGGGGTGAAAAAAGGCAAATTGAGGGGTGGTTTACCCTCTAATTAAATTTTTTCTTAACAATTTCATAGTGGATTTTTCATCGCTTTTCATTAGAAGAATTTTCGTTTTTGTTTCATTCGGATCGGTGGATTGCTTCTGGGTGAAATTGCAAAATCACCCTTCGACACGCCTTTCTTTGAGGGGCGGTTTCCCCCCCTTAAATCCGTTTTTCCGCCGTTAAAAAAAAATACGTGCCTCAAAGTTTTCGATGCTCTATCACATATATGAGTTACAACAAAATCGGAGGCGGACACCTGAGGGATGTTCCTTGTGAGACTCCGTCGCCGGCTACCTCTCGACCTGGATCGCCCACTGGATCTGAGGGCTCCGTCTCTTCCCGTGGCTCCACACGTAAACGGGATAGGGATGGAGACGCCACCAAGCTACAAACTCCACCGAAAAAAACCATGCAGCCACCCACAACGCGACAAGCTCATGCGCATACACTGGAAAATGTCATGGAGGGCCTCGCGGCAATTACCCAGACGCTTGCGAGTTACAAAATCTTATTGGATGACATCCCAGGGATTCGCTCGTCTATTGACTCGGTTAGGGCTGATATAGCCTGCCAGAAGGCCACGACTGATCGGCTCACTGGTGTCACCGAGAAATGAAGGAGTCTTTACTTAAGCTTGAAAACCGAGTCGAACAGCTTGCCCCACTCACCGCTTCATCCTCATCTAACATCAGTGTAGCACTGGAGCTCTCTAGACTCGCAGCAGCCAACAACGCGACCGCCGTGCAATTACAACGTGCTCTCTCTCACCAAGGGACCCTCAAGGAGCTAACTGTATCTGGCTTCACCGTTGGGACGGTCGAGGAGTCTGTCCTCCTTAATCTGTCCTCAGTCATAGCTGCCGCGCTGAAGGTCGACACTAAACCCGGCGATTTTGTGAGTGCACGGCTACTTCGGAAGATGCCCGCAGCAGCGAGCATTTCCCCCCGCAGGCAACCCGTATTTGCAACCACTAGGACTTCTTTCGCGGTTGATTGTGGCTCTTCCACACTGGCTCAGCGCCTTCTCGCGGCCAAGCGAAAACACGGCGCCCTGAATTCTCAATGCTTAATAGGGAGCTGATCAGTGATTCAAACTGGGTCCCGCCACCTGCCGAATCTATCATCAACATCAATGAATTGCTGCCGTCTAAAGTCTTGCAGGTCTTATCATCGGCGAAAAAGACGCTCAAACCTGCAGGCTTTAAGCACGTGTGGTGCAGGAACTGCACAGTGCTCGCCAAAAAAACCGATGATGGGATCACGCACGCTGTCAACTCACTTGCCGACGTCACGAAACTGCTGAGCCTTTACTCCGTCGCTCAAGCATAGGATACTGCGCCTGCACAGTTAGCTTCTCCTAAAGGTACTGACTTCCGCTTTTGCTGTTTAAACGCCAACTCCCTTCGCGCTCATCTCGACTCCATCAAGGGATTTCTCGACGAGGCCACTACATTTCATGCCATTGCTATCACGGAAACCTGGCTTGCTTCCCCGATTCCCGACTCTCTTGTCGCAATATCGGGATATTCTATTATAAGAAACGATCGCAATGCGCATGGAGGCGGTGTTGCTCTGTTCGTACATCAATCCTACACGGCTAGGGTTATCGCCAGTTCAACCAGCTCTGTCACCGGCTGCATAGAGTACATCATGTGTGAGCTTGGTTGCTCGGGCTCCTCTCTGATCTTCATGGCTCTGGTCTATCGCCCCCCACACGTCCCATTCACGGTTCCTCACGACTTCGGGCAAGAACTTGGACGAGCGTCGGAACCCTACAGCCATAAGGTAATCGTGGGAGACTTCAACGCTGATCAGCTCAGCAATAGATACGACGCCCAGTACATCAGAGGACTTCTTAGTGATCTCTCTCTTAAACTCATCGACCATGGCTTTACGCATAGCTCCGGTCTCACTGAGACGTGGTTAGACCTTTGTTTGGTTGACGAGTCTGACGACATTGTTTCCTGGGGTAAGTCTGAGACCCCTCTTGGAGCTGGCCATCACTTAGTATACGCTGCAATCAAGATCGACAGAATCAAACCGTCCACTAAAGTTATCACTACGAGAAAACTGGGTAGACTGTCCGATCCAGAAGCTAGGGAAGCCTTTTCGACTGTCGATTGGGACTCGCTTGCGCTCCAAGAGTGCTGCGTGGATGAGCTCCTCGGTTCCTTCTATGTTCGATTTTTTGCCATCCTCGATGCCGTAGCCCCTGTCACAAATGTTAAGGTCAACTCGGTTCGACATGCTCCGTGGATGACGCAGGACCTTAGGGACTCGAGGCGGGTCGTCACTACCTTATACCGGCGCTTTCGGCGGAATAAGACGAGGAACAGTCTGTCCATGTATCGCCGGGCCCGCGACCGCCTCCGCCCTGAGTTCATTACTGCCCGAGTAGATTTCTACAGATCCCGCCTCGAGGGTCTATCTCCGGATGCCACGTAGCGGGAGTTGCGGAACCTCGGCCTCGCCAAAGAACGTGGCAGTTCAAGACTCGCGGTCCAGCCGGATGACTTGAACGCTGCCTTCGCTCGCATCTCCTCTCCACGCCATGATAACTCGCTAAACGATCAAGCTCCACCTCTAATGCTTTTGTATCCCCAGGATCGACTGCTGCTTGAGTTCGGCAGTGTCACACCGGCGGAAGTGGAGAGACCACTGCTAAACTCTCGCTCCAATGCTCAGGGTGCAGACGGGTTAACTCGCCGTATGCTCGTTCCGGTCCTAAGCCACTTACTCACTCTCGTCGTTGCCCTATTTAATAAGACTATTGCAGACAGGTGCTTTCCACGGGCTTGGAAGAGGGCGATTATTCTCCCACTTCCCAAGGTGCCTTCACCGTCCGGCCTCAGCGATTACCGGCCTATATCACTGCTACCATTCCTCAGTAAGGCTCTGGAACTCCTAATACACGGCAAGATCTCCCAGTACATCAAACAGCATAGCATTCTCGATCCTTATCAGTGTGGCTTTCGACAAGGTCACAGCACCGAGACAGTGCTTCTCAAGATGCTCAACGACGTCAGGCTGGGTATGGATAGGATAAAGGTCACCGTTCTAATTCTCTTCGACTTCTCCAAGGCTTTCGACTCGGTTCCGCACGATCTCTTACTCCAGAAGCTATCCAATATTGGCCTAGCTCCCGGAGCGATCGACTGGCTGCACTCCTACCTTGCTGGACGATCACAGGCAGTTAAAACGGATGACGGCTCCCTCACTAGTTGGCTGAATACTAATAAGGGCGTACCCCAGGGATCTGTTCTTGGCCCCCTTCTCTTCTTGGTCTTCATCAATGACATCGGCCCTGCCATTCATGCGAAACGCCTACTGTATGCTGACGACCTACAAATATATTCCAGTTGCCCCCCTCTCGACCTCGCGGACTGCATACTCCAGCTAAACGAAGATACCGCTAGAATACGGGACTGGGCTCTGAGAATAAGCTGAAGCTTAATCTCCTTAAAACTAAGGCCATCATCCTCAGGAACAACCGTCTTATCAATCAAATCGACTTGTCCAATCTTCCGCCTTTAAGAGACGGCTTCACCAATGTACCGTTCCTCACTTCGGTCAAGAATCTTGGTGTTATTGTCGATGCTAAGCTCACCTTTAAGCAGCACATTGCCGCCGGAACCTCCAAGGTCAACAGCGTTCTCTACAGGCTGTGGCAGATCCGCGAGTATACGGATGAGAATCTTCGCACGACGCTGGTCTCCACCCTACTCCCTCATATCAACTACTGTTCGTCGGTCCTCCTAGGCGCTGGGGTCGTCAATGACCTAAAGCTACAGAGGCTAATCAACAAGGGCATACGGAACATCTTCGGCCTTCCTCGCGATGCTCCCATCTCATTGTTTCGGACTAGGCTTGGATGGCTTCCTGTCAGCGCAAGCCGGGAGTTTGCCATTGCTTGTACAGTCTACAAAGCCTTGCGCGATAGTGCTGCTGCCATACTACGCGAATTACTCCTAGTACACTTGCCAATGCGCACCACGAGGCACCTTCGCGACCTGGTAGTCCCGTCGCATCGCACGGAATCGTACAAACATGCGTTCGCAGTTACTGGCCCGCTCGTCTGGAACGCGCTTCCTGCGGAGATTCGCGCATCCGAGTCGCTGGATACCTTTAAATCGCGCCTCAGGAATTGGCTACTTGAAATGGCCATGTAGATCTAGAACCTAACTAACTAATTCTTACTCATTATCTGTGCAGGCATGATTTCAAGTTCCTTTATTCCGGATTTCATTTGCACCTTATTGTCAGTGCAGCCAGATCGCGCGCGAAAGTTACCCTCTCTCTAGTCCCTCGCGCGCCCATCACACAATCATAGTAGCGCGTGTCCGTGAGCGAGCGACGCTCGGACATCTTCGGAAAGAGCCGAGTGCCGTCGAACTGTCCCGACCTCGCCTTCGGCAGCTACACCAACACACAGGCACGCTGAGACCGTTCATGTGCGGCCAAGCCGAACGAAGGCTTCGAGGGAAAAAGCAATCTGAGCACGGCCCGCGCGTGACGTCACGCGACGGCACGCGTGAGGCTTTTAGATGATTTCAATGCTTATTTAGCTCTTGATTCTCTGCGTTATTAATGTATACAAAAGAATTGTATCGCGCACTCTGAACGCTTATTTTTTTAGTTCATACGTTAATTTAAATATAATAATAAATCTAAATTACAACTCATTTATCTTCTAAAAAATTGTTTACGCTTTACTCACACCCGTCCTTATGCCAAATAAATTATAATTCAGAAAAGTAAGTGAAAATATATTTATATTCGTATTATTATATTAATTCTCATACTTTCATCAAGCGATAAAGTATTATCTCCAATAACGTATCAATCATCCATCCGGCCGCCAATCGTAAGTGCCAGAAAATGCGTCGTTAACACAAGCGATAGGATGGTCCCGTTGGTAGCGTTCCTGGCTTCGGTCCGTAGGGGCGCAGGATCGTTCCTCACGCTCAGCGATTTTTTTTTTTAAATCATGGTTACGATTAAGGATGTTGAGTCCCTATAAAACATGTTAATGTTAATTGTTCAATAAATAGCTTCTTAATCGTCATGAAATTTTTACACGACCTCCTGAATACTTCATGTAAAAACATACCAAATTTTCAGAATTCTATCATCATTACTTCAACTTCCATAAGGGTTGAAATAAAAAATAATAAGAAAATTCTGAAAATTTGGTATGATTTTGTATGAAGTATTTAAGAGGTCGTGTTAAAATTTCACGACGATTAGGAAGCTCGTTATTGAAAAATTAACATTTTGTTAAGAACAATTTTTAAAAGAAATAAAAAAAATGTATCAATAAACTTCGTTTTGTTCCCGTTGCTTTCAGTATATTGTAGATATTACAAAATTGAGAGGTCAAAAGAAAAACTTATTGCAAAGTTACATCAGTTTCCATAAGACAGCATTTAATTTGTGAATGTTAATTGTTCAATAACGAGCTTCCTAATTGTCGTGAAATTTTTACACGACCTCTGAAATACTTCATACAAAAACATACCAAATTTTCAGAATTTTATCATCATTTGCGATTTGGGACCCAACATCCTTAATTCTTATTTGATTAGTTACTTTTATTCGTTATCATATTTATTTTAATTAGTTATCTTTTAGTACCGAAAAATTTATCGCGCACTCTGACTGCTTATTTTATTAGTTTTTACGTTAATTTAAATATAATAAATCTAACATACAACTTATTTATCTTCTAGCACAATGTGTGCGCTTTACTCACACCCGACCCTATGCCAAATAAATTGTAATTCATAAAAGTAAGCGGAAATATATTTATCTTCGTATTATTATATTCATTCTCATATACTTTCATCAAGCGATAAAGTATTATCCCCAAAAACAATCATCCATCCGACCGCGAATCGTCAGTACCAGAAAGTGAACATACATTGACACAAAAAATTAAAGGAGCAAGAAAAGTTGAACTTTGTCAAAAGTGGTCGTACAAAAAAAAAAAGGATTTTAAAGTTTCAAGTTTCTAGTTTTAGATCCGACAATGATTTTTTTTTTGAGAATCACTGATTGCGCGGTCGGAAGAAATATCACGGCAAAAAAAATTTTGCAATTTTTACGTTTTTCAATGTTCTGCACGTGTTTTGGAGATTTTTTTCTGACTTGACCAATATCAAGGTCATTGAGCCCATTCAATTCACTTCAATTTGCTTTTTTTTCTCCGTACGACCATTTTTCGCTGAGATATCTCAGGAACTAATGGTCGTACGGGAATTCGATCGGTAGTTTTGGAAACGTGAATACTCTACAAGCTCCGATTATTATTGTGGTGAAACTTTTATTTTTTATTTTTGCCATTAGTTTTAGAAAAGTACAAAAAAACGATGTCTTCTTGGTTTTATGAAACCCACCGCTACTTTGCAAATATTGCGATAAAGACTAATGTTTATGGACGGTCATTCAGCTCAATATGTCCCCAAGAGCCATGCAAAATTCCAAATTGATCCGATTATCGGTCTTTCTTGCCCGATTAACCAAAATTTGAAAAAAAATTAAAGGAGCAAGTTTCCTCCTTTTCGGACATCATTTCATGATTACTAAGAGGAAAAAAAAGTTTTCATTACTTTTCGTACAATTGGGTATTGAGTACGCATTGAATGTTGGAAAAAAACCGTGAAAATCATATTGACTAAAAATTTTCGAAAAAAAAAATTTTTCATAAAAAAAATATTGAAAATTTTTTTTTTATAAAAAAATCAGTCGAATTTTTTTTATTAATGTTGAAATTTTTTTTTAAATCAACATTGTACCGCCAGCATCAGAATTACCCAAAGCATACCACGGGGAGGTACGCTTTGGGTAATTCTACGTACACTTTGGGTAATTCTAATGCTGGCGGTACAATGTTGAATCGAAAAAAATGTCAACATTAAAAAAATAAAAAAAATCGAAATAGATTTTTTTATAAACAAAAAAATTTCAACATTTTTGTTATTAAAAAAAAAAAAAAATCGAAAATTTTTAGTCAATATGATTTTCAGGGTTCTTTTCCAACATTTAATGCGTACTCAGTACCCAATTGTACGAAAAGTAGTGAAAAGTTGTTTTTCCTCTTAATAATCATGAAATGATTTCTGAGAAGGAGGAAACTTGTTCCTTTAATTTTTTTTCATATTTTGGTCAATCGGGCAAGAAAGACCGATGAACGGATCAATTTGGAATTGTGCATATCTCTTGGGGACATATTGAGCCGAATGACCGTCCATAAACAATAGTGTTTATCGCAATATTTGCAAAGTAGCGGTGGATTTTATAAAAAACAAGAAAACATCGATTTTTTGTACTTTTTTAAAACTGATGGCAAAAATAATTTTTTTTAAACCTACAATAATAATCAGAGCTTGTAGAGTATGCATTCACGTTTCCAAATTTGCCGGTCGAATTCCCGTACGACCATTAGTTCCCGAGATATCGATGACTGAAGACAAAAGGACGTTTTTTCATTCAGAGGCCGACGAGGAGGCCGATATCAGCGAAAAATGGTCGTAAGGAGAGAAAAAAAGAAGCAAATTGAACTGAATTGAATGGGCTCAATGACCTTAATATTGGTCATGTACGAAAAAAATCTCCAAAACACGTGCAGAACTTTGAAAAACGTAAAAATTTGCAACATTTTTTTTGCCGTGATATTTCTTCCTACCGCGCAATCAGTGATTCTCAAAAAAAAAATCATTGTCGGAACTAAAACTAGAAACTTAAAGCTTTAACATCCTTTTTTTTTGTACGAACACTTTTGACGAAGTTCAACTTTTCTTGCTCCTTCAATTTTTTGTGTCAATGTATGTTCACTTTCTGGTACTTACGATTCGCGGTCGGATGGATGGTTGTTTTTGGGGATAATACTTTTTTGCTTGATGAAAGTATATGAGAATGAATTAATAATACGAAGATAAATATATTTCCGCTTACTTTTATGAATTACAATTTATTTGGCATAGGGTCGGGTGTGAGTAAAGCGCAAACATTTTGCTAGAAGATAAACAAGTTGTATTTTAGATTTATTATATTTAAATTAATGTAAAAACTAATAAATTAAGCAGTCAGAGTGCGCGATAAATTTTTCGGTACTAAAAGATAACTAATTAAAATAAATATGATAACTAATAAGAATAACTAATCAAATAAAAATTAATAGTAACCATGGTTAAAAAAAAAAGCGCTGAGCGTGAGGAACGATCCTGCGCCCCTACGGACCGAAGCCAGGAACGCTACCAACGGGACCATCTTATCACTCGTGTTAAAAATGCACTTTCTGGCAGTTACGATTGGCGGCCCGATTGATGATTGACTTGTTTTTGGAGATAATACTTTATCGCTTGATGAAAGTATGAGAATTAATATAATAATACGAATATAAATATATTTTCACTTACTTTTCTGAATTATAATTTATTTGGCATAAGGACGGGTGTGAGTAAAGCGTAAACAATTTTTTAGAACATAAATTAGTTGTAATTTAGATTTATTATTATATTTAAATTAACGTATAAACTAAAAAAATAAGCGTTCAAAGTGCGCGATACATTTTTTTGTATACATTAATAACGCAGAGAATCAAGAGCTAAATAAGCATTGAAATCATCTAGAAGTCTCGCGCGTGCCGTCGCGTGACGTCACGCGCGGGCCGTGCTCAGATTGCTATTTCCCTCGAAGCCTTCGTTCGGCTTGACCGCACATGAACGTGCTCAGCGTGTCTATGTGTTGGTGTCGCTGCCGAAGGCGCGGTCGGGACAGTTCGACGGCACTCGGCTCTTTCCGAAGATGTCCGAGCGTCGCTCGCTCACGGACACGCGCTACTATGATTGTGTGATGGGCGCGCGAGGGACTAGAGAGAGGGTAACTTTCGCGCGCGATCTGGCTGCACTGCTTATTGTTATTTTGCTATTTTATATTGCACCACACACTCTCACGCTGATAGAAAGAGCGAGTACCTCTTAACTTAGATTTATATAATTGAGCGGACTGCGCAATTAAGATCTAAGGAATTATACGCCAACAT
>OX632363.1:6707259-6867818 GCA_951751655.1 Ophion costatus
AATCTCAAACTCCTGGTGGCTAAAGTCCTTGCTGCTTTCGGCGTTTCGGACATATTATTTCTGTGTCCGAAACCTGGCTTAACTCACACATTCCCGATGAATTGCTTACCATTCTTGATTATTTCATTATTCGCAACGACCGCGAAAATCGTCTGGGTGGGGGAGTAGCTTGCTACGTCCACACCACACTCGTAGCCAAGGCTCTCGAAAATTCTCCCTCTGCTTTCTCAAATTCACCCGAATTTCTGCTATTAGAGCTTACTACTCCAACTGGTCAATCTATCCTCTTTGCGTCCATCCACCGTCGCCCGACAAGACTATTACTCTACGACTTTTCAACATGTTATGATAGATTTAGCCATGCGTACTCGAATATTATTGTAACTGGCGACTTAAACTGTAATCTTCTAGCTGATAATTTTGAAGCTACTGCGCTCCGGGATTTCGCTTTTGCGCACTCTTTATTCATTGTACCATCTGCTACCACTTTCCACACTTCGTACTGTGATTCCTTGCTTGATTTTTTTATACTGGATTCAGATGTTAAACTCTTATCTTTCACAAAATCTCCTACTCCCTTTATTGCTGGCCATGATCTACTCGCAGTCACTTACAACCTCAGTGTCTCTCACTTCTCGGCTAGAAAAATTGCGCGGCGCTGCCTAAAGGATTTTAATGAACGTGAATTTATCCGCCGGGTTGACTTAGCACTACTGCCGTTATCAGATGCAGCCACCGCTATTGCGTCACCTTGTAGCATCGACCAACTGGTCACTGCGTTCTCATCTACACTGGTCAAGATTCTCGATGACTGTGCTCCTCTACGGACATTTCGCGCTCGCCGCTATCCCACGCCGTGGTTATCGGATGAACTCCGATCTCTTATGAGTGAGCGAAACACCTCTTTCTAACGCGCGAAGCGCTCAAATAACCCTGCGTTATTTGCTGATTATCGCGCACTTAGAGACCGGGTGACAGCCCAGCTGAGGCTGGCTAAGCAATGTTTTCTTGCAAACAAACTTCACTCAATAAACCATCCGGCAAAACTTTGGCGGGAACTAGCTAATCTCGGGCTCGCCAAGCCGGGTTTTTCCTCACCGCTTAACTTCTCCCCCCCCCCCCCCGATGACTTGAATACCTAGTTTGCCTCTGTAACTGGAAACTCTAATCCACTATCGTACATTGGCCTTCAACTAGCTCTGTCAGCCATACCAACTCCGCAAGTCGCACGCAGTTTTTCTCTATCTCTTGTCACCCCTGAAGTAGTGCATAAATTCCAGTCTTCGAATGTGTCTACTTCTGTCCGTGCCGGTCCTGATGGCGTTACGCCTTTTGCTATCTCCAAGGTCAAGCTTTCTATCTCTCAAATCTTATCATCCCTTTTTAATCTCTCCATAACTCACTCGCACTTTCCTGCAATTTGGAAACGTGCCTTCATCCGCCCCCTATCAAAATCGAATTCGCCTAGTTCACCAGCTGATACACGACCAATCGCCCTTCTCGCCGACTTTTCTAAGGTATTGGAACGAATCATACACGCCCAAATTACCGCGTTTCTGTGTGAGCACAACATCCTAAATGAACGGTATTGAGTATTCAAATCCCCGATCTTGTTTCTCTCTCGGAAATATCTCCTCAATGCTGCAACTGCGAGTCGTCGAAGGATGTCGGGAAGCCGGGAACAAAGAGATCACTCGCCGTCGAATTCTTTCGTATGAAAAAGACTAGTTTGAGTTTATTTATTTGAACAAAGAAATCTTTCGGGATACTTGTGAGCAACGACAAAAATAACGTACCCAAAAACTGTAGCGCGGGTCTTATCTCTTGAACGTCGCAGAGCGAACTGCCGCGTGCCTCGTTCGTCTCGGCTAGCCCGACGCCAAGGCTTCTTCATGCGACAGGTTGTCGCGCTTCTAGAAGGTTCGACGCCTGCCTCTGATTGGCCGAGCCTTGCTAGCTCGAGACTCGCCTGGGTAAAGCCCGTAAAGGCGGACTTGCGACGAACTACTTTACTCACTAAACGGCAATCAGGCTTCTGCGAGTCATTCAGTACCCAGACCGCGTTACTTCGCGTCTCTGATGACATCGGTCGCGGCATTGATCAGAGAATGCTCACCGTCCTTATAATGTTCGATCTCAGTAAGGCGTTCGGTACCTCACTTGGGATTACTTCTTAAATTGCGTATCATGGGATTCTCATTGCAAACGGTAACTTGGTTTTTCTCCTACCTGACTGCCAGATCGCATGCTGTGGTAGACGGCCGCGGCCATTGCTCTGGGTGGCTGCCCTCCACCAGGGGTGTTCCCCAGGGCTCTGTTCTCGGCCCCCTTCTTTGGGTTCTTATTCTTTATTTGTTCTTTGTTTCTTATTCTTAAACGATATTGGCAAACACGTTCTCTACGGTAGCACCATGATCTTCGCCGACGACACTCAACTGTATTTACACTGCCATCCTTCGGATCTAAACGACGCCATTGCTAAGATCTCTCACGACGCAAAGGTGATCTCAGATTTTGCGGCTGCAAATAGCCTCACGCTCAAAACTGCTAAGACTAAGGCACTTGTCTTCGGTAGCTCAGCCTATATTAGAAAATTCGATCTTTCCTCTGCCCCTCAAATTTCTATTGGATCTTCCGTTTTACCCTTCGTCACTCATGCTCGAAATCTCAGAGTCCATTTCCTCTCTGACCTATCCTGGCAGCGTCACGTCTCTAAGAGTTCCCAGAAAACCAGCTACGCACTTTTGAGACTAAAGCATCATAAAAATTCACTATCCACGGCACTCCGCATCAAACTTATTTCCACCTTAATCTTGCCGTACTTTGATTACTGCTGTCTCGTTTATCATGACCTCACCACGGAACTCAACTCTAAACTCCAAGTCTTACTGAACAATTGCATACGCTTTATTTTTAACATTAGGCGGGATGAACCTATCACGTCTCATCGGCATCGCTTAGGCTGGCTCACTGTTGAAAACAGGCGACGCTATTTTCTTGGTGCACTCACCTATCGCATTCTGTACTTAAAGGTTCCTGCTTATCTCCGTGAGCTGCTTCCTCCTGTGGATGCCTCACTCCCAAGTTCTTCTCGCTTTTCACCGCCTACCTTTGCGATTCCGCTTCACCGAACTACTGCGTTTAGAAATTCGTTTGGCCTCTCAGCTGCTTACTTCTGGCATTCCCTACCGCCTAACATCAGGGCCGCTTCTTCGCTTGATTGTTTCAAAAAATCACTCCACGAGTACCTACTCCGGTTGGAGCTGTCGCAATCATCCTCTCCACTAGCTATGATGGCTATATCGTTAAATCGCCATATCCCTAATCCCGATTGCACTGCGTCTCTTCGCGACTCTATTAGAAATGCTTAGCTATTAGTTTTAGTAATTAGTTTATAATTTTAGTTTATAAATTTCCTAGTTGCAAATTCTGATACATTTGTCTTTTTCAAACGGTAAATCTCAAATTGCCCCATAGCGTGCTAGGGCATAATAAACGCAGATCAAATAAAAACAATCTCTCTCTCTCTCTCTCTCTCCCTCTCTCTCTCTTCGAGATGCCGCGCGCCATTCTTCGTAGCACGCAAGGAGACTAGCCGGGAGACTAGAGGTAAGGAGTGGACACACAGTGCTTACGAAACGTGCGCAAAAAACGCAGCAAATAGGGAGGCGCTTTGATCATATGTGTCCGATCGATTAGCTCCGCCTACTAGGCTCGTGCCCGTGGCGGGCTCTCTACTGTTGCATCTACCTCTCCTATTTCGCTGTCTTTCTCATTGTTGCAAACTCACAATAGCAACTAATAATTAATTAAATTAAGCGGTGAACCAACTAAATAAACCAACTAAGAAAATAAAAACAGAACACAAATGTAGCCTTGACTGTCGTGGATTGGAAATATATTTCAGAAAAGGGTATTCAGTTGTTTGAAAAAAAAGTTTGAAAAGTTAGAAAAAAATGCCCTATGCAAACAATATTACTCTTTATATGGCTTCTAAATGCAACTGCACTGGTAAAAAAAGGAACTTGTCAAAAAATTGCAGTTGTATTTGCAAGAAGAATAACTTATAAATTATGCTCCATTTTGAGCTTATTACTCCAGGGAGAATGAAGTGTAAAGGTTATGTTTCTCATAAAATGAACTACATGCATGAAAAACGAAACTGAAGGCTAACCGTAAAGACGATTGATTGGGAGCAATATTGAAAATAATTCTACCTTGGGCTTTGAAGAAAACAATTTCGTTAAGATTTTTTCAATATTACAAAACACAATAATATTAAAAATGAGCCTCAAAACGGAGTACAAAGACACATCGAAATCAAATTCTTTTATTATTCGTACGCATGCGTCAAGTTTGGACTATTATAATTATTTGAGATGTCATCGTCAGGAGAGCTGCTGGTGGCACGATATGGAACTATTGCAAGTCGGACTTTTTAAGACGCTGGAACTACGTATTGGCCTATGCTGTGTCCACTCCTTCTCTCTAGTCTCCCTGGAGACTAGAATAAAGGAGTCCAAGCCACGGTCTTACATACAGGTCTTGCAACGAAGCAAGGTGGGGGTAAGCACCCTTATCAGCTCCACTTTTCAATTCACTAGGCGCCGCTACGCAACGCCACTAGCAAGGGAAAGTACTGTCCCCCTTACTTCTTACCGGTGAATGGACCCAAGATGTTTACAGATGTTTTTATGGCGCAATTGTCGAAATAACCTTTATTTGCGACCATATACCAGCAGGTTCTATGCGATTTACCGTGATACATTTTTTTATCGTGCTTTAAGAAACAGTTTGTTCAATAACTGCGTGACCATAACGAATTAGCTTTAAAATGCCTGAGCTGGAATTAAAATTTAGCCGAATGACGCAATCATCTAAATATTGATATAAATTCGTAAAATCACAAGGAAAAAAGTGCACCTACAGCGGAAGCTACTTACTTACATCAATAAACATCCAAAATAAAATACAACGCAAAATGAACAGATATGTACTGGTATGAATTAATGTATCCAAAAAGTTTTCAGTTTTTTTTAGATGAAAGTAGTCATCTTTTTTTTAATCAACACATTATTCTTTATTGGTATCGTATATTATCCAGTTTACATGACAGTACGGTACATTAAGTTAGGGCAAACGGCGCATGCGTTGCGGTCAGGACGGAAAAGGACAGAAGAGCTATTTCTGTCTCCGTCGCACAACTACTTCCCCTTGCCGTCACGCACCAAGCGGCAGAAATCGGAATAAAAAATAGAACCGCTGAGGGTGTCTACCCTTACTACCGCCGTTGTCAGACCTGTATGTAAGACCGTGGTCCAAATTCCCTGTCCTAGCCCAGGGGGCTGACACTGGCCTACTATTCCTATACGCTAACCGAAAACGCGTTTTGTCCCGGCTGTTTAGTTGTTGAAATCGCCACTGCCTAGCGTTGGCTGTTACGTGACCGCCACCGGCTCTAAATACCCTGATCAGCTGAACGATTTAATACTGCAAAAAAATGGAAATTCGCTGTAAAACGCACAGAAATTATAATTCAAATCCATCATACACGCGAATAATGATTTTCATAAAGTTATCTACAACAGACTTTTATTTATGTAAAATATTTGAAACACCGGTGCAACATACATATGTATGCATGCCGCTCACATGATTACAAGCGCCGCAGTGCGGCAATGACATTTTGCGAACGGCATTTATCTACCAGTATCAGCCCCCTGGGCGAGGCTGAAGGAGGTACGGTGACGACCATGCTAGTAAACTTACAAGGAACATCTCTCAGGTGTCCGCCTCCGATTTTGTTGAAACTCATATATGTGATAGAGCATCAAAAATTTTGAGACACGTATTTTTTTTTATCGGCGGAAAAACGGTTTTGAGGGGTGAAACGCACCCTCAAAATGGGGATGTTTTTTCGTTTTTCGTCGATAACGTTTTAACAGTATGAGATATAAAAAAAATTCAAATTGCAACAATGTTTATTTTTTCATGTACTATACATTGGAGATGAGAACGATACCATTATCGACGAAAAACGAAAAACACCCCTATTTTCGAGGGCGCGTTTCACCCCTTAAAACCGTTTTTCCGCCGATAAAAAAAAATACGTATCGCTTACTTTTCGGTGCTTTATAACATATCCAAATTTCAACAAAATCGAAGGGTGTCACCTGAGGGATGTTCCTTGTTAGAGTCTATTTTGCGCCGTAATACCTCCACGTTTTAGACATATGTATATGTCCTATTTTCCGAGAATTTTTTTTTAAGTATTGAATTTCGAGCTACCTATTATCTTTATAATATGGAAATAAACGTAATAATCTACTACTCGACTTCAGTAGTAGGTCATATCGTCGACGTTTAGCGTCGTGGCATTTTCGATAGCTGTCATCGGTCCCACGCGCCCGGCTCATTATTTGTTTGTAGCCGGTAAACATGGAGAATGAAAATACTGTAGAAGTTTATCAAGAGAGTAACGGGATTGCACCTGAAGTTCAGTTTAAAGACAAAGCTAGATTCTGTGGGACAAGAATTAGAAAATGAAAAGATGATATTGCGATTGCAAATAAAGAAAGTCGCGATGCGGTTTTAACCTCAATGTCCAATGTCCAAGCTGTCCAAAGTCAAAACATATTGCATCGATTGTTATGTTATTTTTCCCTTTCCCAATTTTCACAATATTTGCAGATATAAAAAGGAACGTTCATTTTATATGACGGTTCTTCCATGATGAATTTATATATAGATGCGTTGTATACATGTCGCCAGAAAAATTGCAATGCCTTGGCTATACATAAAAGAACTTTAAGCAAATATATCAACGAAGGGCCCTTTATAATCCATTAAAAAATGTACGGTTTCGCACAATATTTTATATTCGCGTTGAAAATGTCTGATAGATGAATCAAATTTGCGCAGGTGTCCGGTGTTGCCACACCTTGAGCAAGATGGCTGCTGTTACGTCATGAGAAGTCTCGCTCTCCGAATACTTCGGTTTTTCGCGACTTTAATTTTAAATTTATTGCTTATTTCTGCGGTGAGCCAATTCAAGGTGCTTTATTGATCACTAAGATTCAACGAACGCAACCGTCAGTTTTTTTCACGTGTGTCTTGGCTCCAAATAGCACAAAAAAATCGATATATGAGTGGACAGGCACATTTTGTCGTCTACGTGTGACTAATTCACCAACATGAACAATTAACAACTCTGAAACTGTACGGTAAATCTCGTCGAAACTTCGCATACGCATGCACGAAGGTCTCGACGATGATATTTAAAAAATTCGGGCTTTTATCTTGGACTCGCTCCAATCACCGAACCTCCTTAAAAGTTGTGACTGGTTTCAATAATTTAAGAACGGTCAGTTTGACGTCGAAGACAAAAAACTTACGGGAAGGCCGAAAGTGCGGAAACCCGAAGACGCGGAATTGGAAGCATTATTGAGGGAGATTCGTCTCAAACGCAAGAATTCCCGCAAATGACGCTTATTCGGCTCAAAACTCGACATTTTCACATAAAAAAAATTACGTGACGCTAATACAAAGTAGCTAATATTTCAAGGTTATGGCCTTGCCAGATGTCCAACCTTAAAATATGACGTTTTCCATCCAACAATTCCAACCATAACCTCCTGGACACTCATTTGCACTCCCAATATTATTTCCGTCTCAAAGTTCGATCCGCACGGATACCCTATATGGTGCGGGTTAAATCCATTGATTTCGTGAATGAAGTACTATCGTAATTTGAAGAGTATGTGGCTTCCGGATGGAGGCCGTGTTGAGAATCAGCGTTGTGCCGACGTTTCGCAAACGTTACAGTCTGCATCATCAGGGCTGAGAGCTCCGATACTGAAGCTCCCGTGTCTCAGGCATTCCTTATATACTTGCAGTCATCGTTCCAGATCACTGCACCAGCCAATCTGATGTTTTAATTTATCGGCCGGTCAATTAAAAAACCGGGAGGACGGTGTGCCAAATGGGGTTGACGTGATATCCACCATCTCTGTTTAGATTGTCCGGATTTTTTCGGATTTCCAAGCCTTCTCGGTGTTTCCTAGAAAAATAGCTGTTTGATGGGACCAGACCACGGATCAAAGAACATCAACGGTGTATCAAATATAGCCACATTGGACAATCAGCCCTGGCCGAGCATTGGATGGAAACTGGTCATGCCATTCAGTTCGATAAAGCCCAAAGTCTGGCCCCATCAAACAGCTATTTTTCTAGGAAACACCAAGAAGGCTTGGAAATCCGAAAACATCCGGACAATCTAAACAGAGATGGTGGATATCACGTCAACCCCATTTGGCACACCGTCCTCCCGGTTTTTTAATTGACCGGCCGATCAATTAAAACATCTGATTGGCTGGTGCAGTGATCTGGAACGATGACTGCAAGTATATAAGGAATGCCTGAGACACGGGAGCTTCAGTATCGGAGCTCTCAGCCCTGATGATGCAGACTGTAACGTTTGCGAAACGTCGGCACAACGCTGATTCTCAACACGGCCTCCATCCGGAAGCAACATACTCTTCAAATTACATAAAGAGCCGTGAAAGCCTTAAACCTAAAATGAAGTACCATCGTATTTAACTGGTAAGGCATGCGGAATTTTCGTGGACGTCATCCTGTACGTCTATACTACAGCATACAAAAATATATTTTTTTTCTGATGAAGAGGATCGTGCACATACTATTTCAAATCCCGGTTCGTGTTGAACTCGCGCTTCGTGTTTAGCGCGGAATACCGAATACATTTTTTTTATCGACCTGAGCACTTCACCGAAGGTTTTTTCCCCTTATTAAGAGCCACAAAACTGTTTATCAATGTTGCGAGGTTATCCAGCTGTATTTGCATTTTTCACAACTCTGCTTCGATATTTGCGGTCCCCTTTTTTGCTCTCTTGAAGGGGATCGAAAATGCTTTACTCTTTTTATCGTTTTCCATTATCATGCGTGCTTCAATAATCTATCTAATTGGCCGACATTAGTTTTGCGTGTATGGAGTTTATTGAACACAACGAAACTATATGAAGAGAAAAACACCTGCAGCTCCAGGGCAAGGGCAGGAAGCGAAAAATTGAGGAATCATCGCGGTATAACATTTTCAAAAATTGATTTTTTTCTGCATTATCCGATAGTATAGACAGTTGTAAATATGAACGGTAAATAGACAATTCATATGAAAATTCCGGACTCGAAACTTTAAACGTATTTTTCTCGAAATGTCGTTTTTCAAAACGGTGTACACTCTCAAAGGATGAGTTTTCAAGCTATCGGTCCCAAATGTTGACACAACATTCTCCACGCTATTCTTTATCTTTCTATGAAAGCTTTTTTTGAAACCTTCATATTCTTTCAACGAAAAAAATGTCCAAAATGTTTTTTTCAAAGCGCCGACGATGTTTTTTTTTCAAACCGCCGCTATTTTGTCAATTTTTATTTACAAAACCTTTTACAATCTCACTTCTGCTTACTAATTTTTAATCTATTTACAAATTTTGTTTCAGATGCTTACGGGCAACCTTCCACACCGTGTGGACTTCCTTTTCGAAGCCATTTTCAACCGATAAAAAAATGTAAAAACAAATGTTTAGACATTTATTTTCTGTTCTTCGTAAGTGTTCTGAATTGACATAAAAAATCAGACTGATGAGCGTATTTTAACAATCGAAAAAAGAATCGCGACAATTAGTCATTTTTTGACCCGTGATGATTCCTTAAAATTCCAAACGTTATGGATACGAGCATAGCTTGCGCTACTATTAGTAATGATCGCAAACGAAACGTCACAGACTAATTTTCCCTTGTTGTTCATCCGGGTTAAGAGATCTTGTTTATTTGATGCACATGGCCTTTGTCATGAGCTGGGTTCGATTAGCGTGCTAGTAAACCTCTTATTCGGCGTCGACCTCTTATACCTTTTGTACTAGAAACCTTCGGCTCGTGATCTCACATTATCACCCGACTGACTCGTAATAGAGTGACGAAATTTACGCGAGATGAAAGTGCGAAACGTGAAAGTATCAACCCAAGAACCGCGATAGCCTGCCCAGATAACGAAGCGTTTTATTGGTACGGCTTACCAAGATTGTACCTTACGGCGTATTCATACGATACCAGTACTATACTGGTAGGCAGTGGCATCGTATACGTTATTTGTACGGTACCGGTATGTGTTATTATCGTATGGTGGACCGGTACCGTACTACTACGCTCACCGTACTAGCTAGCATGGTCGCAGTACGATGGAGTCAGCACGGCGCACTGGAACCACACCGGGATCGTATGCGATTATATGGTAGGTGCGGTACTAGTACGGCGTACTCTATCAGATCAGTACATGGTTATCTGGGTACTGATGAGTCGGTCACTGTACCCCAGACGAAACGCTAAAATCCTTTTCTCCTGCCGTTTTACCTTACTTACCTACAAAAATTGTACAACATAAACGACGTTAGGACAGAACACCACCGGCAGGCATCTCTAAAGATCCTATTAGCGACTATTAAATAAAAAGTCCCCTATGCTATTTTTCCATATACGATTTTAGGTTTTTAATTTTCAGGTAAAAATTAAGCATATATCGAACAATGGCGTATTTTGTAAGTCGCGATGTTTCCTTCCTCCTTTTCACATAAAAAAATATGTACATACACAGAATCATTTCACAAAGGTACAATCGTGATGTTAAGTGTCGATTTTTCCAACCACTTCGAACCACTGCCTGAGCGCGTCACTCAGTACGTCTGGCAGAGCATTTATGTCTCTGAGGATCATGTAAAATGGGAATGGAAAACTGTCCATGTACGACTTTATTCCCAGCAATTTTCCGGCCTCAAAAACTGGCATACGAATATCCAATATGGAGTCCTAAAACATAAATTAACAGACATTGTTAGGGAGAAAATATCAATCACAGTATATTAAATATGAAGTAGGAGGTATTTTTGTGGCAAAACTGAAAAAAGAATTTCGTTACACTTTATATTTTAAGGGGAATGTAGACATAATTTCACCTTGCTCAACGGATTGTCGACTATAATAAACACGAGGAATATATCGGCTAGTCTGGCTCTTCTAACGGCACTATTTACTTGGTCCAAACCCTCGGAGAAAACACCTCGCCCATCGGACAGTACGACCAGCAATTTTGCACTGTCGTTTAAGCCTTTTTGGTTCTCGAACATATCGACCGTGAAGTCCACCAAATGGCCTACTTTAGTCTTTTTTTGGTCGAACCTCATTTCCTGAATCAATCTGCAAATTCAAAAGACGAATCAGCGACAATTTTAAACGCAGAACCAATTATCGAATACCGCAATAATATTTGCTGACTGAAAGCTAGTAGACGACGCGCGGCAACGCCGATCTCTTACATTGGCCTAGGATGGGCGACCGCTTGGTCGCTCACTACTGAAAGTAATACAATGGAGGCTCTGTAAAACGCCGCATGTATAAGCACGGGTTTCCACAGGATATATTAAGAGCTTTATGTAAAAACAATATTTCTAAATATTAACGAAAAACAAATTTTCTATATAATTATAAACATAATCATATTAGTCGATAAAATCTGAACAACTTCGGAGAGATAACAATTAAAACTAATGAAACAGTTCTGCAGTGAGTATATCCGCAGAGCGTCCGTATAAATGCTGACGGGTATATAACCACTATTCTCAAAAGGGAAATGGTAATTGCTCAGGTTCTACTTAACGGATCCAGATGAAGCAAAGTGAGGGAAATTTTGGAAGCATTTATTCTCACATACCAAGCGTTCAGAAAAAATCTTTTTCTGTTTTCGAATAAAAAGTGTTCAGATAAATTTCGCACAAGCAGAAACACCGACAAAGTTTTCAAAAATGATAGATATTGTCTCAACATCGGATACTAACTCTACCAGAGCTCATTTCAGCCTGCTATAAGGAATACACAGACAACACTGCAATTTTATGACATCAGCAAGCTTGAAAAAAAGATTGCAGCGATTTGGCCCGCGCTAGGTCAGGTTCAGGTATACCGAATGAAAATTTCAAAAAGAGGGTCTATGCAAATTACGTAACGCAATTTAGGGGGAATCAGGGGGTCCGACCAGGCGTTACGGTCCTACGTACGTGGGGGGAGGCCAAGGTTTGCGTTAAGTCACGATTTTAGTTCAAGTTTTAAATTTAAAACTCGCGCGCAATTTTACCACGGAAAGTTGACAGCTTTACATACGAAATGTCAATTAAGAGGGAAATCCGCTGTCGAAGAACATATATTGCATGAAAGCACAGGCCTTACGGAAGCGCTGCCACGATTTTTTGGGGTGATCGTTATCACCCCAGCCACCTAAAGCACTGCCTGTTTCGATGTGCATCAACCATCCAAAGAATGTATGTTCGTTGATTGTGTGTGGCACACCGATACGTCGCGCACAGTCTGCCGGCGGAAATTAATACTACATTTTCTGTGCCAAATATTAACACGGGACCTGAACTTCGATGTAATATATGTTCTTTGTCACTGTGAAAAAATTGCAAAGTGACTTTCCCCCTTCCCACTTCATCCAAGCAGAATTGGATTAAAAAAAGAAATCTTGAAAGAACATATATTCAAAAATATGTTGGCAAAATTTTTAGTAAAAAGTCCGGAAGTTGATGGAGTTAGTCACTTTAGCGAGAACAAGTAGCGTGACCACTTAGGACCCTTAGTCCTTACAGATGAGATATAATGAAGGTGAAGAACCGTCATATCGCCCGAGGATAGGTACTTTAATGTGAGTATTAATATTCTGAAAAAAAAACATAACTCGATATCATGAAAAACGGACCGAAAACTTAGACTTAGATGAATTTTCAATTTTTGCAATCGCAGTGGCTAAGGTTGTACGTAGCCGATTTTATCAATTTTAATAATTACTATTTTCAAAGACTGCTTGGATGAAAAAGGCCCTTGGAAATAGCAAAGAATGTTCGAACCGTCGCCACTTAAGCACCCGTTACGTAACGGAATAGAAGCGTAATTTGTTTACGCCCCCTAAGAAGTATTTACCTCGAACCGCTCTCCTCGGTGAATGGGTGCCCAAGGGGGTGAAGAACATTCATCGTCTCACCGAAGCTAATGACACTAAGGTCTCCGACTTCGAGGTATCCCATGGCTTTACTTATGAGCGACATGGATTCGAAGGCCAATTCCTTGGAGTGATTATCCGCCATGCTGCTACTGTCGTCAAGGGCCAAAACAATCTGGTAATCTCTCTTGGAGGGCTTGGTACGCCTTAACCAAATCTTGTCTTTTCTAAATTGACTAGCAATGTAGGGAATTATTTTTCTCATATTTATCCGTCTTCCGGTTCGGTAATCACCCTTGAGCCTTGTAGCTTGAGTCGGCTCCAGAACGAGACGCAATTTTTCGGCCAAATCTCTCGCCGGAGCTTCGACAACGCTGCTCAAGCAATTCCAAGCCACTAGTGCCTCATCTGTGGATGGTGCGTAAGTCCATCGGCCGAGCATACTCTCGACTTCCATACGTTTGTCAGCGACTTGCATAGAAGACAAGGGAGACGCGAAGGAATTGGGAATATTCGTGAAGAATGTCGATTCAGCGCCTCTGTCCACTCTCGTGGTCGTAGCGACTTCACCCTCGACTTCGACAACGGTCTCCATGCGTGCGTCTTCCGCATTATTACCCTTCGTTGCATTTTTCTTCTTTTCTTTGTCTTGGTCCCCCTTAGGAAGGGATTCGGAGCACTGCTCAGTTGTTGACTTATCTTCTTCTTTAGGATTGTCCTCGTTGTCAATATTTATATCAATTTCCATGGACTGCTCCTCCTCCTCCTTCTGTTCTTCATCCTCTACATTGGCAGCTTGTTGCTTCACTTGCTCCCTCGTGGCCGCATCCGTAGCTTGATCGTCGTATTTTTCTAAATTTTTAACGTGCTGACACATGTCCATTTCGCGTTTCTCTTGGCTCATCTCATCTGCTCCTTCTTCTTCTTCTCCATCTTCTTTTGTCTCTTCCCTCGACAGTATCATTTTCATTTTCTTACAGTTCGGTTGTACTTTATCGACAAGCGAATGAGAATCATCGCTCTCTCCGGGATTCTTACGCTTCTCCATTCGCTGCGACTCGTTCTCGCGATGCTGCATCGGCGCTGCGTGCTCTGCAGAGCTACCAGAATGCCCGTTTTGCTGCTGTTCGGACTGGGCGCTGCCGGTACCTCGATTGTTAGCGTCATTTTCGTTATTCTCTATCGTAGATTTTTGCTGTTCATCGACGTTCGTTTGATCCGCTATTTTGTCACGAGTACTATCTTTGCTGGCGTCGGTCTGATCGGTAGTGTCCATCTCTTTGCTGCGGTCGCCGGCACTAGGTGTTGCTCTGTCCTCAGATTCGTCGGCGGCCTCATTCTCCTTCGTCTTTTCTTCCTGCTGATCTTCATTGATCTGTGGTGCCCGTGTTTTCGCATCATTGTCGGTTTCAGGCTCAGGCACGTCATCGTTCGCGGACTGGACGTCACCAGTTTCCGCAGCGTTGTCATCTTCGTCGCTCGAATCCTCAACCGGGTCCTCATCTTCTTTCTGGTCTTTATCCTCTTTACCATCCGCGGTCTCCTCTTTTTCCGGCGGTGCTATGCATTCCTTCATCTCGTCGATGTCGAAGGGATTCTCCTCGTCACCATGCGTTTTATCGTCATCTTCTTCACCGTCGAGGTTGATATCGTCCGAAAGATCCATGGGTTCGGGCTCCGGAGGTGGAACTTGATTTCCGTGATAAGGATCTATTTGATTCTCGTTAACTTCAGGTTCGTTCATCTCATTAATCTCTGGCTTCTCCTCTTCGTATCTATCGCCATCCTCCTTCATCTCCTTGTCCTCGCTCTTCTTCTTACCATCATCCTTGGCAGTAATTTCTTTTTCGCCGATTTCCTCGCCCTTCCCTTGATTCTCCGCTTCCCTGTCGTCGTCCTCATGCTCGCTTGGCGATTCGTCTTTATCCTCACCCCAAACTTCTTCATCCAGTGTGTCAGCTCCTTGCTCCGTTTCGCCCATTTGCTTGTCCAAATCTTCGTCATTTTCATCCTCGCTTTTACCCTCGTTCTCATTGTCCAGATTCTTCTCAAGATTCTGTATTCTTCCCTCAAAGTCCTCTGACATATCGATTCCATTTTCTTCCTCTTTGCAGTCCTTGTCTTCCGGGCTCTCCCTCTCTTGATCCGCTAGTCTCGCCTCGTCCAACTGATCCTCCGATTCAATTCGATCGGACACATCCTTGCCACCCTCGCCGTCACCAAGGCCCATACCATCCTGAGTTTTTCCCTCCTTTATTTCTTCCCCGTCACCCTCCTCGAGATCCAAATCTTTCGGGACGCAAAATCCACTCGAAGCTAGGTCCAAAAAAACGCTCAATTGGAGATGCAACAATTTGCAAGTTGTACGAAAAGCACCGACTTGTTCGTTGAGGTAGAATTGTGAAAAGAGAAGATATTGCTTGAGAAGGGGCAAACAACGAACTACCAAAGCCCTGCATTGCAACGTCACTGATGAATTCTCCTTGGTGGTCATCTTCAAGACATCTACGAAACACTGACGTACTTCATCCAAACGCAGACCTTTAATGTCTCTTTCCAAAGATTCCACCAACTTTTCGCGAAAACTGTTTTCTTCGAGTTCGTTGAACTCCTCGTCAACTTCTTTCTCATCTTCCTCCGCGATATCTTCCTCCTTCTCAATGAATTGTTGAAATGTCGACTCATTAGCCGACATTGTTTCTGTGTACTTTTGCTGGATTGCCAGTAAAATTGTTTTGACGAGAAGCTCAACATGTGAAACGCACTCGCTCGTTTTACCATCGTTGCTCGCTTCTGTCTCATCAATCAGGTTTTCCGATGTCTCAATGAGCAAAAATTTTTCCATCCACTGGTCCATACGGGATGTCAAGAAGTCGATACTCTCGAGAATCGGATGAGAATTCTCAGTCTCACTAGAAAACACGCGGACAAATTCTCCAACGTGTCTCTTAACGGTTAGCAGAATGTTATTGCTTTCATTCAAGAATTTGTGGTGAACAGGTGTGATGAGGGAAACCTCGAAGTGAAACAACTTGTCGTAAGACTGGGCTATCGAATTCAACAAAACGAGGCACCGTTGTGTGAGGGAGCTCACGGTTTCCCAGGCAGGACAGTTTCTCGTTGCGTTTACGATATCCAATGCACTCGTTTCCAAGGTAAAAATTTCCTCGCTCGTATCGAGGTCCGGCTCAGTTGGACAAGCTTGCAGATACAGATTCAACTGTTCAAAACCTATCTGAAGAGTGACGATTAATTTCTTGAGGCTCTTGGTGCACTCGAACCATTCGCGATCAGCGGAAATACTCGTTTGAACGTCAAGGATGTCCGGTAAATTGACAACTTGAGTTCGCAGGAAAACGTAACTGTTGAACGAATCGGCGATTAATCTCTTTTGTCTGTGTGCCATGAGCATGATGTGGCTCGAGTAACCGGAACATCTTTCCACATCAGGCATTCCCAGATCGGATTGAATTTTGGTAAATGCTCCGTTCAGCGCGTTCAACTGTATCAACGATTTGTAGTAATAACTTTCGCAGCCGTCCCACTGTGATAACAGTTGTTTGTCGGCTTTTCCGTGCTCGAAACGTTCGATGCACGCGTAAAGATCGACTGGTGGTACCGTAAGATCGATCACTCGGCTCTGACGATTTTTCCAAGCTAACGTTCCCGTTCTGTACGAAACACCGATACGCGACAACGTTTTGAAGTAATCGGCAAGCGCCATTTTCTTCTGCTGAAGAATACTCTTACCGTGCGCCTTTTGTTTTTGTTTTGGGAGTGTACGGTCGACGTCCATGCTTTTCAGATGAGCAGCACGGGATATCATGTTTTCCATAAATTCCTCGAATCCAACCCGCAGGCCCGGATACGTCGAAATCAGAATAATTTTTTTGCTAAGACGCTTCGCCTTAGTCACCAAACTTTCCATCCGAGAAACTAGATCACCTTCTTCGCAAAGTTTCTTCGTTCCGGCTTTATCGATCGAGCTGACAACTGCTTTGCCAGGGTGAACAAAGTCGCGCGGATCGATCGCGTAATCGCGCGCTGTCGATCTGTCCCATTCGCCCTTGTCCGCTTCGGAGCTGTAACTCGAGAATTTTATCAGGAGACAAGTGACCACGCTCATTCCAAGCCCACTCTCGTACTCGCGAATAAATTTGTGCAACGTTCTGTGCGTCTTCTCTACGGTCTCCTTTACCGACCAGTAATTTATGTCGTTCCAGCGTGCGATTTTCACGAAGTCACGGAGTTTTTTCTCGATCGGTGCCTTCATGGACTTGATTTTTTTGTCTACGTCGCCAATGAATTGCTTGTAATAATTGTAAACATTCCAAAATATGGCTAACAGTTGATCGCGTTCGGCAGACTCACACAAGTGATAAGCGTGGCAGTGAAAAGTGAGGAGAAGGTCGAGTCGAGGCTGAAACTCAACGAGTGACGAACCACTGATAAATGCTTCCAGTAACTCGATGAGTTTCCTGTCCGTCAATGGTTCTTCGGATTTTGGGGTCTGCACGGTCTCGTTCGACGTAGTAGGGACGTCGACCTGAAGCGAGGTTTTCGTCATGTAGGATTCGATCAGCGCGTAGAGGAAGAACCACCATTTCGAGGCTTTCGACGCGAGTCGCTCGTGAGCAGCGTTCAAGCAATCCTTCCAGCAAGCTAGCTCGAGTCTACGCCAAGAAATTATCTGTTGCGTGAGCGATAACGACAATTCGGCGAGGCTAACACCGCTGTGAGCATTTTCTTCCCATTCCTTCATCTTCACAAGTAACAACTCGAGCCCCGTCAGGAATCTTGAGATCGGCGACGTTATCGAGAACCCATAGATCCTCTGTATTATCGATCTGATCGATCTAAGCGTCGGATGTTCCGGCCATTCTTGGAGAAACCCGTCCACCCGATCGATGATTATCTCTAAAAGCGACAAACACTGTTTGGCCTCTTCAACGTTGCTGCTCGTGTAATAATCGTAAGTTTTTCCCCGAACGATCGATCCTCTTTCCGTCATAAGGTCTCGTGTCTCATCGGAGCGACCTTCGTTTGTGCGCATAGCGATGGACGTTAAGAAATTCAAGCTTGCGTACAATATTGAGTTCAGGCGATAATCCAGCGCTGGTAAAAGCTTCTCCAGCATGAGGGAAAATGTGTGATAGCGTTGTATCAACGGCTCGACGTAATTTCGCTCATGGTCGTCGACGCGTCGACGCGTCAGCCACGAAGCTTTGACAAAGTAGTTAACGATTCGCGAGTGTACGACGTGAACCTCATTGATATCGTCGTCGGTAACGAGGCCAGTGTAACTCCGACGAGCCAAATCAACGTTGCTCTCGTCGTTTATCGCTACCCGTTCCAACGGTGAAGCTATTCCATCGATGTCCGTGAAATCCTCGTCCCGCGTGGTTGGAAACAGAGCACGCAATTCTCGTGCTATCTCTTCCTCCTCCTCGTTGGCACGGTCTCCGTAAATCTTTGCTTTATTGACGTAGAGGCTGTCCTTCTCAGCAGCGAGTTTCTCATTCTCGTCGCGTTGCCTCTGCCAGATCAGGACGATCTGTTGCAGAAGTAGGTTAAGTACGCGCCACATGGTAACATCGAGTTGACCCTCAAGACTTATCCAATTGTGGAGCTCGACGAGCCCTACCTTGACCATTCGGAATTGTTCGGTAAGAGAGACAAACGCGTCGTTCTTCGCGTTCTTCGTGCTCTTGTTTATCATCTCACGAGTACTTGGTGATGTGCAGGTCTCTATGAGGTCGAGCAAATCATTCTGCCCTTTACCGATAGTCGGGAATCGGACGAGATTGAGCATCAGACACTCCGCGTTATTTCCAGCCTCGCTGGATTTTCGGAGACGCACCAGCCTCTTCGTTTCATCACTAAGACCTCGAGCCCCATGTTTCAACTGGGCGATTGCCGTTAAAAGCGGAATAATGATGTCCGGATAACCCGAGGAAAACTTTTTCTCCAAATTTTCGGAGAATGTTTCCAAGGACTCCAGCCACGTCTCGGCCTCGTGTATACCGTCGTTGGCTTTCGAGAGGGTGCCGATGTTCGGGTTGCTCGACGAAATCAATTCTTCGATAGAGCGTGATAATTTGTTCATTATCTTCGCGACGAGTTGCCAAGATGCAAGGGTGTTTCGAAAGTTATGAGTTTCTTTGATCAGCGATGAAAATTCTTCGCTCGACGGACGAACAGCTTTACAAGTTCTCAGCTCACTCTGCGCGTTCTCCAACGCCACGAGACAGTCTCTCGTCTTAATCATGCGGGGCGAAGTGTTACTACTAGCAAAGATGTCGCCACGGATTCGTGAATTCAGGCTCGCCACGTAAATCGTTCTTCTGCAATCTTCGATGTCCTCCTCGATGTAACGAAGTTTCAGACTAATTTTGTGAATGGGATCGATGTAGCCGAGATTTCCGAATAGAAAGACTTGCAGATATCCGAGGTGTATCCAAGCCTTAAATCGATCTAGGTGGTTGTTACCCCGCAGCTCCGAGGAGTCCGAAATCGTCCGCGTTTTTTGCCGCAATTCGTTCAGCGGTTCGACGTAATCTTGTTGGAACTTTTCCTCCAGCTCAATCCTCACGCTGTCCTTTAGCTTAGCGATTTCCGCCGCTACGACGAGGTGAGGCTCCCGCTCACTGGCCATTTGTTCCTCGGCGTTCAAGAAAACTTTGAGATAAGATAGCAGTATTAGACAATCGTTTCGAGCCGCGTCGTAATCGACGGAATTGAGGGCTACGCTATTGCGCCATAGAAGCCCGTTTAACTTTTTTAACTGTCTCATTTTCGATCTATATGTGCCCAGACGAGCGGTGGTAAGAATTGATTTTTCGTAGATGGTCCGTGACTCGTTGACTATCAATTCGGACACTAAATTCACTAGAACTGGAGCACCGATAGGATCGACCTTGTGACTACAATTATCCAGATTGCACAGCGATTTTTCAACATCGGCTTCATTGATTCCTTGCCAATGAAGGAAACCTTTGGAATTTCTAAAGGCGGATGAATTTCGTACGAAATGTTCGATACGAATGAAAATTTCGGATTTCATGCGATCACGTGCCATCGAACAACTCTCCCGCATAAGTGTGGTTTCCAAAAGTGCTACGAGATTTATCGGTATACTGGGAATCTGCGATAATTTAACCAACCCACGGTGGTCGGCCTCGGGGCCTCGATCTTCCGCAATCTTTCGATGCAAATTATTGGCGAGAATGAAAAATACATATTCATAAATCGGCCAAAGTTGAACGCCCTCGGCCAAATCGATGATGTCACGTTCGCAATAGGTCCGAACGTGCGCGAGAGCTTCCGACACCTCGATGGGAGTTTGCAGCCCGAGATTAGTACGACGACAACATTTTTCCATGTCCTGGAATACTTGTAAAATCGCTTCATCGAAATCGCTATCACTGTAAAAGCGTTTCCAGATGTTTATCAATTCGGCACGGATCCTAGTGGTCTCGTCGTTTTGCAAGAGAATTATTTTCAATTCTGCCTTCAGAGTGCTGTCTCTGCCAACAATAGCGAAGGGCGTCAACTCCTCGGACAATTTTTTTAAATTCACGTGAACCGTGATCGCTATTTCCGACGAGAAGGGTAGCGGCGTAACGAGATATTTTTTAACACGTTTGGCTATTTTTCTGAATGGATCATCCACGGATTTCACGCTCTCGTCGATATCCGCCATCATCACAACCAACTGCTCAATCTCCCTTCGACACTCATCGCTATGCGCGAATTTTTCGACGAACGCCAATAGGTAATTGATGAATTTAACCAGCCACTTGTAGTGAATCCTTAGCATGAGAATTATCTCCTCCAGATTGTCATAGAGATTGACCGTTTTTTCCGATTTGTCGATCAGCGGCAATTCACCCAGCGAATTGAACCTTTCGAGCCAGGCGAAATTTTTTCGAATTTTCACGTATTCCTCGCTGCTCACTAATATTGAATCGTCGTGAAATATGAGATTCACGCACGTATTCAATTGAGACATGAATATCACGAAATTGGTGATCAGGGGCTGATTTTTTAGGTGTGACGTCAGCTTTCCTGGAAAATACGATGAGTTTTGAGTGCAGCACGAAGAAAAGCGTAAAAGCGAGGCGAAGGCAGAAGGGGGAAAAAGTTGACAAAAAAGCTAGGGTTTCTCGTGAAGGTACTGCACATTTGGTCAATGGCATTTCCCCTGAATTATGTGCTTAATTATAAAGTTCTTTGAGAGTTTGAAATGTAGACAAATGGTTAGGCTACTTTCCGAAAAAGTCCTTCCAAATTGGCCACTTTTAGATGCAGTAAAGAAAGGATTCAATGTTGTGGAAAATAGGGCTACACTTCAAGATGTAGTCATAATGTCAATAGAAGGTTAGCCACAAAAAAAACATATTTGGACTTTCTTCCAAAAAAAATCGTTCTAAAATAATAATTCATTGTCCTTCTTGGTAGTGAATAATTCTCTATTTCGGAAGATAATGCTACATTCTCATCATACTCGTCGTTGTAGAGCCTTGTACAAGCATAGGGTAGGAGAAAACAACTGTAGACGTTTTTGCAAAGATCTCACCGAAAATCGCAATTTTTAGCCATTTTTTTTACGAGAAAGAATTCCCCATGGTAATAATTTGTGCTCCCCGTCACAAGAATATGCCCAGCTTTGTCGTCTCTAAGAAGCATATCACAAACAACAATGTTTCAAGCGTTTTTCCGAAAATCCCACATTCTAAATATAAAGGCAGTAATGTTGTCTGAAAATTTGAAAACAAGTTTTTTAAAATTATTTAAAATTATTTTATCGGCCGTTCGGAATACGTCTGTGAAAACCGTTTAGTGGTACTCATAAAAATAGCTGAGTGATATAAATTATCAAGGGAACGCTCGGCCGAGTATGCCGTCGCGGTCGAGACGCAGCAGCTTCAAGGGGACGGTAGGGGTGTGCACTTTTGAAAAATCGATTTTTTTCTTTTATTATAGTTAAATATTTCAAGAATATAACCCCAAAATGTCAAGTCAATTAGAGCAAAACTCTCGAAGTTATTGACTATTTAGTCCCGCTCCTCTAACACTGTAGCTCCGACAGCGACAACTTCGAACGCATTTTTCTCGAAAACACTTTTTCAAAGTCCGTGTTCACGCCCATTTCAAAACTACATGACCGATTTATTTCAAACTTGGTACACACTTTCTACATATAAAATACCTTCCCCCAATGATTAGTTTGAGTTTTTTTTACGTCGAGGGGGTTTTCCACCCCCAAAATGGCGGAATTTTTCGTGAAAAATAGCACTTTTCACTTTACATGACCACCAAAAACTTAGAAATGAAAAGAAAAAATTAATAAAGACCGTTGGGGGGAGGATTTGATGTTACTTTGACTAGGTTTTAGTGGTACTTGATTTCAGATAATTTCTAGCTGAGATACAGTGAATACCGCAAATCGTATTTTTCCAAAGGCGTTCTTGGAAAAGCTTTTTTACCGGCTGGTTTGTGGATATTTTTCCGCGTACAAATTTCACGGAATGTTCTTGAAATACCACTCAACAATGTACAAAAGGTTTCAATAAATTTACTCTATCCATATAGATGGAAAAATGCGCAAAACGTGCTTTTTCGCGCTGAAATCCCTACCCCCCCCCCCCCCTAAACGCGTTTGTCTCAAAACTATGCTTTTCAAATTGGCAACCACGATATCTCGATAACCAATTGGCCGATTTAGCTCACATCAGATTTGGCATACACCTTCACAGTGGACTGTTTTTCACCGTTGGTAGCAGAATATTGTCCAGCGATTTTTAATATAATTTGTAGAATGGTCAGAAAGATAGGGAAAATTGATAATCAAAGTCAATCATGACGCCATTTTGTGAATTTTTTGTTTGCTGAATCTGGTAATAAACATCGCACATTCATACAGATTGAGAATATGTTTGTTTTTTTAGGTTCATACCACGTCCACAATAGTAGTCGCCAATTGGAGGCATTTCCCACGCACCGTTGTGAACATACGTACAAAAGTACATTATAATACATCTTTTAAATTATATTTGTACATATTCTTGAAAGATCGATAAACGTGTAAAAATGTTCAGAAAGAAAATTCGAAGAGTAACATTGTTATATCATACTAAAAATCACCTCAACAACAGCGCTCTAGACAACAATACTGCCTTAGTAGCAAACAATATTGATTTGCATGCAACGCGTACTCACCGTGATAGACGGATCTGGAATACTGCAGCACGGAAATGATCTTCTCGTTCTTATCCAAGGGTGGGCCCTCGAGTATCCTTGGATACTGAATATTCATAGCTATTAAGTATAAAATTAGAGCCAAGCGATTTGCTCTGCCAAGGCCATTCTCGTTGTTCAAAAAATTTGGCAAGTTTGTGGAATCCCAGGGTAACGTCGCGACCTCGAAAGCGTACCTCGAGTTTGCGATCTCAACAGTCAGTTTTTCGCTTCTTTCTTTGAGTTTCCTCGTCGCAATCTTGCCACTGTACCCTAAACGCGATAAGATTTCGTCAAGCCAGCTATTTCTCAGCTCCGTGTCGTTGTTGGAAGAGTTTTCGTAAAAATTTAACAGCAGATAGGGCAATATCTTTGCGATCTCGAAATCGTTGTTGATCTCTGTTGATGATTGCCTCGCTATTCCCAAATATTCGTTTACGAGCGATGTCCTCGACTTTCCTTCCTTCTCATACATGCGTAACACTGCCTCGAGTACGCATCCCTGTTGTGCAACGATCGTCAACCTCGAATTGTCCGCAAAATTCCGTATTCTCGGAGTGATCGCGGCGAGATCAAATAGATTTTCATCAATGCAATTAATTACGTGACGCTGGATAGATTCTTCGATCATCGACTTAAGACGTTCTTTAGCGAGCTTCTGTTGGACGGAACGGGATTTCACGTAAGCGTCGATACAAGAAATACGGGTTGCCTCGGATGCCGGAAAACCTCGCGATAGCTGTTGATTTATCAGGAAGGCTGAGTGCAAGAGATGCACGGAGCTTGCTTTTTCCGATACCGAATCATCCACGGACATTTTCTCGTGAATTTCCAGCAGAGCCTCTTGATGATTCGATCCTTTCAGGCCAAGGTTGTAAAGCATTGATCTCAGATCAAGAATATCGCTTTTTCTATTCTCCTTGTGACCGAGCATGAAAATTTCTACCCCTCTGTTTCGCATTGCTCTGTAATTCAAAATTGTATGAATTGTATTATTAATAATAATCATGATAGTGATCATAATAACGGCAACAATTATTAACATGATTGTGTTATTATTGTTACTTTTATCATTATTATTTATGTATTAGTAGAAAAATCTTGTTGAAATAAATATTTAATATTAATAATAATAATGATGATCATAACCATGATAGTAATAATGTCAATAGATTATTTTCATGGGTCGAAGAAATTAACTTGTTGACTGTTCGACTACGATCTTTTATTTTATGGCTTAGAGGCGCAATTCTTTTTACAATATCATCTACAGACTTTAAAATGCATTGAGTTATTTTGAATTTCGATTTAAAACGGATTAACGTGACCTCATGGCAAATTACTAGTACTTGCTGTTGCAATGAGAAAAAACATCGTCGCAAAAACTGTGATTAGCGATGAGAGTTGCATGAGAAAGCATAGAAAGAATACAATATCTGAATGTTCGTCCCTGCTGATGAAAAGTACACAAAACCATAAAGTTTCCGCAACGATTGAGAAGCTGCACGTATTTGAAAAAAAAAACACAATGAACTAAAGGGTGTACCGCATAAAGAAAACATTACCTGGAGATTTCACCGTAGCGCGGATCCATCGTTAAGAAAAGCCGAAAGTTTTTGTGTGGCTTAATACTTAAGATATTGCCGTCGTTGGCAACGCCACGTTCGCCGATAGTAAGAACGCCACCAGGCTCCAAAAGCCCGTTCAGTCTGTCCAATACCGCGGGACTGCATAAATTAACTTGGTCCAAAAGGAGCCAATCCCCGTCCCGAAGGCACTGCAAATTTTATACGTTCGTGCTACAGAGTCCAAGCGTTATCTCTTATCTCGACATAGCGACATTGGTCGAATTTCTTTGACATACGAACTTTCGCGCGTTTTTTGCAGTACGAAAAACTTTATTCGTTGAGCGTGAGGAAAATAAGAGGATAAAAAAGGTATACGTAGATACCAGTCTTCGCCTCCTTAATTATATTTATATTGGAAAATGATTTTTTACCTTGACGAGAATACTGTCGACCCACTCGAACTTTCCGCCAGCATTCAGACACTTGTCCTCCTTAACATTACTCGCCAACTTACGGAGTTCCTCGATGATGAGATCCAATTTAACAATCGGTAAATTATCCAGGCTCTTCATTGCGATAACGAGTTTCCACAGTTCCTTTGTGCGACGAAGAAAGAGTTCGGTCTCTGCAGCCATTGTGGTTCTGCGATTTTCATCTGCCGGCAATAACTGATTAGATGCTTCGTAGAGCTCGATATATCGACTCTACTTGAATCGCGCGGGTGTCGCATGTCTACACATGCTCGCTCTTTCTCTCCCCCCCCCCCCCGTCCTCCATCTTCAGTCGCTCTTTCCTCCTTTCGTCCATTTTTCTCTCATCTCAGTAACTCCTGAATCTACTGCGGCTCGCGATTACATCAGCAAAATGTGCGATAAAAATATTTGTTTATCAATGAAGTTTTGGGAGCCGAGCTTCGAGGCCGTATCGATTTTAACCAATTCAGACCGGCTATGGCGCATTGATAAGATTACTGTAGATGCTGCCATTCAAATTTTCATTGATAAAAAAAGGACCAATAATTTAGTGTGTTTATAGTAAGTGTTCATTCCGAACACTTACTATAAGCGTAGTAATTTTATTTACTACCGAAACTGTAAGTATTATTGCCTTTCTGTACTTTCTATGATCTTCAATGACCGTATGTTATAGGTCGTTGAACTCGTTTTAAGCTCTACGTACATGATACAGAAAAAAAACATACCGATCCATTAAAAAAAATGGAGTTGATCTTCAAATGTCCGAAGTACCTCCACTTGCAAAAAAACTATTATCGCTATCGGATGGCCCCTTTCGTACTGTGCAATTTCATAGCAGCAAATATTTCTGTGAACCGTATAGTTTCGAAGATATCCAAGGTGCTAATAGTTATTGATCCACCCTGTATATAAATCTAAGGATAAGACGCGTAACAGCGAAAAAGAAACATTGTGTGTACGTTCCGCACACATATTCAAATAACAGTGATATATGCACGATAGCAGGTCCGTCAGCCATCGATTTTTCCTATCATCTTGGCCTTCAAGAAGAAGACGGACGTAGGTAAGTATTTGACGAAAAGCAGCAACACGAAAAATCAAACAGTAACTCGATCAACAGACTCCAAAAACCTTACGCTGGCCCATCTGCATGGAGACAAAGAGAAGCCTGGATGCTACCAGAGTCGACCCGGTATCCAGAGCGGGGTATGATTAAAACCAGAAAACATCCGGGCCGTCCGAACCAAATGGTCGCCGTGCTATGGTAAACTACTTAGCGGCGAATTCTGACTACGCAATCTCATGCGCTCAGGATTAACAAAGAGAATAAAGAGCGAATTTCCCCTTCCATCACTATTATTTCTGAGAAGAGATACCACAGATTGATATCCACTCTATCGAAAATCGAATGCACATCAAGAAGGGCCTGTGCGCCCAAAGTCGAAGTAGTCTTAATCCAGGAGTTCAACGAGTATCTCTAATTCCTTACGAATCGGTCTTCTATTGATCTTCATACGAACAGTCTTCATTTTTCGAGTCTCGAAAGTTCTTTTATTTTACACTCGTAGAATTTTTATTCTCGGTCTGCGAAGAACAGTCTACATTTATTGCCCTCGCGCCAAGTTCATATTTTTTCATTCACGCGTGGTGTCTACGTAGATAACACATTAAGTAAGCACACGCACCGGCGTTGAATATTGTGAGCGTCTCACCAGCGATTGTACCAGTAAGCGCACCTGGCCAAGAACGAAGGCCCTTGTATTGGAAGGGACAACAAACATTCACGCGCCTGAGTGAGCGAGTGCCAAACACCCAACCAATGTAAAGCGACTAGACATTTTTTCGTGTATCACTGATCATAGTCCTGATAGGTGTAACTCACTTCGTACCTCATAATAAATAACATCGTGTCAATCGCACACAAGTCTGTCGAAGTATTTAAATACCTACCCAATCGCGGAAAGTCCGTAACGCCACGTTACTCACACACACATCCACTTTTTACCTTCATTCCGTGCTATTTCGCTAGGCGTAAGCAACAAACAGGAAAACCGCTATGCAGGCTAGATCTCGTGCAGAACACGCTCACGAAGTATCTTTGCGATGATTTCGCAGGGCTCAGTTGACCACCTTATTGGGCAGCGGTGCTCGGGCCGAGACAGCGTCCCTCTTTTGGGAGGTGACACCGTCCTACTCTCTGTCAGACACGCAGAAATTGACACCGTCCCATCGATGAATGACGAGAAGATGCGGGTCAGATGGGTTCGGGCGCATGTGAATTTTTCCCACCAAAACATGTTAATTCCATCCAGCCTAGGAGCGACGTGGTTCCTCATGCTACTCAGCGCCTTCTCCACGTCATCCCGTGTGACTAGCGAACAGCCGCCACGCTGACTCGGCTGTTATCGGAAAAAGGCGTCGACCCGCTCCAGAGCTGGAATGCTTTCATCGAAATGTCCCTCCCCACTATAGAATTTTCCCCAAAACCGCTTCACCTGGACAGCTGTTGGCACTTTGTTGGGGAGTGGCGCAGGATTTATTGCCTGCTTCGCAAACCCCAGGTTCCGCACCATTTCCACGTAGCGTTCCTTCACAATAAGAAGGATAGCTTTGTTCAACGTGTGGTGACGACCTTTCGGTTCCGACCTGATTTTTCGGATTTTCGGAGTAAACGCCCTCCCCGCCGTAACGAAATTTATCACATCAATCACGGGATGCCTGCCTCCGCGCTTCATTGATCTTATTTTGGAGCTGCGCAATGCGCCGCCGAGTCTTGACCACGAACGCCCCCTTGTCATTGTGTGTCCGAGGTCTCGCTTCAACAGCCGCGTGATACACAGCCCAGTTCAAGCTGAAGAGATCAGCAGTCTCAGGAATGGCTGCTGTAAGGGACTCAGTTGCCGCTTCTAGGCAACCAGGCTGAAGAGAAAAATTCCTAGTGATTCTCTCCCTCCTTATTGTTGTGGGGGGGGGGGGGACTTCGACTGCTGGGGGATCGATCTTGCGGCCGCCCGGTAGTGCTCCGTACTGAACACACGGGAGAGCGCCTGCCGGCCAGCCCTGGTGGTAATAACAAAACATTGTAGCCTTATCCAGGGAGGTGTGCAAGTTCAGGGTGTACTTTCCGCCGCAGGGCCAGCACCGTGGCCATGGATTCCTGCCGCGACGGTACGCTATCCCTCCACCAGTGGATGAGGTCCTCCTTGAGTTCCTCCGTCCATTTGAGGCGCCGATTGCGAGGCGTGTACGTTGCTGTGGATCCTATCCGGGTACCTCTCTCAATTAATCCTTGGTCCCCATCCGGGAGGGACCGGTTGTGGGGGGCCTGAGATGGCGTTGATGGAACCTAGTTTTTGCCGTACTAGGTGGTTGGTCTGACATGCCAACTTTCGTATTGCGGTGGCTATTGCGAACAGTGTCGGATTAGCCATATAGCAGGAGTAGCACATGCTACAGGTCCCGCGTCTCTGGGGGCCCCGCGCCTGGCCAGAATATGAATCAGACTATTAAATACTTTTTAAATATCCAGCGCGCTAGCACAGTGCTCGGGCAGGCGCCGCGTGGAGCGTTGAAGTGGATGTGTGAGTTTTGCTCATTGGCTGATTGACGGCAAGGCGCCGTCACCTGACACAGGGGCGGCACTGATACCACAGTAGAACAGAAGAGAGTGCAGTAGATAATTACTTTATAATCCTAAGGAGAACGTTGAACATAAGGTAATTAAGCTATTCCATTGTATACCCTACTAAATGAGAACAAAACTAAAAGCATGCTATACGAGGTGTGGCTATTAAATAACCGAACTGATACTGCTCCCAGCAAACTATGAGCGTACCGCGACATGTTTGAACATAGCTGTGTCCGATGGTCCTTCCCCCACCCTGAGCTCGCTAGACAAGCCAGCGGGTCGCTCAGTTTGACTGTAGCAGCCGATTAAATTAGTCTGCGCACTAGCGACGCGTCGGAAAATGCCAAGTGGTCAGATGGAGCAACGGGTTAAACTCAAGTTTCTTGTTAAACTAGGAAAACTGCCACAGAAGCTTATGCGATGTTGAAAGAAGTCTACGGAAATGAATGTTTATCCCGCACAGAAGTTTTTGAGTGGTTTAAACGGTTTAAAGGAGAGCGTGAAACGACCGAAGACGATCGGCGCCCAGAACGGTCCTTAACGTCAAAAACAGGCGAAAACATTGAAAAAATTGGTAAATTAATCCGCGCTGATCGTCGTCTGAGCATCCGAGGGCTTGCTGAAATGACAGCAATCGACAAAGAAAGTGTTCGACAGATTTTGCATGGATCTTTTAACATGCGGAAGGTTTGCGCAAAAATAGTGCCGAAACTCCTCACTCCCGAGCAAAAGGAATCAAGACAGAACATTTGTACTGACATTCTAAACAACATCGCCACTGATCCAGATTTGTTAGACAAGGTGATTACTTGTGATGAATCGTGGTTTTTTTTACTTACGATCCCGAAACGAAGAGGTAATCCATGCATTGGAAGAGCCCAAGCTGGCCAAGGCAAAAGAAGCCAGGACGAGCAAGTCCAAATTCAAAGAAATGATGATTGTATTTTTCGACATTCGTGGCATTGTCTACGTTCACAGGGTCCCCGAGGGTCAGACGGTCAATCAACATTTCTACATCGAGGTTCTCACGGCCCTACGTGCGTGGGAAGACGAACACCCGATTTGTGGAAGACCAAGTCCTGGATCCTTCACCAAGACAATGCACCGGTCCATTCTGCCTTGCCTGTGAAAGCGGTCGTCGCAAAATACGGCATCGCCGTGTTGGAACATGCACCGTACTCGCCCGACCTTGACCCCTGTGACTTTTTTCTATTTCCCAAGGTCAAGTCGGCTCTGAAGGGGACAAGATTTGAAAGTGTGGACGCGGTTAAAGCAAACGCGACGGAGGTTCTCAACCAGCTGACAGAAGAGGACTTCCAGCACTGCTTTCAACAATGGAAACGTCGTATGGCGCGGTGTAGGGATCGCCAAGGGGAGTACATTGTAGGCGATAAAACTTCTGCTGTAATTGGTGACGAATAAAAAGTGTTATGACTTCAGTCCGGTTATTTAATAGCCATCCCTCGTATACGACGTATCATCGTGTGTTGATTATCAAGCCGATGTTGCACAGAGGAAAGTTTTGTTTGTTTTTTCATTCCACGCGGCACGGCATTGGACGTTTTACGCGCGCTTAGCATGTGTAAAACCCCGGATTTTACAACTCGTAAAAGAAAACAATTCCGTCCTCATGTCATATTGTACTATTTTTTTTGTTTATATTAGTCCGACTTACATCCATATTTCTACATGTGATAGCTTATAGTTTCGAGCTGGTTATAGACGACATAGAATGTCGATATGCCATATGTATATTGAGATATAGTTTGAAATGTCAACGCATTCAGAGAAAAAGTCGCCGATCCGGTCGCGTTCGTGCCAAATGCTGGGAAAACTATTACATTTACACTAAGTCTATGTATGGAGAAATGGTCGGTTAAAAAAACTTGCTACAGTAGCTGTTTTTATGTCTTAAAAGATCGAGGAAAAAGTAAACATGAAGTTTGTTTGTTTGATCTTTATCAAAATAAAGATCACAATCCATTTAAGCGTATTCAAGAAATGTAAATTGCCGTTTACATTTTATAATTTGGATCAGTAGTTAAGAGAAAATAAATATATTATCTATTCATACACGGGGACGCCGAGCGGGGAACAGGCACGCTTAGGACGGCAATACCATGAGAGTAGTTAGCAGTGCTTTGGTTTATCGGTAAACATTTTTTTATGACACAGTTTTTCATCTCACGAAAGCCGGTGACACTTGAATGTTTGGTGTTTTGTACGTGCATAGCGGAGTGCGCCTGGGTCTGAACGTAACGTACGCAACCATCACTACTGTAACGTTAACTGATCGCTCTCTTATGTACGCACACAGGTACACTGTGCACGTAAACGACACCAATGCACGTACATTTTGCCTGCGTGAGATAAAACCACTGTAATTGTAATATCGATGCGACACATGTACATAGCAGATTTTCAAGCATTTTGGAATGCTTTATAAAATACTAGCTTTTGCCCACGGCTCTGATCGCGAGAAAAGTGATTTTCCAAAAAAATATCCTATGTATTATATTATTCCTGGATATAATCTATCTCCTCCTGGAATCCTCCTGGATATAATCTATCTCTCCTGGAATAACCATCATACAAACAAACATACTTTCTCATTTCTAATATTAATAGGGTAGGGCTAATAATTGACGTTGCGTTTAGCGATCGCCAGCGGTTTTTCCCGTGTGAACTATTTTTATCCCACGGGAACAGCCAATCGAAATAAAAAGTATCCTATGTTTTGTCCCAGATTACAAACTATTTACCTACCAGGTCACATTCAAATCTTTCTAGCCGTGTGACCTGGTCGAGTATTAAGCAATTGAACTTCAGCATTAAAAATATAAGTACGATGAAATTTTATTTTGAAATTCATTTTCCCTTCTATTCAGATCGAGATAGTCAACATGAGCAGCAGAGCTAGAGATACGAGTCGACATTACGCTTCTGGAAGTTCAAAGCGTAAACAAAAAGATAAAAAGGAAAAAAATAACCAAGCAGTCATGTCATAAACACGTAAGCCATCTGAATTTTTTAAGGTTCAGAGCGATGGTGCTAGATCCAAAAAATCGAAGCCGAAAACACGGAAGTCGTGTCTCATTCTGTTGATAGCAGTGCGATAGAAGAATCGCAGCCATCAATTAAGATCAGAATCTCTTCACAATGCAGCCACACTTTTCACAATTCAAACTGAAGTCGAATGCACAGCAAGTCCTCCCAATTTAGCCATCTCGTTTTCAAGCCAAAGAGTAGTCGGAAGCACAACTCACGCTTTTGATGTAGCAATATATTCAACAAGCCAAAATCACAAAGGAATTAAAATGTACGCTAACAATATTGGTGAATGGCCGAGCAGCTTTAATCGAGATTATTGGATTGCAAAAGGAAGTAGCGAAGTGCGTCATGTGAACAGTGATTTTTGTTTAAAAAAAATATATACGATAATGAAAATATACCACGACTCTGTCAGAAGACGTTTCTTACATATTCACATGAACCAATGAACAAAACTCGTGTGCGAGATTGGTTGTGTTATGTGAGAGAAACTAAAGGATAACTTTTCTGTTTTGTCTGCACAGTTATTGATTCAGGCTGTTCGTCACGGTTCACGAAAAAAGGGTTTGATGACTGAAAAAAGCGAATAATTTATTGAAAAGACATGAAGAAAGCACCTCACATAGACGAGCGATAATTTCGCTGTTAGTTCACAAAAACAAAGATGCGCGTGTCGATTCTCAACTTGTAAACCAAATTGAGACCGAACAAACTTATTGGCGGACGCCCTTGCAGCGAATCATCGAAGTTGTTAAATTTTTAGCGGATCGAGGTCAGGCATTCCGGGGTAGTGGTGAAACTGTAGGTTCACCTCACAATGGAATTTTTTCACGTTTGTTGGAATTGTTAGCAAAATTCGACATTTTTCTGGCTCAGCATATAAATGCTTATGCAAATACGTAAAGGAAAGGAATACACATCGTACTTATAAAAAAAAAACGTGTGAGGAATTTATTAATCTAATTGCACCAAGGATACTGCATCATATTATTTGCGACATTAACAAATTCAAGTACCATTCGGTATCATTAGACTCTACTCCAGACATTTCGCATGTGGACCAACTTACTCGGATAGTGCGCTACGTCTTGCCATCTGGACCATTGGAAAGATTTGTAACATTTTTGGATGTGGGAGGTCATACTGCTGAACAACTGGCCCAAAGTCTATTTGCTTTTTTTATAAAGAGCATGGCATTGATATCAAAGACTGTCGTGGCCAAAGTTATGATAATGTCAGCATCATGAGCGGAAAGTACCGCGGTTTACAACCATGAATTAAAAACATAATTAAGTACGCAGAATATATTTCCTTGCTTTGCACATTCATTGAATTTGGTTGCCAAATGTTCGGCAGAATGCTGTATAGAAGCATCCATTTTCTTCGATTTTGTTGAAAACCTCTCCACATTTTTTTTCGCTTCTACACATCGATGGGGCCTTCTTACAAAAGCCCCGAAAGATACAGGCTCAAAACTCCCTATTTTTAAAAGACTCTCGGACACCAAGTGGTCTGCGTGAGCTGATGCAACGAAAGCACTTTTACGCGGTTTGACCTCTATTGAACAAGTTTTGAAGGGCGTCGTAATCAGGCATATGGACTTTTTTCGAAAATGGACAAGTTGAAAACGGGAAAAATTGCTATTTTTAAATGAATTACTAGAACGCTTACATGCGATTAGCGCTTCGTTACAGTCACCTTATCAATACCTTAACACAGGATATGCCTTTTATGAATCGTTATAAGGGTCCGTTCAAGCAATGCAGTCGACCTTTGCAGAAATTCAAGCAAAAGCCAAAATCTTGACTGGCTGTGAATATCGGGCACAGACTTCAAGACAACGCTAGCGAACTACTAAGTACGACTATTTCCGCGGCTCTACCATGCTCGATGAAGCAAACGCCTAAAAAAATTTGAAATTCAGATGTCTATCGCTATAATTGATAATATACTCTCTGCCTTAACTAATTGTAAACGCATGGAAGCGTACCGTCAAATGACTGGTGCATTTGTAATTCTTCGGCAGTTCAAATCCCTGATCCCAGAAGAGATCTTGAAAAGAACTCCAAATATTGTCAGTGCTTACAAAGACGATTTGGAAGAAAGCCGAAGCAACGAAAATTCATTAGATTCATTAGGCTCAAGGTGGCCGAGTAAAGGCAAATACCAAGGTATAACAGTCTATTTGTTTGGGTTTGCCATTGCTGGTGCCATGGTAGTACTTGCTTGTACCAATTTTCCAACGCTTGCGTTGGCTGAGGCTCGACCAACGTGTATTGTCGGCTTTACGCATTTACTTGTCCTTAACGATTACTAATTACAGCGGAGAACGTTATTTTTCGAAATTAAAGCGTATATAAAATGAATTAAGAAACACGATCGCACAAAATCATCTAAATAACCCCACTTTAATGAACATTAAATGTGATTTATTTCGAACAACTGGTTTGACTAGTGTTATCCCCAAATTCTCCTATATTAAATGAAAAAAAGTTTGTTCGTATGAGTGGTGTTTTATTTTATATCCTAAATCAAAACAAGGACCTCGCGATAAAATGTGCTACAGGCCCCGCACTGGCTTAATCCGGTACTGATTGCGAAGGAGTTTTGCTCCGCCAGGCGATGGACACGCCAACTTCTCTACGCGTTTTCTGCTATGGTTCCGTTCCGAGTACCGCCAGTGGTTATGATTATTATTATTACTGTTGTTGTTTGGTATACGCTGGCATGATTATGTATGCACATTATGAGCTTTGTATGAAATTTGCTTGGATCTGCGAAAATTTATCGCGTCCTTTTGAGTTTGTAATTCTTAATTTCATTATGTTATTTTATATTGCTTGTTTTATAAATCGCTATTATTTTGATTTGTTATGTATAGGAGAACGAAAGTCGATTAAATCTTGCGTTAATCAACTTTGCTCTGAAGTTATGTAACTAGGACACAAATAAACAATCCATCGCCCACTCTTTCTTCCCCACCTTGACCTTTTTCCTTGCTCTCAAGGACAACATGAATTTATATCAATTCATTCACGATCGCGAAAGTGTAAATAAAGTGCGGATTCCTAAAATGATGATATCACTACTTTTAGTATTTACCATGCGACAGATTTTGGACCCTTTCCAGCCAGCTGTGATATTCCACGACTTGTTCGAGGCCATGTTCGTTTAACCTCAATTTGAGATAGTCAATCAGGAGACCCTTCACCTGCTCTAGTAGTTGTTCCAAGTGTCGGTTATAGTCAGTCTGCAACAAGTGAATAAATTCAAAAAAATTATTATAAAAATGAACTCTTCTCTCCCACGTTCCACCCTAACCACAGCCGGACGGTTCGATGAAGAATGTTAAAGCACACGGATTCCTCCTTACACGTACACGTATTCGATAAAAGTTTGATTTCAGACCCTAGAAACTGTATTACATTTATAGAAAAAAATTAAGAATGTACCGAGGAAAATTTTGAAGTTTAGTATAAGAAGGCATAGATTTCCCTGAATTTTCAACGTCAACGACCACAGTTGAATTGTTTGTAAGAGATACTTACTGTGACATATTTTTTGAGTTTTTATTTGAAATACTGTATTTCCCGCAGCTTCCCTATGCCCATGGCAGATAAGTCATGATGAATGCGATACGACGAGGAGGGGGGGGGGGGTAAGCTGCGGCCGCAACGAAGCGGAAAATCAAATAAGGTGGGCACGCAAGAGAGAAGCGCCCCGTACGATGGAACAAATCTGATTAAATGAACAAATTTACATTTAACCTTCCGCTGACACACTGGGTCTATTTTTACCGGGACGAATTTACAATTTTTATTTTATTATTATATATTATTTTTTTTAATTACGAATTTACAATAAAATGCTACATCTCCAAAATTGAGGATTTTCAATGATTTTGTACATATTAATTATATATACGATGCTAAGAAATGTTGAAAAGTATATTCTAGATATTTAAAAAGACAAACTGACCAGAGGGTTGTTAATGATAGCGGTGTAGCAAAATATTCGTCAGCGGTAAATATCCTATAGATAAATTAAATTCCCCTCAAAGTAAATAGTTCCCCATGCCTAATGAATGACTCATTTTTATATAGTTGTAAAATATTCACTGATATTGTCCACGAACAATCCCTCAAAGCACTTTTAATTTCAATGCTATTGAGTATTTCCCGTGAGAAATTTGGATTCACGAACAACCAGTTGAACTCGAAATTTATGTCCTATTATTTATTATTTGTTTTTTTCCTAAGGTACACGCTGTTCGCGTTTGTTATCTATTACCACTCAAAATTTATGTATAATATTCCATCAAACTGTGATCAAGAGACGCGGCAGTGTCTTGACACAAGGCAATAAAAAAAAGACGGCACCACTGAGAACCACTGACACTGACGAACACGCCGCGACTCTTTACAGTAGATAGTAGGATGGGCTTTAGCAGACGACTTTTTAACCTTGAATCGACATTACGCGAAAACGCGGCGACGAATCGAAAATCTAATGACATTTTACCTATAAAAAGTGATTTTTTTCTATCCATTTAGTTTGGGTCTAGTTTCCGAACGATTTTTTGACCACGAAAATGATTCCAGTCGTTGATTTGTTGAATAGAATAATATCATTCGGTTGTATCGTAAACATACTACATACGATCTTTGAAGTATCACCTAACACTTTTTCTGTGGGAGCCTTTCATGTTAGACGTTCTGCGCAGGCTCGCATCGTAACCCTGACAAACACAGTGCACTTTGCGGAAAGTTTCTCGAAAAACAATTGCCTAGATAACAATGTCCTGAATACAATTTCTCGAATAAACAATTTCTCAAATACAATTTCCCGAAAAACTATTCCAGGAAAACAATTTACCGAATAAACAACTTCTCGAATACAATATCCCGAATGGACAATTTCCCGGATAAATATTTCATCGAATCAACGCTTCCCAAACAACCCCAAACCCAACCAAACCCAAATCCAGCCAAGCCCAAACCAACCCAATTTTAATTTAATAAGTCATTGAATAATTTCATAGTTTTATAATAGTCCAAGTATTCAGTTATCTTTATTCAAGTATTCAAGTATCTTAACTGACGCACTTTTCTAATCAAAAGTATAATTTAACGTTTTATAAAGTTTTTTTCAGTGAGTCAAGCTGAAAAAATCGCCGTATTTTTAGTGCATACTGATACGGCGAAATAAATCTTACGATTGGCCAACGTAAAAAATGCGTTCGACAAAGTATTTGCCTCGATGAATGATGCAAAATGATTGCAAATATTAATTATTCAAAACTAAAGTTATTCAATCTATTTATAATTTGATCGGTCAACCTAAAAAAAATTTCCATCCTCAAATTGTCCATTCGGGATATTGTATTCGAGAAATTGTGCACTCGACAAATTGTGTACGAGAAATTGGCCGCTCGATAAACTGTATTCAGGAAATTGTTGATTCGGGAAATAATTTTTTCGGGAAAGTGTATTAGAGAAACTGTCATTCGGGCAATTGTTTTGGAAGAATTTTCCGGAAAGACGCAGCGCCCCCGCTTTCTCATATCGCCTGGCCGCTGACGTGCTTGTGATATCAAATACACATTTTATTAATAAACATAAACAATTTTACAATTGTGTTTACGGCTCTAAAGTCAATTTTACACAGGCTCTCAGTCTCGTTTGTATTAACGACAAAAAGTTCTTCGAGTATGTCAAACAAACGGCTCTTTTTATGGCCGCAAATTAATTTTCGGAACGGTTTCTCGTCAAACATGCGTAACGAAAAAAATTGTTAGAGCTTTAAGTGCCGAAAGGATTCATATATTTATTTCTCTTAAATCCTTCAGACAAAAAATGTACATCTTAGGGTATTGCAAACTTGAAATTGGAAGACAATCGAAAATTCATATCTCTTTTAGCGGCCTCAAGCAGGGTCAACGAGATCTATTATTTAAATGAATTCAAGATATGAATTCAAGGTTAAAGAAACAATTCACTAACTGGAGTTAGTAAATCATCCTGCTAACACATCGATTTAATAACTATAGGGAGTGAAATATTTGTTTATATTTCAAACATTCTGTAATTAGTCTACTAGGTTTCAGAAACGGCGTGTTCTGTTTTCATTCACCTTGTGTTCGATTCTACTAGATTGTGCGTAATATTTTGTAATAAAAAAAACTATACAAAAATAGCAATCGCTTGGATATACTTGTCCTCGATGTCAGTGATAATAACGTGATAAGGTATAATCTAAATGCTGGGATTATTAATTCATTCAATAAAAAATTCTTTGACGATTTCGTTAATATAGATGTCCTTTGGTTTGTTCAACATCATTTTTAACAAACGAGTTTTAAAGTTCATAAATACGTAATAAAAAGTTTGAAAACAATTTATGATGCGACTAATGCTACGGATGCGATTCCCCACGTTCCGAGGAATTCAAATATCTCAAAATACTTATCCAAACTCAATACGAATTTGAAACTAGATACGGATTCTTTCTCCGGACATATTCGAAATTTACTCTCTGGACTGAAGATCAACGAAAAAAGGTTCTTTCCCCTTTCAAGAAAATATGAAATCCCCTTTCAAAACTGAAAAAAAATTAAAAAAAAAGGACACCACGTAAAAAAAATTATCCGAAAACATTATTGCTTGTTTGACCGTATAAAAAAATTTGATTCAACTCAAAATAGTTTTTATTTGAATTCAAACAATGGCTTCTTTATATTTTTCAATTGACTTGAATAAATTTCTATAAAATAGCCAAGCAAATTTACTATAAATGTTGTACACAAAATTGTTAAACCTTAGGAATAATATCTTCCCAAATATTTTATTTTCATTTGAAAAAATCATATTACTATTATAACATGAAATTGATATCACCATTATATAACTGTACAAAGTATGTACCACACAAGTACACTGGAAATGCGGTGCAACGACTTGGCGTGCATGGTTAAAAAAAAAAGCTCGTCGAAGGATTTTGTCTTCCTAGCTACTTAGCGTTCAGGTTGAAAAAATATCAACTGCCGCAATTTGTTATGTAAGTGGAAATCAAAATTATGGTTGTAGAGGACAAATCGTTGGGCAACGATTTGTCCTCTACAAGTAGCAACAAGTAATAAGTAGTGTACAAGGAGCAACTCTCATTTTCTATGAGAGTTGTTCCTTGTACACTTTCCCACTAGCACTATAGTGCTAAATGGATTCAACTGCATATTCATCTGCCGATAATCAATGAATGACTTTCTCCAAATATTCATTTGGTAACTATACACGAATCTTGATTTGTGCGAATATAAAATATCGTTCACGCTACTGTCCTTTATATCTGGGACAACTTTTCCACTGATCTTATTGAATAAACACCTCAGTTATAGGAAACAAGTATTTATAGTATATTAATACGAAGCATTGGTTCAGACCAACCGTTTATCTATTGGCTGTTAATAACGGGTATGTTCCATCAAAGTACTCATTTCTTAGTTATTACCAAATCATTATTTAATTTGAAGAGTATGTGGCTTCCGGATGGAGGCCGTGTTGAGAATCAGCGTGGTGCCGACATTTCGCACACGTTACAGTCTACATCATCAGGGGTGAGAGCTCCGATACTGAAGCTCCCGTGTCTCAGGCATTCGTTATATAGTGGTAGTGATTGTTCCAGATCACTGCACTAGCCAATCAAATTTTTCAATTGAGCGGCCGGTAAATTAAAAAACCGGGAAAACGGTGTGCCAAATGGGATTGACGTGATTTTAATTGACCGGCCGATGCCGAGTCAAGCTGAGTCAGCCGAGGTGCCATCGAGTGGTACCGAAATATTTTCAATTTAAAAACCCCTTTCCATCAAAACAAGCCAAGGCTATCCTCTACCAGGCCTCGCTGAGACTGGTAAAGGAGAGAATATCTGTTACCAAAAAGCTTTTGGACCAAAATTCCCAAAAACTCCTTAAACTTCACCTACGCCTGTTTGGAACCACAGCTGTGGGAAGATCTTGACCGTGTCACCCATGAACAAGCCCTTCACTGTGCAGACCTGAGGTCCAAGAATCAAATAGAGAAATTCAGGAAACTATGTCCACAGATGGAACAACCCATCCAAACCCACACAGTAAAAAACCTAAGCAACCACCAACTCTCCGCAGCTGAAACATCAGTCCTCGCAAAAGGGCACAATTTCGCCATCACACCGACAGACATTCCGACCACAGAAATCATTAGCCAGGTGGAAACTGCCATCTACCGTCTCCCACCTGATACTCGCAACGACATGAGGAAACGAATAACCAATATTCTACACAAAGCAAAACCCCCTCAGCAGAACATCACAAAGGAAGAACACCTTGCTCTTCAAAATTTGAAGAAAAACAAGGACATCTTAATACAACCAGCTGATAAAGGGAATGCTACTGTCATCATGGATAGAACGGACTACAGCAGGAAAATTATGAACCTGCTGGAGGACACCAACATGTACAAGAAACTACCACGTGACCCAACATCAAGTGTAAAAAAGAAAACAACAACACTTCTAAAGAAGGCTGGCCTATCGGAGAACCTTATCAAAGTCCTTACACCCAAGGAATCCTTACCGACTGAGGCCGACCCACTAAGGCCCATCGTTAGCAACATAGGCAGGCCTGCATATCATTTGGCACGTTTTCTCTGCAAACCCTTGCAGGAACTCGTAGGCCTCAACAACTCTTATATCCAAAACTCTCGGGATTTTGTGAACAGGATCCAGTCCATCAAGGTACAACCAGAAGACATTCTAGTGAGTTTCAATGTTGTATCGTTGTTTACAAACGTCCCAACCCATGAAACCCTAGACATAGTTCGAAAATCCCAAAAAGTTGCTCCTAACCTACTAGCCCTCATAGAACATTGCCTAAACTCTAGATATTTCCAATTCCAATCCCAGTTTTATGAACAAACTTCAGGCGCAGCCATGGGTTCCCCGATTTCCCCTATCATCGCCAACATCTTTATGGAGAATTTCGAGAACAGAATTCTGCAAGAAGCACCTCTCAAACCCTCAACCTGGTTCCGATATGTCGATGACACCTTCGTCATTTGGAGTCACGGCAAAGAAAACCTCAATCATTTCTTAACCTTCCTCAACTCCCAGCACTCCAATATACAATTCACCATGGAGATAGAACAGGACAATCAAATTCCTTTTCTGGATGTACTGGTTCAACGGAAAAACGATGGCACTTTGGGCCACAAAGTTTACCGGAAACCAACGCACACGGATAGATATCTCCACGCTACGTCCCATCACCACCCCTCCCAAAAACAATCGGTCATAAGCTCTCTGGTCTACAGAGCTCTAGCGATCTCCGAACCAAACTCTCTCGAGGATGAACTAGAACACCTACGCAAAGCTGTAGGAGATAATGGCTACAAGCCAGGCAACATCGAAAGAACGATCAAACAAGTAAGAAGAAAAATAGCCGATCCGAAAACGGTAACAGAACCTGAAGGTGAGAATGAAGGACAAATAATAGCAACAACTTCCCTTTCATACCTTCAGGGCATAATCGATCGCATAGGCAGGGTCCTTGGGAAACATAACGTGCAAGTCATCTTCAAACCTCCGAAGAAGCTAGCACAAGTGGTTCCGAGTGCAAAAGACCAAAGACCACCATTGAGTGCACCAGGAGTGTACAAGAGACCCTGCTCATGCGGTAAAGCGTACATAGGAGAAACCGGGAGAAACATCAGTACACGGATCAAAGAACATCAATGGTGTATCAAATATAGCCACATTGGACAATCAGCCTTGGCCGAACATTGGATAAAGACTGGTCATGCCATTCAGTTCGATGAAGCCCAAAGTATGGCCCCATCAAACAGCTATTTTTGCAGGAAACACCGAGAAGGTTAGAAATCCGAAAACATCCGAACAATCTAAACAGAGATATTGGATATTACGTCAATCCCATTTGGCACACCGTCCTCCCGGTTTTTAAATTGAATTTAATTGATTAAAATATTGATTACTCCGAAAAAAATATTTTTATTTCAAAAAATCAATTAAAAGTGCAAAATGTATCCTTTAATTGACTTTTAGAAAAAGTGACAATTTCAATCATTGGGAATCATAAAGGAAGAAAAATCGCAGCGGTTTGAATTCTTAAGGAGTGAGATGCAGTCAGAGGCGTGAACAAACTGAGCATTTTCAATTATTTTTTTTATAGTAATTAAGTTTGCTGCACAGAAGTGGTTACACATACTTTTTATGTTATATTTCAACTTGACTTGTACAAATTTTCATAGAAAAATATTGATGATTTATAAAAATATCGCCATCTTTGTCGGACCCCCGTCGGCATGTAGTGCATTGTGGTGACCATCATAAAATTTCACTGGATCATCTGAAATAAAAGCCAAAAAAAAATCATTAGTGTAATAATAAATCTAGTTTTTAATCGAAGCTTTTCTTTTAATTAACAAAATGGCGGCTTCCGACAGATAACTTTCGATTTTCGACAAAAAAATCGCTCGTTTATTGCTTTAAAAAAATAGAAATTTTCAACAAAAATGAAAATTCTCCGATTAAGGAATAGTTTTTATTGCTATCAATAAGCACACCAAATTTCATCAAAATCCATAGAGTGGTTTTTGGATTAGAGTGGTCACCGACTTGAAACACATAGTTGTGAGAAAAACGCGTTCAAAGTTTTTTAATGTGGATACGGTATTATATGTTCGTAAAAGTTTGAGCTCGATTGATCAAGCGAAACTTTTTTAAATGTATTTTGATCCGCCGAATCCGAATATCAAAATTTTTGCCGAAAAGTCGAGCATTCAATTGTTTATAGCCAATTGTTAAAACGATTTTTCAAAAAATTCAAGTTTTTCGGGATGAACTTTTTTTATAAATATTTTTGGCAATTTTAAAACGAAAGTATTCTTTAAAAAATTTTTCTAAAGTTCATAGTTTTTGAGTAATACATTTTTGAACCTTTCTGAAAGTTTTCCAATTTTACACTCGATTAATGAGTAGAAATACTAATTTAAAAATTACTTACATCGAATCATTAATTCCTGGCCCATACAATAGTGCTTCTGCCGATGTGGAAGCTTCCAAAATATCAATTTGTTGTTGTCTTCGAAGCATTCTGCCTTCCCGGGTATTATCGTTAATAATAGAGGGAGGGCGAGGGGTCGAAACCGATTGCTTGCAGCTGCCGTCCGCTACCTGCCATGGGGACCCGATGCACCTACACTAATTGTGGAATATCCCGGAAACTATTTATCGGATTGACTTGAAATTTTCAGGGAATATTTTCGAAACATCACACTTCAAGAAAATGTAAAAAAAATCGATCTTTTGAAAATTCTGACTGCATCTCACTCCTTAATGGATTGTTTGCGATACTTTGAGGTTAGAAGAAGAACCAAAATATTCTTAGTCTATCCGTTATTTGTAAAGTTATCTTTAGCTGAGCAAAAATTCCTAAAAAACGGAATTTTTACGTTTTTTTTGTATCAAAGTTCGTGCATCGAAAAAAATGTTTATTAAAACACAATAATTACGCCTTCCAAAGGATACTTCGAAGTTTTTAAAACCCTTCTTTTACTTGCTGTACGACCATTAGTTCCCGGGTAATGCATTATTAAAGGTAAAAAGGTCACTTTTGCTTTGAACGACGATAACTCAGCAAAAAATCACTGTACAAAGCTCATGAACCGCTCAAATTGAAAAGGAAGATTCAAGCAAAGAGTTTTGAAATGAAATTACTGAAAACATGTATTCAAGTCCATGAACCTTTTGAAAGGCAAGTAAAAGTTTAAAAAAATGTTTCCCGCCGATCACCATTAGCTTACTCAAAAACGGTCAATAATAAAAATATTTGACCTCGGGGTCTGAAAACTAGAGACTTTAAACGTGAAATTCCTTTTTTTAAGTGCTCTACGACTCTTTTTCGCCGAGTTTTGAAAATCACCTAAAAATGTAGAAATTGTTTGTATCCTTCAATTTTTTTTACTAGTGTAGGGCGAAGTCTCCCAGTGGCGGACACCTAAGGTTTGCAGTCAATTAAAAAAATGTAACTTTATTTATGAAATAACTACGTCAATGAAGTTTAAAACCAAAATAAATTAAAAACAATGCAAATTCCGTATAAACATACTTAAAAGCTTAAATAAAACTTTGGTAAATCGTTGCGACTTGCCGAGATAGTACGAGTGTCTGACGCTAGGTGCCATGCAGCGTTACAGGACTTTCTCCTATATCGAAACATCACCGCTAACCAGTTAGTCAAAAAGTACTCATAAATCGTTTTCATGAAAAACCTACCCTTTGATGGTGATTTTTTTTGGGAATTAAAATAAAACCTGATAACTTTATTCCGGAAGGTATAAGGTTGATTTTTTGGACGGAACGTTGGTAAAATATCATGACAGTTAAGCGTTTCCCGATATGACAATTGCATAACTCACTTTTCATTGATAAATGGTCAAGCAACACGAGAATCAAAGAAAAATGTCTGCCATAGTATATAACGCATGTGTGTGTGCACGCGTGGCTGTGCACTTTTTTCTCATTGTAACTCAATGCCGGAGCGTTTTTATAGAAAAGATGTGGCACATGCTTCAGGAAAAGTTTTCTCATCTGTTGTCGTCTAATGGTATGAAAGGTCACAAAACAAATTTTTAAGCGACACTGCACATACCAGAGGATTGTCGCGTGAAATATATTTTGCGGGACAAATTTGCACGGTGCCGAAATTCTTCGGTACCATGTACATATACATGTTTATATGAAAGGTCGTGATTTTTGAGACCAGAAAGAATATATTCTTTATCCCAAGTGTGAAATCTTTTGCACGAGGGTCAAATAGTCTCTAGCACAGCCCCGAGTAGGAATATTGTCAGGCTGGACTGATATTTGATCCAGGTCTGATCACCTTGAAGTACGAAGGCGTTACTTAAGGTATGCCTCAATTTGCCTGATCCGGTGAGTGTCCGGTGATAGTCAGGCAACTGGATGTACTGTTCACATCAGTTGCCTGATTCAGTTAGCTTCAGGCGATGGTCAAGTAAGTGGCCTTACTTGATCAGGCGAATTGAATCAGGCTTGATTCAATTCGCCTGATCTGTCTAGCTCCAAGCAATCATCAAGTAACTGGACGTATATACAGTTTGGCGCCTTTTACACGCCTAACTTTTTAACAAATACCAGACGAACTATATATATACCTAATAAATTTGTGAATTGGTTTCCTTTGTTCAAAAACCAATTTAGTTGAATCCACTAAAGTTATCTAATTAATTAAAAAAAAATTTAATCGAATAAAATTTTCGTAGTGACAATCCTTTTTCTGTTTGATTGAATGGTCCGTGTTCATTGCAATACACACGTCGAAGTGGAGGGGGCAGAGAGCGGCGGAGAGAGAGAGGAGTTATGTATATCCAGAAACGCGGCAGCGTCTCCACGCCAAGTATTAAAAAAAGTTTTAAAATAAAGTCGAGAATCAGCTGCGCATTCTACTATACAGTAAGATGGAGATTTACTGACCACATTTGAACTTTAAACTGCTCGCTCGTAAAAACGCGTCGCTCGATCGAAAAAGTAATAAAAGTTTACTAATCTTAAGGTACTTTTTCCTTTCGATTGAGCCTAGTTGCGTTAAAATCCACTCACGAGCGGACGGTCGGGAAATGCATTGCGTTACGGGTACCGACTCCGCGTGGTTATAGTGTGGGCAGGTACTAATCAAACCCCATAAGCATTAGGTACCAACATGGCCCCGTTTGGCAAAAATTACTGGTTGAAGTTTACCAGACTCTTTGTGATTCGTAAGGCGCAAGCGATGAAGCAACAGAGCGAGTAGCCGGGCGGCCAGCGAATGAGACTCTCGTCCGGGCGGCTCGGGTTTAAATCTCGTCCATTTTTCTCCTTCAAATTCCTTGTAATTTTTTCATTATTATCGAATACGTGAGCCAAAGCTTCACGGTTTCAATGATGTACCAGGGTATGTATATTCAAATTTTTAATTTGAAACCCGCGCGCAATTTTACCGCGTAAAATTGACAGCTTTCCATACGAAATGTCAGTTAAGGTAGTACTAGCGGATTAACTAATCAACAAAAAATCTATAAACGATCGAATCTGAAAAGGGTAAAATATAATACATTTGGGTATAATAATAAACATGATAAGGAAAATAATTATTTGAGAAGTGTATGTGATAACTGTGTATCATATTGTGAAGATAAAGTATTAAAATAGCAATCAGATTTGCCTTGAGTTGTTACAGGCCGCCATTTCATAATTCTGGCAATATCCGTGGCAACGATGTACTCAGGTGCTTTCGATAAATGTCAAGTGTGTGTTTGTTTACCGTATGTGCAAGCGTGTGTTTGTAGTGTGTGTGAAATGTGCATATTGTAAAGGGAGAGATGACAGACGCGGCTAGTGGGCGCAAAAATTAGTCGATTCAATCGATAATATCTGCTCGAAATGTCCCGTAATCTATATTTTCCATGGAATATACGTGACCGCGTGCAGTTTTCTTGTTATTTATCGCTTTTCGCATAGCTCCAATCTAATCGCGAACTATTATTACTTCCGTTCCAATGTTTGGTCCGCACGGATTCTCTGTAAGGTGCGGGCTGAATCCATTGATTTCGTGAATTAATTACTAATGTATTTAGCCGGTGAGGCATGCAGAGTTTTCACGGACGTCATTCTCTATGTCTATACTACAGCATATAAAAAAAATCAATGTTATTTCTAATGTGGAGGTTCGTGCACATACTACCTTAAGGAGGGAAGTCACTGTGCAAGAACTTGCGAAGTAGCTTTCCCACTTTCTCGAAGGAAAATTTGAAAAAATAGTTTTGTGCTTTTTTCAATTCATATTTACCTATATTGAAAAATATGTTAGCAACATTTTTATTCTCAAGTCCGAAAAATAACGGACTTGCAGTCACTGTAATGAGAACAGGAGCGCGACCGGTTAGTGTCCTCAGTGCCTACAAGTGTGGTATCGTTCACAATAGTTGAAGTGCAGGCTCTTATTATTTTGTGAAATATAATGAAGATGGAGAACCGTTATATCGCCTGCGACTAGATACTTTAATGCGAGTATCAATATTCTAAACAAAACATAACTTTATATCAAGAAAAACGGAACGAAAACTTTGAACGCGTTTTTATCGAAACTACTTTTTCGACCTTGTCCCAGTGAATATCCAAAAACTTGCCAAACGATTTTCAATTTTTTTCTGAAATTTTTGTAATCGCAGTGACTAATGTTGTACGCAGCCGATGTTTTAAATTTCGATAATTACTATTTTTAATGATTGCCTGAATACGAAAAAGGGCCTTAAATATCGAAAATATGTCCAAACGGTCGGCTTTTTGTAAAAAAAGAACCAAGCTAAAAAAACGGCTACGCGTAACGACAGTTACATTTGTATAGATATTGATAAATTGTTGACTTTTTATTTACAGACAAGCTTTCACAAAGATATCAATGGACAATGGAGACATTTTTTTTCGTCGTCAAAGCAAGGCACTAATCTCGGTTGATTTTTAAAAATTTCATAACAATTGATATGAAACTAGATGAATATATACTTCATAGAATGAATAAAAGGCCGGTCCTTTCATAATTAGTTATTTCTTTGAAAAAATAAACGGAATTATTGACAACAAAGCACCCGTTATGTAACGGAATAGAGGGAGGGGGGTTCAGGCCAGGCGTTACGGTCCCGTTACGTGGGGGGGGGGGGGGGGGGGGTGTAAAAATAGGGAAATTTGGCATAACGTAATGTATGTATACCCTCCTAGAAACTAAATACAATAATCGGATTTATTATTTGAAGATTCCGATACCTGATGAATATTCCGCGTAAGTAGTTCGATAAACCTTGCGTTCACATTCCATGGAAGTTTCTTAGCAGGGTCATGACAATTTCATACCTGTCGGTCCCATGGGGCATTGATTCGCCGAAATTCGTGGACGGCCTGCGCTTTACTATTTGGTGCTTTACTATTCATTGTCACCCCATATGTCGTTCCACGAATGCAGTACCCTGGTTTGTATGTGGATGTTGAGGGCTCTAACTGCCAAAAAGAACGCTCCTTGTTAGTTGAGCGCATCCTTTCGAAGTGTGCAGACGTTTTGAAACGGAGGAGAGTGCAAGAAATTCGCAAGTGACCAGTGAATCCATTAACGATGACATTGAAGATTTGGTAGAATACCACAGAAGTAATCTGATATGGCCTCCAGCCAACGAAGAAGAAAAACAAGAATTGGTTGACAGAACATGTTATCTCCGGAAGCTATTGATTAAACACAAATTCATAGTTGAATCGGAAAGCCTCAAGATCAGTGAACGGTCTGAATTAGTCGGCAGAGAATTGATCAAGCGCTATCTGGATATGTACGGAAGTATGGTGTTTACTGAACAGAAAGTGTTATTCTCTAACGCAGAAGAAAGCGTTGGCCTTGGAACAGGCAGTGAAGAAACCGTCGCAAAGAAAAAAATAAATATGGAACAAGACATTACTTCTTCGGAATACAGCGAAGAAGATTAGGTAGACGCGCGAAAAAGAATTCCATTTGCTGAAAAAAATCAAGGCCGTGGAACTTGCTGACTTACATCCAAAATGGTCCTTAGAAACTTTGCAAAAACACTCAACAAGGCTATTAAAAAGCAAAACACAGTTGTCAAAGAGGAGAGCTCGAATTGAACAAGGTGGTACATGGAATGCCAAATTAGAAGTAATCAATTTTTATGTTTATGATCGGTTTATCGAGGCGAGAGATCAGAAAACAGGCCTAGTAACAATTCGAATGCTCCAACAGTGGACAATGGCTGCTGCCTTCCAATTTTCGGATGCAAACTTTGAATTCAGAGCTTCACATACTTGGGTAACTCACTTTAACGGACAACACCACTGTGACGGCTTCAAAAAATCGATTTTTTGAAAACCATCTAGAAAAATCGAAAATACATTTAAGATTAAGATGCCGTTGGATCCAGGTCGAAAAAATAATTATTTTCGGAGATATTGAATATTTTGTGGAGCGGTGCAGCGCTCCGTGACGCTCGGGGTCCCGCGCAGCTGCGCCCCTCAGGGTCGGCAGGTATATTGAATAGCGATCCATACGACGGTTGCGAGATAAAAAAAAAGAGTGCATCGATCATGTCCAAGAACGTATGGGGACGCGCCTCCGCGAAATCGTGAAAAAACAAAGAGGATTGTCTGGCCGAGGAAAGCTCACCGGAAAATTGATTAACGAGTTGAGCACATATTACGACTTGGCTATTCGGAGGAACAGCGATGATGTTGAAAAAATGAGGAAGGCAATTTGGGCAACTATCAAACATAAAATATCCACAGATAGTGAGCCACAACAGGACGATTGCCCAGAGGGAGCCGAGTCGTGGTGTTCGTGGCAGCGAGCGGTCGCAAGCGGTAATATTTCTGAATATCGCCATAAGGCGCCTCTTCCTGAGGAAGTATTGGAGGCAATTACGCCAGTCTTCGAAAATGAGCAGAAATGAGCAGAGACGATTTGCTGCAGCGTTGTTTGGGCGGCTTCACGCAAAACAACAACGAAAGCTACAACAAATCAGTTTGGGCAATAGCCCCCAAGTGTCAGTCCGGGAGCAAAAAAATCGTCGATATTGCAGCTGATATCGCGGTATTATTATTCAATGATGGCCTGAGAAGCCTCATGAAAGTTTTGGAGACGTTGGGGATAACTATCGGCCCAAATTGTTTCAATTTTTGCGTTGAAACCGACGCAGCGCGGATCGAGCTGGCGGAGCGCTCGCTCACAGACGCTGCAAAAGAGGCAAGAAGAGCCTCTACAAGCTCGAGAAAAGATGCTAGGGACAATGATTTGCTTCTTGAAGGCCAGCTATATGGTGCCGGCATCGCTGATTAAAGGTAAAACATTTTTTTTTCCAATTTATCGCATAAATTAACAAACCTAAAACTTTGAACGCGTTTTTCTCAAAACCACTTTTTTGAGTGCGGCACGCAGCAGAACTCGAGCAATTTTTATCCGATCGACTTCAAATTTGGACTGCATCAATAAAACTAGATTATCTAAAGAAGTACATAGGATTTTTTTGATATCCCAATAATTAGAAAAGTTATAGCCTATTTTCGACGAGAAATTTTGCTCGAAACTCGTCCTTTAATTTCAAAAGCGTGCCTATTTTTAAAAAATCAATATTTTTTCAAATCCCTATGTACTTCTCTTCAAAATATCATATTATTAACGAAAACACTCGGTATTTTTTTTCAGATCGACTCTGAAAAGAGTTCTGCTGCGTGCCGCGAACCACTGCAGAGGCAACAGTACCTGATGCGGGAGCTTTCCCAGCGTCACCATGGGGCGTGAAAAATTTGAAATTTTTTTTTTTATGTATCTTCCATAAACAACGAACAAAACAAAAAAATTTTTTTTTCGATTTTTTTTTCCCACAAAAAAAAATTCTTGAAAAATGGCAAATAAACAGGGGGTCACAGTGGTGTTGTCCGTTAAATGAAAGCATCGTATATCGCAACGACACGTCACAAAGTACGGCAGTCAAAAGGACAAAAGAACATTAGATGAACTCATGAAAACCGCTTCAAAATATCAACAATAGACAAGTAAGATCATCGAGCAACTCGACCCCGATTACGTTATAAATACGGATTAACCGGGATGTGAGTATAGGATAAGCAGCAGGCGCACTTTGTCACATAAAGGTGAAAAGATGACCGAAATTGCCGTAGGACAAATTAATAAACTGACGCATTCTTATACCGCACAATATGCTATCACATTATCTGGCAAATTGCTACCCAAAGCAGTCGTTTGTCTCCAAGAAGTCACCGGTAAATTCGGCTCCCGCGTCCAAAAAGAAATCGACAAATATATGTCGCAGTACCCAAATGTTCACATCACATCGACCCTCACTCCTTTTTTTTTTTTTTTTCTGGTTTTATAAAGGTGATTTATTTTGCGACAAGTCGATGTACATAGATAAGTAATAAACACCTTATTAAACTTAAACTGTGATTTCGTTGTATTGGTTTGCCATCAGTGATGGGACTTACCAATTAGCTCTTATTGTAAATGTGTGTATGTATTTATTTTTTATTAGTGCACAATATTTGGTGTTTGCAAAGTATTGTTCATTCGGTATGCGTGTAGCTATGGAAAAAGGTAAGATAAATTTCTTAGATAAAAACCATAGTATCAGTCTTGGCCTCTAATGGGTGTGTATGGAGAGAGGGGGGTGGGTTGGGAAGGGAGGGGAAGGAGGTTAGCGACGGGATGGGACGGGGGCAGGGGGGTATGTTATATATATATATATATTTGTACTAATCTAATCCATTCTATCTAGGCTAGTTACACCATGTACGTTTAGGTGGTCTAGGGAATGACGATCGTTTTTTTTTTTTTTTTTTTTTTTTTTTTTCATTCGATTTGTAGTCCTCGGCGTGCTCTGTTGACCTCTCTCTGTTGCCGTTGATGATGGGCCAATTTGAGTCTGGCTCTCCTTCTCAGCTCGTCCATGTGTTTTGCTTCCCCCTGAAGCCACCAGAATTTTCTGCAGAGTCTGTCAAGACTTTTGCAATCCCTCGTGGGTAGGTCCTTCGAGTATACCCACCTATCTCTTGGGATGTTGTCGATTTCAGTACACACTGCTTTTTTAGCGCAATGTCTTCGCAGGTGGTAGATGATTGGGATGTTGTTTTCGTCTTGTATACAGCCCAATCGGTCGAGGTTGGTGAAGATTTCTGGAGGGGAGTAGTTGCTCCTTGCCATCCTCATCATGGAGAGTTCATCGAGTACTTGTAATTCGTTGATCAGTTCATTGTGAATTTGGTATGCACTGGCAAAGTAGTTCCTTGTTAGCATGAGACAGAAGGTATCGAATCTTGGGATATTTGCTGTGTCGTAAATTTCTTTGTTTGTGATTCGCCGTATGTAGTTCGATTCGGGTGTGCGGTACCTGCCTAGGCACGCTTTCAAGCACGATCGTTCAAATTGTCGATAATGCTCCATCACCGACGGTCCTACGTTCCACCATATTGGGGCTGCGTATGCCATTATAGGTCTTATTAGAAGTTGGTAACATATGACCTTTGCTTTTGGCTCTAAACTCTTGTTGTAGAAAATCCTGTGGTTTGCTCTATATGCCTTTTTCGCTTTTTCCAGTTGAGTTGAGTGGTGCTTGTTCAGTCTTAGTAAATAATCAAAATGCACGCCGAGGTGTTTGACTATTTCTTTGTTCGGTATCGCCGTTACTGTTCTAGCATCTCTGTCTTCTATTGAGATTTGGAATGTTCTGATGAGCGGAACTGTTCTTGGTGAGATCTCATTCACGGTTTTTCTGAATAAAATGGTTTCACTTTTGAGTGGGTTTATTTTTAAATTCCAATCCTTGTAGTAGCCGTATATTTGATTGACTATGGTGTTGAGTTTTTCTTGTATAATTTCAATTTTGGAGTCTGCGACGTAGACCACCATGTCATCTGCGAATGCTCCTGAGTGTGTGTTGTTTCCAGTGTTTAAGTTGAATAGATTAAGTATTTCCGAGTTGTAAATGTTGAATAGGATAGGTGAGGTGACCGTCCCTTGCTGTAGTCCTTCTCTGATGTTGAACGAGCTGGTCGAGTGATTGTGGCCGTCCCAAGTTACAAAGGATTTTTGGTGAATCGTATCACATAATAGGAGAGTGATCGGTCGTGGGAAGTTCAGCGTTTTGAGTTTGTGGATTAATCCGTTCAACCATACCGAATCGAAGGCCTTTTCTAGGTCGATGAGTGTTGCTCCAACGAGTTTCCCTTTCAGCAAATATCTGTTGATGTCCGATGAGAATTTGTGGATGGCATGAACTGTCGCATGTTTCATTTTGAATCCGAACTGGTTATCGGGAATAATTCTGTTTGGCTCGATGTGTTGCAGTATTTGTTTTTTTATTAATTTTTCAAAGATTTTACTGATGTTGATGGTGAGGCTGATTGGTCTGTAACTAGCCGGGTCGCTCGGATCTTTATCTTTTTTTATTATAGGAATAACCTTTGCTTTTTTCCATCTCACTGGGTAGTAGGAATGGTTAAAGCAGTTATTGAAAATTATGGTATAATCGATTATTATACTGCGTGGTAGGTGTTTCAGAGCGATCATTGGGATTTTGTGGAGTCCACTTGAGGTTTTGTTCTTAGCCTTTTTGAGCAATAGAGCTGTTTCAGCGAATGAGTGTAGGAACTTAGGGGTTCAGGGTTCCGTGCTGGGAGATGGGCTGGGTTGTCGTTCGAGAACTCTGTGTGGGTGAAGTTGTGGGCCCTTATCTGTGTGAGCGCGCTCTTGACCTCTTCGACTGCAGCATCTGCTAAACGTTTGGTCTCCGTTCCCTCGTTGGTGTATCTGGGCGAGTTGATGGTTTCGAAGTATTTTCCGATGATGTTGAGCTTGATCGATTGGTGCGTAAATATATATTTATCTCCTTGTCCGATAAGATCCGTGTTGTTTAAGATTTCTTCTGTTAATAACGTGCGGTTATTTTTATTGATGGCGAGAGTATCGATTTTCGGTGGTTCTTTGTATCTGAAGAATCTGTTGATGCTGGGAAAAAAGTTTGCAGAGTTTTTATAATCGATGCTTTTCGCTTTTGCAGTCCAGTATGCGGTTTCTGTTTTCCGGAATTCCTTGACCAACGCGTTGCTAATGATCTTAATTCTGGCTTTGATGTACCATCCTAACAGTGTATTAGGGTTATTGTTTTTGAATAGCTCTGATATAAGCAAGCTTTTGAAGGATTGGAGTTTTTAAATTTTTTTGTTTACGTATTTCATACAACCAATATTCTTGTCACTGTTGATTTTGGGCACTACTGTGTCTATAGTCGCTAAGATTGTTTCTTCAATTTTTCCGATATTTGTATCGATCTCGGCCACAGTTAGGTTTCTATCTTGAGGGATTTGGGAGGAGTATGAATCTTCGAGATGTTGCGTAAAGTTTCTCCAATTGGTTCGTTTGTAGTTGTATCTGGTGATCGGATCCTTTGGGTTGGCGAGTCCCATGAACAACTCATTGCAATCAATAGCGAAGTAGATAGCGTTGTGGTCACTATCGTAGGGGAGCGTGACGAGCTTGTTGTTTCTCAGTTCTTTGAGATTGATACAAGAGTCTGCTAGGCAGTGGTCCAGGTAGGATCCAGTTCTCGGGTATGTGGGTTTTTCTGGGTTGTATATGTTCGTTCTGAGCTCTATTCCGTTGGCATCCCAGTTGCGGAGTAACGTACCTCTTTCATTCCCGCTGTGATCTCCCCAGCTAGGGTGTCTCGCGTTTAGGTCTCCGGCTATGACGAAGTAGTTGTTGTTTCTTCCTATGTTGTGATCCTGGTAGATTTTATTCAGTTCCGCGACGAAGGTTCTTTTGTTGTTGCAGGCAGCGTAGGCACTGAATACAAGAAGTTTGTTGTTCGAGTTTACATTTATTTTGATCGTTGTGTATTCAATGATTTTGTTTGCTGTCGAGTTTGGGTGGGTAATAGGGGTCCAGCTGATTCTTTTGTTTATTAATATTGCCGTTCCACCGCCGTTTCTGTTGTTTGGTCTGTCTGTCCTGATGAACGAATAATCATGGAAGGTGGGCTTATGCTTGCTATTAAGTTTCGTTTCTGATAGAAGGGCTATATCGATTTGGTTCTCGCGAATGAAGTTCGCGAGGTCCAGGCGACGTTTGGTTGTGGCTATTGAGTTGACGTTTACGGCACAAAATTTAATCGTTTGAGGATTCGCTATATGATTCGCCATTAGTAGTTGTATTGAGCTAATAGGAACTCTATTTTTCTTGAGTTATCTGTAATTTTTTTATCGATTTCTGAGAGGTGGGTGCCGAGCATTTGCATGATCCCTTCCTTGAATTGATTCAGCATGCTCTCTAAGTGAGAGAGGTTGTTGCTGCTGGAATTGTTGTTGTTATTGTCGTGTGCAAAGCTTATGCTGGTGTTTGGGCCTTTACTCATACGAGGTAGCTCGTGGGGGATAGCTGAGTTAAGGTCTCTGTGCATTTCTGCTACGCCCGCGTCCATGTGTTCTCTTCGTCTCAGGAGTGGCGACCCTCACTCCTCACTAATTGTAAGCGGTCCGTGTTCGTGTGTCGTCACCCTCCCGCACTCGCAGCTCACAACAGGCGGCTAGTAGCATGCCGGCGATCGGTGAAGAAATATCGATTCAAGTCATGTGTACATTTGTTCGGAGAAAAATAACAGCTGTTATTTTTAAGATACTATAGGATAATGCAAAAAAATCGATTTTTTGCATTATCCTATAGTATACACGGTAATAAACTTTGTGTCCAATTTTTAGATCGAAATTCGAATTATTTTGGTCACTACAGCCTGTTATAGAAAAAGTGATTGCAGCGTGAGACCTGGCGCGGACGGCGCACCAGGGACCCTGTCCCTGGCCCCCCGTTCAACCGTTATTACTTTTGTAAAAAAATACAACTAAAAAAAACCTGCTAATGACGACCCGAAAAAGCGCTATTAACACTAAAGTTGTTAACAAATCTTTCCAAGTATTATGGCTTAGCAGTTCGTCGAAGCTCCGATTCCCTTGAAAATATGAGGAAAGCGATAAAGGCGACGTTTTATTACAAAAGCTCAATCGATGCAATCCACCAGCATCAGTTTTGTCCTTCGGGAGAAGATTCGTGGTGCGAATGGCGCAAAGCTGAGGCCAAGGGATTTACGGAAAACTATTCTCATCCACGAGCGCTCGACGACGGTGTCCAAGAGGTTTTGAAGCCGATTTACGAAGATTTGACAACAGATGATTTGTTAGAGAGATGTACGGGCGCAAACACTCAAAACGGGAAAGAAACTGTGGAAATTGCGATGTATTGTACAGCTTGTACCTTCAACGAGGGGTATGATCCAATACTAAAAATCCTCGAGACAATGGGAGTCACTATAGGACCGGCAGCTGCGGATTTCGCCGCAAAGTACAAAGCAGAGCGCATCGCCACTGCGAACCGCCGCAGGCAGCTCTTTGGACAGCAAAGATGCCAGAACAGCTCGGCAAAATGGGATTGCTGCCAAAAACCACCATCGATTTGAGGAAGCAGAAGGGATATTGTATGGACCTGGCATCGCCGATTGATCGTAAGTAGGCGATTTATCTGAAAACCCCGCACTCCGAACTTTGAAGGCGTTTTTTCCGGAATGATGTTTTTCAAATTGGTGGCCACTCTCAAAAGAAGAGTTTTCAAGATATCCGTTTGAAATTTGAACAGAACATTCTTCACGTCATTCCTTTTCTTACTACGGAAGCTTTTTGTCTAAATCTTCCTTTTTTTTTTACGAAAAACTGTCGAAAAAGGCTAAATTTGATACTTTTTGTTCAAACTGTCGTTATTTTTTCAAATTTCACTAAAAGAAATCCTCCATAGGAACATATCGGCTTTCCTACAGATCATTTTGCAATTTTTGTTTTAAATAAAATCTTCGGCCGCAATCCTGGCCACTATCTGGCCACAATCCTGGCACCTGGACACCTTTTTTTTCCACGCTATTTTCCGCAAATAAAAACAATATTAAACAATAAATGAAGAACTTTTTTTAAAATCATTTTGGATTCTTTATCGGTGCTTCGATTTGAAAAAAAAAAATAGACCAATAAACTTATCCTATCCACCTAAAAAAAAATCGCGAAAATCGGCTTTTTTTCGGGCGGTCACACTGTGATGATCTCTCAAGTATATCTATTTTTTTGCATTTATGAAATATTCTATTGAATATTCTAAAAAATATATTTGGAATAAATAGGATCGTAGTTAAAAACCTATTTGATTTAAATAGATCTTATTTAAATTAAATATTTTTTTAACAGTGCATAGAAGAATGTGATGAGACGGTGGTTTCCGAAGCAACAGCGAACTTCTCTCTTCGAACTACATGTCAGCCCCTCATTTTTTACCCCACTCAGGTCTTGATTTTTTACTTTGACCAGACCGAAATCAGGGAAAGTGCCCCAAAAGGCGTAAAAAAAATCAGGATGCCTGATTTTCTCAGGTCTTTTTTGTAGCCAGAGTGAGGTTTCACTCGGGGCGAGGTTCATTGTTCCAAATTTCTGGCACGTATCTGACGGCCATTGAAGCATGCTTGACGAACGAAACTATGCCGAAGAATGATAGCACTGAGCCTCCAACAACAAGTTCTGCTTTCTCAAGTTGAGAAAGGCAAATGGAGCTGACGATTTTGTTCATGCCCAAACCGCTTGCTTCTCCCTGGCACAGGTCTCTTTGAATGAGGGATACGTCTCCTGTGAATTCTACTAACTTTTTATCCGACGTTCGGCAAGCAGTAGTTATTTTTACCTGTGTATCCACGATGTGGTTACACGATGAGGCGTTTTTCTTTGTACGTATAGTTGATGTTTTCTATCCTCACACATTTAGTCGCTCGATCTTCTTGTCGTACCTATCAATTGAATCGCGCTTCTCGCCAAGCACAAGTAAAATCTTGCATGAAGCTAACGAGCTACTTGTAGTCCACTTTAGACATGCAGATTATCTTGTCGACGGTGTCATAAATCCTGGCCGTCTTACTCGTCCGGTCGATAAGCGGCGATTTCCTAAGCGAATGAAATTTTTTGAGCCGGGCGGTCTTTTATTTTTCGACATTTGATGTGTTCCTTGTTACTCGTCCGTGTTATGGCGAACTCGTGTTATAGCAAATTATCACACTTGCGGACGATTTTCATTGAGCGATAAAGATTACAAATTGATTGCGTCCATATCCCGTAAAGCGACAAAAACGTTACAGTCCTGTCGGAATGTAAATCAGACCTATTCGCGGAGGCCAGTACGTCGCCAATTTTTTGTATGTTCTTTGGGTTCCCAGGAATGTACCCCAAAGTTTCCCTTATAATAAATGGTGTTTTGCGACCACAAGACTCTTAAAAAAAGATCGGTTTTTTATGATATCTTTTTTAGAATTGGTTTTATCAAAAAATGCTTCGTACAAAAGTTGTGCGGAATAATATCACCTATGAAATAAGTTCTTTACGAAAATCACGTAGGATTGTTAGTTGAACCGAAAATCATGGGTGAACGAAAAAAAAAACATTTTCCATGTGCTTCGTTTGTAATGGACTTAGTGTTCTGAAACTCAATGAACATCTAGAAGAGCTTATCCCCAAGAGATATCTTTAAATTTTATTGAGCTACGTCATATAGTCAACGAGAAATGACTCATTTATGTAAATCCGGTACCTCCTTATAGCCAAGTGATGCAGAAGCGCCACTGGGGGAAAAGATTACGTGATGGTCATTAGCGTGTACATTCAAGATCTTATGGCTGTTTGAATTTTTTTTCAGATTCTTGTAGGTTCTGTGAGAGGCGCAATTAAAAAAATGCATAACAAGGGGAGATATAGTCATTTTTACGATTCTTCAATTTATTATTGTTGTTATCAATATTTTCACGTTTTTCAAGTTCGTAAGCATTCCTAATACCTTTAGACATAACATGCAATATGATAATAACCCGTTGGAGTGTGGATCGTAATGCACATAAAGATTGAAGCCGATCGCGCGCGTGCGAAAAACGGAATGCCGTCGTCGGTGCGACCGGGCGGCGGCGTGGGGGTATCGCCTCTCCCGCCGCGGGATCCCTTGCTCAGCTTAGTTAACCATTTCGATATCTCCCTGTAAAATGGTCCTCGGAAGATGTTTTTTTTTAATCTGTGTATTTTTTCCTCGCGCATTCGAAGTTTTCCTTAAAAATCTGGATTTCCCGGTATTTAACCCAATACTGGTTGTTTACCTGTAATCTTCACGGGAACGAGCTACAAATGATGTAACATTGGAACAGTGAGCAGCATATTTGATTTATTATCGTACACCACTTAAAGTATGACTATTCTGTAAAATGTATATACTGTACTTTGCGCGATGATGAAATCGACGAAGATATTTCGCGATGTATTTATTATAATTTAAAAAAAAAATTATTTCGCGACATCTTCGTCGATTTCATCGTCGCTTAATGTACAACATGTAGATTTTACAGTAATATTTTAAGCAGCTTAGTATTGCCAATCATTACTTTTAAAATGCAGTTCGTTATCTGGATCGAATTGTACAATACAGTGCAAAAAAAGCAATGGTTTGAGCTGCTCGAACATCGTCGAATAGAACATCCTTTTGAGCGACGCAAAATGGTCCCAAATCCCAAAAAGCCGGCCAAAAGTAGAAAAAAGTTCTAGGGACTTTTAATGGCTGGAATAGGTGTAGCAGTACACCTAGTCTGTATTATGACCGTTAAGAAAGGGGAAGCGTCCCTACCTGGCATAGCAACGCATTCCATTCGTGAGCGTCGGGCCTGCCGTATTGTTTACTCGAATATAACACGCGTCGAAAATAACACAGAGTCCAGACGCGTGTAGAATCACGAAAAGCTAACGGATTTGGATTCTTTAAAATGGATTCTTCTCCAGAAAGTAACTGCAATTTGAATGTTGCTTGAAATTATTATCAACAATGTATGAAATAATCATTAATAATCATAGTCATTAGTCAATAATAAAAACAGTGGTATTTTTCTTGGTCACGTTCTGAAAAGTCGTGTTAAAAAAAGTAATAAGTCGAAGCCCTTATCGAACTCAGGTCTTAAGCCAAATGGAAATTATTGCTTAGACATTTCTTAAAAATATATCTAAAAATTAGCTGCAACTAGCTGCGACTTCGGTTTCGGTTATAATTTTTATGCGATTATTTTTGCACTTTCTGCAGTTTTTCAAAATCGTATCCGAAATATTGTTTATAGGAAATTCGTAAAGATAATTCTCCTGTTAATGTTATTTGTCCATTTTCTACAGAACCTTTGGATAATACCGAAAAATATTCTTTCGTATTGAACGAAAATATCAATGTGGTCACTAACATTGTTGAAATGGAGGTGTCAAAAAGTTGAAGCATCCATACATTTTGCCGAAAAGTCTGAAAGATACCATGGGTAGATTGGTATCGGAATTCAAAAAGAAATGGCAACAAGTGAGCAGGACCGAAATCAAATTCTTTCTAAAATTCGACGAGCGGCTCAATGTTCCTGTGTCGTTCACAATTCAAAATGAAGGTTCAAAGACTTCCGGAAAACACAATGGGGCGTCCTTCCACAAGCTGGGACGGTTTGAGTGATCGGTCAAAATAGAGGAAGACAGAAACGGTTCGAAAAGAACATACCGTCCACGAATTGGCCTGCGTTACACAAATCCCCGTTTGTGTATACACAATTCCATAAATTGTATACCCATACACAATTTCCAGAAGACCGGAGACCCCTCCGATCTTCTTGAAATTTATATGCTTCAAATGTAGTTAAGGATGTCACAGAAGCCAGCCCATCATAAGAATCACAGTACCGGAAATTTATGGAACGCGTTTTCAGAAGATGTGCTGTCAGGCAACGAAGCATTATCACTTGTAGTAGAAGGTAAAATGACCAAAAGCCAATACCAGTTAATACGTTCTGTAAGCGTGAAAAAAATTGAAAATCACACCCGCCTTATAAATGTGTATTTGATTCTAAAGAAAAGTGTTGCCCTGTAAATTTAGAAATTTCTGTAACTAAAGTGGAGCCACGGTGATTATTTGGACACGTGATTATTTGGAAAAATCCACGTCTTTCGTCGCCAAGATTTTGTCGCCCAATTAAAATTCAATTCTTGCTCGAAACTGCCGAAGCAACTAGGGCAGAAGTTGTTTGTATCACAGCGCAAGAGAGGAACCTTGTGCCCATTCAAACTGTAATTGTCGACAAAAAAATTAACATAAATGTCGAACTTGTGTTGACATTGATAGATGGTAAAGTTTGTAATTCTATTGCGAATAAATCGTCAAGTATGCGTTGCTACCTTTGTGGTGCTACGTTCAAAGAATTTAATAATAACGACAAGATGTTGCAAAGACCGATTAATAAAGATCTTGAATACGGTTGTTTGAAAGTTGCTTGCATGTAGCTTACAAATTAGAAATCCAAAAGTAGCAAGGGCGCAAAGAGGACAAAGAAAATGTTGCTAGAAGAAAAAAAGATACAACAAGGTTTTGGTGACAGATTAGGGTTTATTGTTGATCAACCGAAACTAGGCTATGGAAGTTCGAATGACGGAAATACATCTCGGAGGTTTTTAGAAATTTCGGAAATTTCCGCTTCGATAACGGGAGTTGATGAAGAATTGATAAAGCGATTTCATTTTGTATTGCAGGTTTCTTGTGGTTTCGAAATCAATATAACCAAATTTCGCAAATACACTGAAGATACTGCACAAAAAGTTGTCGAACCCTATTCGTGGATGCTTCACGAAAATGTGACCGTATCAAAAACATGGAAGACATTTTTTTGTAGAATTTTCGAAACAGAGCCAATAATATCCAATTTGCGAAAACTTCCTCCAAAGAAACAAACATCGTTATCCCCATACGCAGCTGAACTATTGATTCCATCTTCAGTTACAGAATCAAGTCAGATTTCTTCAAATAATACGAGCGATGCATCTGACGATGATGACAAGTTACAGGACAGCGATTAATTGTAAGATACGCTAAAATTATATCGATTAGAAATGAAAGAATGAACGAAATAGATCACAAATATTCATTGTCGTTGTAATAACGATTAATTACTGCATTCCGAATCCTTTTCTTCCCAAATCTTTAAAGGTTCATTACATTTTCTATTCAATTTATTAGCAACCATAATTTCCAAAATTTAACTCCATATTTATTATCAGCAACGTTGAAGACACCTAAAAAGTGATTTCCGTGCAAATCGAATTGGCGTTCCAGAGTAGCCGTCCATATCGAATCCACCATTTTGTTTTTTGGAAATATTTTTACTTATTCGTAATCAGTGACCTCGAAAATCTCTATGCAGGAAATTTGAAAGGTATTTAATGATTATCTCCATGGCGCCATTTTTGAGCTATACTGGAGCCGCGATAGTTTTTCGAAATTTAATTTTAAATTCGTGGTCAGCGACCCCAAAGATCCCCGAGTACAGACGTTCACCCGAATTGAACACGTTTTTGGAGAAATTTTCCGCCATTTGGTTTTTCTGAATTTTTACTTCGAATTCGTAATGAGCGACCCCGAAAATCCCCGAGTCCAGACTTTCACCCGAAATTAATACGTTTTTGAATACATTTTCGGGCGTATTTTATCCGCCATTTTGTTTTTCTAAATTTGAACTTTTAATTCGTAATCAGCCACCCCGAAAACCCCCGAGTACAAGCTTTCACCCGAAGTGAATACGTTTTTGACTTTTGGCCAGTATTTTGGGATTTAGGACCACTGTGCGACGATGAGATCGATGAAGATTTTTCGCGATTCACCGACGACATTGACAGGCCGCGACTATTAGTTTGGCGATCACCGAACCAAATGTATGTAACGACGAGAGTGATTATTGACCCCTTCGTTGGCAGAGAGAATTCGACAAAAAGGGCCCAAAATGGCAGCAAAATTTTTTTATCCTGAAAACTTGTACTCCGGGGCTTTTGAGGGTGCTGATAACGAATCTGAACTCAAAATTCAGGAATTCCCAATGACGAATAAATATAGCGAATGAAAATACAAATAATACAGATTGATTTAGATGAAACTCGGTACTCGTAGGTTGTGTAGGTTACTGATCATGAGTCTGAACATAAAATGTACAAATTCAGTTTGCGGATACAATAGCAGTCCGTGTGAAGTTGAAAAGAATTTTTTGAATGTTGTGTTCAGATTCGTAATAAGCGACCTCAAAAATCCCGGAGTACTAATTTTCAGCTAAATCGAGTAGTTTTTATTTTTGTCCGCCCTATTGGCGCCGCCATTTTGCATTTCCAAATTTTGACTTCGAATTCGGATTCAGCGAGCACAAGAACCTCTGAGTGAGGCTCTGATCTCAAATCAGAGAAAGTTAAGTAGGGAAATAAAGGTTGACGCACTATTGCGTTAATGCCAACGAAGGGGTTAACGGAGACTTTGTCCTTGATTGAGCAGCGGGAGATGTTAGCGTCTCAACATGAGCAGCTAGAAGAAGAGGAGGGATGCCTCTATGGACCAGACATTGCCGATTAGGGGGAATTATAAACACATTTGTGTAAACAGATTACAACACTTTAAACGCGTTTTTCTCGAAAACACGTTTCAAAAAATGGCTGTCATTCTCCTGACCGCTGTAATTAACATATCGATCTGAAATTTGAAGAGCATACTCAGAAAATATGTCTTCACGGAATGACGAATAGTTTTTTTGATAGATACATTTTTGCATTTATTATTTATCTTTTTATGCGAAAAAAAACGCGAAAATTCGATTTTTTTTTAATTGCCGCCATTTTCCGAAATTTCTACTAAAAAAAAACCCATCCGTCATTCCATGACCAAAGGGTCACAGATTGATAATATGCTTTGAATTTGTGTTTCAGACCAACAAAGAGGGGGCAGTGATGTCAGCCGTTTACCTCCCGCGATTTGAGGACCTGTTTTCGCGGAGCTGCAACGGCCGCCATTTTGGTTTATTTTTCAAAAAAATTTTTTTTTAACGTTCTGTATATCATGAATAAAAGCAAAAAAAACCGCCCTCAAAAAGCTTTACTCGTTTCCTTAAAAAAAAATAAAATGTAAACACCTGAAATATGGCACTCCAAGGACAAAGTCTCCCTTAAGGCCATGTGCCACACGCCAGAAAATGTCGACGCGGCCTCTCGTTACGTCGGTAGCGCAGATCTCGCAGTTTTTAGCTTCGAGCCGCTGCCGACGGACAGCGCAGCGCTCGCGAATTCGATTTCGATGCTTCGCATTGGGACGAAGAGTCGAAGCCAAACAGACGGCGATCGCTAAGCACGCGCGCGCGCGCGTGTGTGTGCGTGTGTGTGTGTTTGCTACGCTGGCCGCGTGCAGAAAGTACAAATGCATTCTCGCACGCCGTTCGGTCGTACGCAACACTGTACATCTATGTGTGTATCACACATTACACGAAACTATGCGTAGTAACCATGGTACGCTTGTATTAGAAGCATGCGCTCGCTCGGCAGGAGAGCGGTGAAGCTTTGTTGCATTTTATATTGTATATGAAACTGCCATCGAATCGATTTTTTTTTACACCAGCCACCACCAAAAGACTCGTCTTCTGGAAGGGTACCCGCAATTTCCCGCGCTTTTTTAATTCATTTAAACAAATAAGCTCGCGCACTATTTATAACCTCGATGCCGCTTATCATCAACGATTTCGATCACTGCCAAAATTACGAACGAACGAAATTGCTCGAAACTCACTTTACAAAAGAGTGGTAAAATTGCACAATGCTCATTATTTAAACAAATGCGTTCAGCATTTTTATCTCTGCCACGGTTCATATTTGGCAGCATTTTTGCTGGTCGACTTCTCGAACAATCAAGATCGCTAGCCTCGCTGTATGGAAGAGCGGTGAAATTTTGCGATCGAGCATTGTTTAAACAGATGCCCTCGAATCGATTTTTTCTGTCGACGGCGGTCATCGGTGGAAATGTCTTTATAGTTGAACTTTCTAGCAAACGGGGTTTGCTAGAGACTCGTATGGTGAACTCGCTGGCGTTTTCCCATTTTTTTCAATTAATTTAAACAAACAAGCTCGAGGACTATTTGGCATCTCGATGTCGCTCATCGTCGATGAAATCGATCTCTGCCAAAATCTCGAGTCACCACCGAGATCGCTTGAGACTCACTCTACAAAAGAGTTGCAAAATTTTACAATGCTCTTTGTTTAAACATTTGCGTTCGGCATTTTTTTCTCTGCCATGGCTTATCTTCGGCAGGTTGTCTGCGGCCGACCAAATTCGCGAGCGAACGAGATCAACCGAGTCTCACTCTGCGAAAGACTGGTAAAATTTTATCATTACTGCAAAAAAATACGCTAGTATTTTTTTTCTCTGCTGGAGTTTATCTTCGGTCGGTTCCCCAAGTATCGAATTTTCTAGCAAAGACGATTGGAGGAGTCGCTCTACAGAAGAGCGGTAAAATTTTACTATCGCGAATTGTTTAGAGGTCACCGGTGTAAAATTTTCGAAAAATCGTTTTATTGGAAGCACTTTTAAAAAATCCTTGGAACCTTAAAACATTTAACACTGCTCTTCGTTTAAACAATTGCGTTTAGAATTTTTTCTCTCTGCCGGGATTTATATTCAGCAGGTTTCTCCAAGGATCGAATTTCCTAGCAAGACGATCCAGGACTCTCGCTCTACACAAGAGCAGTAAAATTTTACGATCGCGAATTGTTTTGAGGACGAGTGTAAAATTTTCGAAAAAACGTTTTGTTGGAAACACTTTTAAGGGCGGGGTAAAGTATTAAAATTTTTTTTTTCTTTAAAAAATTTTTTTTTTTAATGAATGCATAATATATCAAGAATATTGTGTTAAAATTTTAAGTCGATCGGAGTAAAATTGACGAAGTTATGAGTATTTGAGCGTCTATTGCTCCATACCGGGCTTTATACCTGGGCGGCAGCTGCGCGGCGCGCTATCGTATTTTTCGACCCCGAATAAATTTCTTGATGAACGGACCTGTTCCGGTCCCGTTATGTATATTTGAGGCATGGTGTTAATTAGTATACACATTAGTCTGTACATCAGTTGACCGCGAATTAGTAGAGCAGAGGAGCAAGCGGCGCACGACAGTAAAGAAGAAAGAGTTTTGCGTAGATAAACGGAAAAAAATGCTCTCGATCATCTTGATGGAAGCCTTTTGCTCTACGGACCTGGCATCGACGACTTTGAGTGAGTATAAGAAAATTATCGAGTTTTATTTTGAATCTCTAAAAATTCAAAGATCATTGAAAAATCTGAAAAAATTCATACGTATTCAGAAAAATGAACGAATCACGAAAAAAAATTGGGTTGCGGGGAAATTTGTTGACTAATTTTTTTTTTTCATCATTTTGTTAACAACATTTTAGAGTTATTATTATGCAAAATTAATCTTTTGAGTACCTTTAATATGCATGAATTTTCTCAGATTTTTATGCAATCGAGAAGTGTTCTCAAACTTATGTGCAATGAGCGCTAAGCGACCAAACTCTTCTGCGTTTTTCAAACCGTTTTTCTGAGACTTGTCATATTTGAAGTCCGTGTGCACGATAACTCAAAATCTACTGGACCAATCGCTTTGAAATTTTGCACAGTACTTCTTCATATAATTCACCAGGTATTGTCGAGAGCTTTTTTGTTTTTTTTTAATAATTACTAATTTTTCAACAACAAATTAACCGACTTTTTTTTAGCGAAAATCGGGTTTTTGGCTCCCAAGTACTACGAAAAATCGAAAAATCGAAAAAAAAAAATCCTCCCGTCATTACCTCAAGAAACATCTCCTTTAACAAATGCATTTTAATTTTTTTGTTTCAGATCATTCTGTTGCGAGTTATGGTGCACACCGCAAACCAACTTTTTTTCGCGGCGCTTCCGGGGTTGAATTTGCACTCGCTCAATTTTGAATATTTTGCAATGCAAATTTACGAGAATGTTGTTCAAATGTTACTTTATTATATGTAAATTTTTCAATAAACGATCACTATTCGTTACGCCAAAAAAAATCTTAAAATCATGCCTTTTTTCGCCGAATTAACTTTACCTCGCCCTTAAAGATCATTGTTACGCTAAAAACCCTAGCGCAGTAGAAGAACTAATCGCGGCCATCCAGGAAGTGGTTCGCGGCATTACGGACGATATGTTGGACATAGTTTTTCACAGTTTTCAAAAGAGAATTGATTTTTGTGCACAATCTTACGGTTCGCACTTCGAAAATATCTATCATTAATCACTGTACTTTTTTGTTATTTTTGTAAGATGTAATAAATTGACATAAAAAATATTTGACTGGGTTTTATTTATGTGCGTTTAAAACTGCAGAGTTTCCTCTATTTAAAGCAATTTGACTTTTCTGAGTCTGTGCGCGTGTTTTAAAATGACAGTCGATTAGTCTCAGCAACTTCCTATTGGACACCCATTTTTAGAGATTCACACTCTGTATAATATAAGTCATTTAAAAAAAAATGTCGCTAACAATAAAAATATGAAAAATAAAATATCAACAAGTCCTTTCGTTGCATTTCAATGATGCAAACTTCAACAGCATGGACAGGGTCGACTGAAAACCAGTAGTGCTATAGCGACTCTCGCTCCGCCATTTTCTATACTTTTAACAAATAAACTTGTTTACATACTTCAATATATACTTAATAAAGCGTAAAAGTTATTTTAACTATGTATTTTATTGCTTACTTTAAAAAAAAATCAAAGGTAACGGTCGAAAAATGGGCAGTGTCAGTGGTGTCCTCCTTCTTTTACACACTGGGTCACTTTGACCCGGACGAATTTGAAATAAAATGCTCGCTTCCCCAAAATTGAACGTTTTCAATAATATTCGACAACTTAAATTTGGTCTTTACATGTTGCTAAGGATGGTAAGATGGTGACATCTACCTTCTTTTGAAATAAATTGAAACAAATACCTCGAGCATTATTTAGACACATCGTGTCCACCGCTCGCCTCACAAAGGTATGCGGACAGTGGTGATGCATCAGATGTCGGAGATACAGCCTGGACAGTATCTTATTCTCATGGAAGAGCTTCGTCGGCAATATTTTGTCCATCGTCCTCCAGTATCGGGCCAGGGAGAAAGTCTGTGTTGTGCTAGTTACGATGTTGCTTGAGCCATAGAGAACATATTTTCCCATGGTCTTTCGCAAGGTACATCTTCTGTTGCACTCCTTGCCACCGACATAATCGAGAACACTGTCAACGGCCCTCAACGATATTTTCCTGACTTCATGCCTGTACTCGCTGCTATGCTCTAGGACATGATCAATCGTGCTGGTCAATTTGAGCTCGTCATTTTTCGATGGGCTGTAAAAACCAAAGATTGTTATGCCGTGAGCTGTCTTTGGCAATGAACGACTGCCTGGCCCACACGAACGCCGGCGATGTGGATCAGAAAAGTCCTGCCGGGTGTAATACACGCATGCTCGAATCGTAACGGCATAATCCATGGTGATAGTTGCCACAACCAAGTACACCACAACGAGCTCTGACCAGGCTTTGTGAACGGGCAGAGCAACCTGGATATCCCCAGCCCACTCGGAGCCCATGATGAACGGAGTTTTCGGTGGAGAATTGATGATGCCCTGTCGTGTCCCAGCAGCTTGGAAGTTGAGGCCACATGCTTTGACCCGGATAAATACTTCACCCTCGGCGAGTTGAGGCTCAGGTTTTCTCAGCACCTTTACACCCTTGATATCCCCAAGGCCGTTGAGTATGAGAGCACACACGTACCTTGACTTCCTGTGTTTTCTCCGCTCCGTTCTCCTTCGGCTTCTCACTGTCGCTATTTTCCGCGATCTTCTTTTCCTTGTAATCCGCCGCAGCGGTTTTCTCGTAAACTATTTTTTGTCGAGATTTCTCGTCGCAGCCCTCGACCAACGACCTTTCGTTCTTCTTAGTAAAAAAAATCAAGACAGGGCGACGAAAAAAAAACGTCACTCTATCACACACTTACAAAGCGTATGAAATATATTTCGAACGAATTTTCGAGGTTATAGCTCCTGTTTTCGACATGTCAAAAAACAAACTGTTCCGGAAGGAGGCGAGCGCGGTCGGTAAAAACGATCGATGCGAGCTGCGCGCCGCCAGTGAGAAAACAGATGAACTAAATTGTCGGTCTGCTAAACAATATTTTGAGCTTTATTGCTACATTTTTGCTATATTTATGTGAAAATTTCAAAATGACTTTTCTTCGTCATTTGGTCAAGAAAGCTGATGAAACAAAGCTTAGAATGTGTGCTTTTTCACTGTCGAGAGCATGGTTCTTGCCAAATTACCGAAAATGCGATGCAATGGTTAATAATTCACAGTTTTTCGCATGGTAACCAAAAACTGTAAATTTTTTTCCGAAGTTTTGGAAAATAGCGGGAACCATGCTCTCGGAGCAAGCGTCCTGCATGCATACAACAAATTTCATTCCAATTGGTTATTCCGTTTGGGAGACGTCGCTTTTCAAAATATCGAAGCGGTCGGAGGCCTGTGGCACATGGTCTTAAGGGTAGGCGGGTACTCGATTAACTCGGGTACCCGATGTTCGGGTCGGGTCGGGTCGGGTATTCGACAGAGTATGTTTTTGCATTACTCGCCACTATCGGGTACCCGAATTTGGTCATTGGGTGCTCTCTAATTTCGGGTATTCGTAAACGACTCGGCGATCCGTATCTATTATTTATATTTATATTTATTATTTATGTAGGTGTATCGTTCGGATAATGGGAAAAAACGAAAACTCGAAGAAACCGTTAGAACGAATAAATGATAATAGTGTAAAAATCTTTTTTCGTTTCACTTTTCTATTCTTTATTCTTTCATTCTTTGTCTTGCTTATGTTTCGTGTTTCGCTTGTATTAAATGATAATACTTATATTAATTTTTTAAATATTAGACATACATGGTGAGGCACACAAAGTGTTACAGAGCAATTGCACTCAAACAGACACAAGTTTCAGTGTACGAGAAGGCCGTCATACTGGACCAAATTATATTTTTATCCGTGGAGGCGCTGAGGCTAAGTCAAGGTCAACTCCACTTTTTTAAATGGAACCATGTATTTTTTTCGATGACCTTGTGTTGTCGGTCGCTGAATTCGTCTTAAAATCGGTAATAATAACATCGAAAAAATACATGGTTTCATTTTAAAAAGTGAATTTGACCTTGACGTGGCTTCAGCGCCTCCACCGATAAAAAAAATATGGCGGTCCAGTATGACGGCCGTTTCGAACACTGAAACTTTTGTCTGAAACATTTTTGGATATGATCAATAGTTTGAGTGCTATTGCTCTGTAACACTTTATGTGCCTCACCCTGTATATGAATATGAGTACTACAATTATTATATCAATTATTTTCATTTCTTAAATATTATCTCCAAACTATCGGCGAATGGTAGAGAACACAAAAGCTGCAGTCTATTTCGTCCGTTTTTGTACGTTTTCGTGCCGCTATCTATGAAACGAAATTTGAAATTTTGTTACGGCAACTCGGCTTATCGAGTACCCGATGTGAGATGAGTAAACCCTAGGCAACGGTTACCCGAGTATACTCGAGTATCGTCGGTTACTCAATAAAGTATGAGTATCCCAGTCTGGTCACGAGTACTCGAAAAACTCGGGTACTCGATAAAGTTCGAGTACTCCCGTCCGATCACGGGTACTCGAAGAATTCGGGTACTCGGTCCGAATCGCAGTCGAATTACCCGACCCGACCAATTCAGCTATCTGCATGCCCCTAGTGATTGTGTACCCGCAAAAAAAAAGTATATTTTTTTGTAAAAATGACAACGGTGTATTTATTATAATAAGAAATACTGTACATTTAATAAAGTTAACATATTTTACGTTCACCTTTGAAATGTTAGATCATTTGTAGCTTGTTCCCGAGAGAATTACAGATAAACAAAAATTATTAAGTTAATTACTGAGAAATCGTGGTTTTTAAAGGCATTTCGAAGGCGCAAGGAAAAAATACGTAGAATTAACAAAAAACAACTTCTTATTACAACCACTTTTGAGGGAGATATTGAAATAGTTAACTTAGCCAGGCGAGGCGTGCCGTGGCGGGAGAGGCGGTACACCCACCACGCCGCCAAGTCGCACCGACGACGCCGTTCTCTATTCCGCGCGCGCGCGATCGACTTCAATCTTTACGTGCATTGCGATAAACACTCCAACGGGTTTTCGTCATCTCGCATGCATCTAAAGGTATCAGGAATGCTCACGAACTTTAAAAACGCAAGAATGTTGATAACAACAATAATAAATTGAAGCGCCGTAAAAATTACTATGTCTCCACTTGTAATGAAGATATGGACACTTTTTTTTTGGAAATTGCGCGTCTCACGGGGACCTACAAGAATCTGGAAGAATATTTCAAAAAGCCTAATAATTTAAGTACTGTCAATGACTCTGCCGCATAGATCCGACTGAATTTGAGCGATGGCCTGGGCTATGTTGATTTTAAGAGCATTCGTCAATTGCGGCTTACTGGCATAGACCTGCGACTTTAAAAAAACCCATAAGAAAAAGTCTAGTGGGGTCAAATCGCACGATCTTGGTGGCCAATTCACGTCACCTCTGCGAGAGATACCCATACCCTCAAATAGTTCATGCAGAATATGCATCGTGGCGGCCGCAGTGTGGCACGTAGCGCCGTCCTATTGGAACCACATGTCGTCTACGTCCATATCGTTCAATTTGGGCCAAAAGAAATCAGTTATCATCGTTCTGTAGCGTTTGCCGTTGACGGTGACGGCCTCACCAACGTCGTTTTCAGAAAAGTACGGACCGATGACGTCGCTGGCCCAAAATCCGCACCAAACAGTAACTTTTTGTGGACGCATTGCCACCTGGTGAACCTCGTGTGGGTTGGCGTCGTCTCATATACGGCAATTTTGCTTGTTCACAAAGCCATTCATCCAAAAATGCGCCTCGTCGCTAAAGATGATTTTTCGGTCAAAATTGGGGTCCTCTTCCAAACACTCCGAAGTCCGGTCAGCGAACCAACGGCGTTGTCTATGGTCATTAACTTTGAGCTCCTGGGTCAGTTGGATCGTGTACGGATGTAGGCCCAAGTCCCGACGCAAAATTCGCCAAGTTGAAGTCTGTGAAAAACTGAGGTCTTGTACACGGCGAGGAGTTGGCTACCTCGGGTTCTCCTGCACACTTTCACGGACCAGGGCGCTGTTCCCGACCGATCTGGCGTTCCTTTGACGTACGGGTGTTGACTGATTGTTTACCGACCCAGTCGTCCCGAATTTGGCCACCAAAGATTGTAGAGTCGACTGTGAAGGGCCACCGCGTCTGCCGCAAAATGGGCGTAACGCGCGCAACGTTTGCACTAACGAACACTCATTTTGATAATAAAGTTTTATCATTTGGACGTGCTGTTCAATCGTGTAACTTGCTATGGTGATTTGGCATCAGCGACTGAATAATAAACAACAGATTAGACAGACGCCAGCAACAGAACATGGCCGCCAACATCTACCCGCGCCAATTGAAAAGCCCTATGGTTACGGCGTAGGGAAGCTGGCGTGCCCATCGCCCGGAGGAGCACAACTCCCTCGCAATAGCCATCGACGTGCTAGGCTAACCACCTAGCTCGCCAAAAGCTAGTTACGACCACCACCTAGTCACGCCCCCACAACCGGTCCCTCTCGGATGGGGACGAAGAATCAGTTGGGGGGGGGGGGGGGGCACCCGGATAGGATCCATAGCAACGACCACGGCTGGAAATCGGTACCTCAAGTGGACGGAGGAACTCAAGGAGGACCTCATCCGATGCTGGAGGGATAGCGTACCATCGCAGTGGGGCTACATGGCGAGGTTGCAAGCTCTGAGTAGCTAAACGCACCCAGAGTTTGCACACCTCTTGCAACAACTACCACCAGAGCCGTCCGGTAGGCGCTCTTCCGCGCGGAGCTCTGCCGGACGGCCTCAAGATTGATTCCCCAGCAGTCGGAAACATCCTGTTGGCGCGTCAATTTTACAGAGGACTGGGGAACAAGGAGGGAGAGAATGACTGGGAAATTTTCTCTTCAGCCTGGTTGCCTAGAAGCGGAAAATGAGTTCCTTGCGTCAGGGATTCCCGAGACTGCTGGTCTCCGCAGCTTGAATTGGGCTTTGTATCACGCGGCTGTTGCGGCAAAGCCTCGGTCACGCAACGATAAGGCGGCGTTCGTGATAAAGACTCGGCGGCGCATAGCACAACTCCTGAATATTATCGATGAAGCGCGGAGGCAGGCATCCCGTGTTCAATGTGTGTTAGACTTCGTTACGGCGAGGAGGACGTTCACCGCGAAAATTCGAAAAATCAGCTCGGAACTGAAATGCCGTCACCACACATTGAACAAAGCTAACCTTCTTATAGTCAGGGAATGCTACGTGGAAACGATGTGGAATTTGGGCTTTTGTAAAGCAATCCCTAGAGAGGCGGCTAGGTCGGGCGTTAAACAACGCCCTCTTCCGCTCTGAGCCAGGCCGCTGGTTCCAGCCGCCTACGCCTGCCCCCGACAAATCGCCAACAGTCGCTCGGTGGAGCGGTTTTGGGGAAAACTGTATAGCGAGGAGGGTCATTTTAATGGAAGCACTCCAGCTCCAGGGAAATATCCAGGGAGATTCACTCAGCCCCCTCCTGTTTTGCGTCTCACTATTACCATTATCAATGGCCTTGCGTGCTGCACGCGGGTACGAAGCGGAAGGCCCGTGGGCAGTGCCGGCGTAAGGGCCACTGACACCCCGGGCGAAAATATTGTGGCGCCCACTTAAGGAAAGCAATATCAAGTGTTAGTTTTTTGCTGATCCCAAGTAAACTTATATTAAAAATTTCATCTTTCCTTTAACGGTATCCAGAGCTAACGACGCGGAGGTAGAAAGTTTTGTAGCTCCTCTTTTTTTATATTTTTTTTTAATTTTCAATTTTTTTAATTTTTTTTACATTTTTAATTTTTTAATTTTTTAAAATATTTTTATTCCTTTTGATTTTTTTTGTCATTCACAAATTTTTTCAACCTACCACTAGTATTTTTATAAAAATAAAAAAACTAAACAGAAAAAAAACTGTGGAAAAATCTCATTCGTCAAAAAAATATAATTAAAAGAAAAATGAAGGAGTATTCCTGAATACAAAAAATAGGAATAAAAGATTTGGGATGTTGGAAGAACGATATTACAAAACTCCTAAAGCAAAAAATTCTGCCCTCTGTAGCAGTCTAAACATTGTAGACGGTTTTCGCGTTGCATAAATTCGAGCGACGCTCGAGACGAGAGACCAAGTAAACAAATCAGCGACCTCGCGCCATGCTCGAACATAGAAGGTTTAGCTATCCCCACCATCTACCACGCGTCGCGCGTATCGGTTTGGCGGTGGAAGTATCGCACCAATCGTAAGCGTAAGGGCAGACTGCGCAGAGTCGCTCCTCGACCACAAACCCTCAAAAAACCATCTAAAAAAAATCTCAATAAAAAATATACATATTCACAGAGCGTAGAGCATAGTTTTGAGGGTTTGCACCAGGGGAGGCAGGAGACTCCAACTCCAGACCTTGGCGCCCCCCTGAATTTGTCGCCCGGGGTCGTCGCCCCATCGCGCCCCCCCCTAACGCCGGCACTGCCCGTGGGAGCGTGGGCGAGGGATCAGCCATTTATTTTATATGGATGACCTCAAGATATACGCTCCCGGGGGGGGGGGGGGGGCGTAAAGCTTCTCTTGAACATCGTAGCGACTTACACGCGGGCGGCTGGAATGGACTTCGATTGGACAAATGGGCTATTCTTCATCTCAGGAGAGGGAGAGCAGAGGGTGTCGTGGCTGATGTTCGGCTGATGGACGGGAGCGTCTTCAAACACCTGGACACCGGAGGGTCTTACCGGTACCTTGGCATCGATCAGCGCTCTATAGAAGACGCTGAAATTGTCAAAGGGGCCCTCTGCAGCCAGTATAGACGGCGTCTCAGACGGATCTGGAAATCAGATCTGTCTGGGAAAAATAAGATCACTGCCACCATTATGCTCGCTGTCCCGGTCCTGCTCTAGCCATTTGGTGCCGTCAAATAGCCTAGAGACGAGCTCAAACAGCTGGACATCGGCACACGCAAGAAAATGAACACCCAGCGGAGTGTGCACTCTCCATCGTCCATCCCGCGCCTTTCTATACTGCGTCAGCATAGCGGGCGTGGGCTCTTGGGAGTAGAGTGTCTTCATGGCCGCATAGTCCTCGGAATAGCAAGCGATGTAATGACAAACTCGGACCCGCTCCTGGAGATTGTGCACCAGCATGTGCTTCATGGGGCGGGGGCATTTCTTTATAAGGCAGCAGAGACCCTCGGCTTGGAGTTCCACCGGCGCCGGCGTGGCGATGTCGGCGGATACTCAGGGCTGCTGAGCAGACTGTCCTGACTCGGCAGCACATGGGCAGACCCATACATGGTGTGTTTTTACACTACATCAAGGAGCAAGGGCTGTCCACCGAGCCGACCTTTCCCTGCTTGCAGTCAGCTGGACTGAGGTCCGAGACCGAAGGATTTATCTGCGCCTGCCGAGACGGAGTCATCAACATCCTGGTCTATCGCAGTCGCGTTATGGGTGCATGCAAACAATCGCCGGAGACACTAATGCATCTACTGTCGGCCTTCCCGGTATAGGTAGTCTCCGTCTCTATCCATCGCCATAACGCGGCCCTAAGGGTATAGTATTACCATCTACGGCACTCTTATGGGATAGACCCGGAGCCTGTGCCGTCTTATTTACCAGGAGATATTGAGTCCGTTGTTGTGGGCTTCTCGGATTTATTGGAACTTCTCGTTCGCGACCCTCGCTTCAAACGACTAAGCCTGATGTCCTCTTCTATTTCGACGACAGGACTCCTATACGTCATTGCGAAACGTGTTGCGAAAGGAAGACAAGGAACGGCTCAAGTATCGGCCTCTCCTGGCCGAGCTACGTCGTTCTCACCGGGAATTCAGGGTGACTCTCGTTGTCCTCATCATCGGCGCGCTTGGGGGGATGGAAGTCTTTCGTGTCGGGCCTCGCTGGCATACCAGTTTGCAAACCCGATGTCCGGTTGCTAGCGTGTCAGATGCAGAAGGCGGTCATATTTGGATCCCTCCGTTTACTCGGGCAACATGATTGTGGACTGCGGTAGCCGCTCACCCTCTGGCTTGCCCTCTATCGCAGAGTGATTTTTGGACTTTTCGCGCGTCTTTTTGACTGGGCGGCAGTCGAGGGTCGCCCAGCGTTATTGTTCCGGTCTAGATTAAGATCGAGCGTAACCCCCGGAGGTAGGTGAATGTTTCTCAGTGCAAACTAAGGAAGTGCGTCGCCCGGAGCAATAAAGTCTACCATAACAAAAAAATAATAATAGTGAATAGAGCATTAGTGACGATTTCGATGACAGTCAAGGAGACAGCCCCCCAACGCAAGCGACGCCTAGAGAAGGAGAAGCAACTTCACACATACAAGACTAAGGAGCAGAAAATAAAATGATTTAAATAAAAATTAAAAATTCGGATTAAAAAGTATAAAATAATTTTTCTTAGCCCCATACAAATTTATAACCCAATACAGTTTCCTAACCGCATACAGATTGTCCTGGAAATTTGTGTTTGTAAATTTTGAATAGCTATGAAAATACTTGTAAGATTAAAAATGAAAAACATGGGGGGCATGCATAGATAATAGTAAAGAGTGTAGGGAGTAGCTGACGTTGAGAAAACTCACACAACAGTGTGAGTTATTTGCAACAGTTCTATTATAACAGTTATATTACAACAGTTCATATTATTTGCAGTATAATAAAATCGTTAGTGACTTAGGTGAACTATTCATGCATCAGTTATCTATTACATGTGCCCCACGTTTTTCATTTTAAATATTACAAGTATTTCATAGCTATTAAGAATTCACAATCACAAATATTCAGGATAATCTGTATGCGGTTAGGAATCTGTATTGGGTTATAAATCTGTTGGGGCTAGGAGACATTATGTTATACTTTTTAATCCGTTTAAAAAAATGAATTTTTATTCAAATCATCCTTTTTATATGAAACATCATTCTGCACAACTTTTTTAAGGAGCATTTTCCGATAAAACCAATTCCAAACAAAAGATTTAAAAACCGCGTTTTTTTTTACAATCTCTGGTGATCGGAAAACAGCTTTTTTATAAGGGGAACTTTAGGTACATTCCTGGTAACCCAGAGAATCTACAAAAAAAATTGGCGACGTGCTGGCCTCTGAGAATAGAAATCGGTCGAATTTCTGCACATTCCGACTGGACTATTAACTCATAACGTATACACTGTTGGTGACCTACCCGAGTAGAAATCTTGCTCGGACTGCAATAAAGGCCTGATCAGGCATCCTGATTTCATTATCCGGCCTTGATCAGGATTTTTTAAATCAAGACCTGATCATTTTTTAAGACGGAATGACACCTCATCGCGGTCGGTATGGTAGAACAGAATTATAGATACCCAAAAATCTCTGAAACGGCTCTTCAGATCCCGTCGAAACTTTGCCAAACGACGTCAAATAAATAGACGAACAGCTGTCTGCCCCTCAAATTTTCTGAATTTGAGAAAAAAAACGTAGATTGGCTTATCATGCGGAACTCGAGACCGAAAAGATGAAAAATCAGATGTTTGGCTAATGTCACGACTTAGAGAAAAGTTAGACCGAGTAGCCACATAAAAAACGAACAATTTGAGCTCTCAATCACTGCACTTCGTTGCATATCTTAGGAGAAAAGTGGTAATCTAGATTTGTCGTGTAATTGTTGATAATTGCGAGCAAATGTCGTCCGAACTTCGACGTGCTCAGTTCACGAGAATTCCGCGCGCGGCGCTCCCCGCGTGGTCTGCAGACGACGCGCACCGACACGCACGCAAACATGCGTTGCGGAGCGTGTCGAGGCCCGTGGATGGCGAGACGCAATGTCTCCGCGCGCGTCGGCGCCGAACGCGCGCGGCGACATCCGCCGCTGGGGCGCAGAAGCTCGATTGAGTTCTGCCCTACCGGTCGGAAGCCGGAGCCGCATCGAAGTTTCGCGTTGGGTGTCATTCCGTCTTAAACGCAATCCCTGACTTCGGCCTGATCAGGGTAAAAGATCAAGGCCTGATCAGGGTACAAAATCAAGGCCTAATCAGGGTACGAAATCGAGGCCTGATCAACGTAAGAAATCAAGGCCTGATCAGTGCTTAATTTTTTTAAGGCTTCATCAAAGTGAAAAACCGTGGCTTACTCAGAATGATGACATGAAGCCCTGGTCAGGAAGTCCTATTTATCCATGAAATAAAAAGTATCACAAATATTCAAAATAGAAAAAGACGAAATCATAAATAATACCTTCAAATAAAGTAAAAATTAAATCCAATAAAAAATATTTGGTTGGTCTACGCTGTCTGAGCTAACCCGCACCAATGAATGTGATGCTATCGGTGCAGGTTAGCCCGGACAGCGTAGGCTAATAGACGAATATGATGCCATCGCTGCAGGTTAGCCCGGACAGCATAGGCCAACTGATTAATGTGGTGCCATCGGTGCAAGTTAGCCCCGATAGCGTGGGCCAACTGACGGATGTGATGCCATCAGTGCAGGTTAGCCCGGAGAGGTTAGCCAACTGAAAAATGGTAAGTCGACTGCGTAACTCAGTCCCGTGGATGTAATGCCATTGGTGCAAGTTAGCCTGTACATCGTAGGTCAACCAAATATTGGTAAGTGGACCGCGTAGTACAATTCAGTAAATGTAATGTCTATTCGGAGTGCATTTCGAATAGACTAACCTGCACCAATGCCATTAAATCCACGAGACTGAACTACGCAGTCAACGTACCATTATTCAGTTGGCCTACACTGTCTGGGGTAACCTGCACCGATAGCATCACATTCATCGGTGCAAGTTAGTCCGGACAGCGTAGGCCAACCGAACCATGGTAAGTTGACTGTGTAGTACAGTTCAGTGAATGCAATGTCCATTCGCAATGCACTTCGAAGGGACTAACCTTCATCAAGGGCATTACGTTTACTGAACTAAACGACGCTGTCAACTTACCATTATTTGTTTGGCTTATCCTGTCCAGGTTATCCTGCACATGATTATTTTATAGTCATATGTTAATGTATAGTCATAGGTTTAACTGTACAAGTCGAGTTGCTTGACCATCGCCTGATGCTGGCCGGGTCAGGCGAAGTGGCTTGAGACCATCCAGTTGCTTGACCACAGCTCGAAGCTAGCCGGATCAGGAAACTGGAGGAGATCGTACGTCCCGTTGCCTGACTATGGCCTGGCACCAGCCGGATCAGGCAAATTAAGGCATAACTTAAGTACGGCGTCCGGGCTACAACGTGATCAGGCCCGGATCAAATATCAGGCTAGCCTGACAATATTTCTACTTGGGATATTATACGCTTAACGGAAATTCGACTTCAAGTACACTGTCAACCAATTAATCAAACCCTTTGGTTTGCAAGATATTAATTAAAGAACAGGGGACTCGAACGATGGATCAGGGTACGACATCCTGGAGGTTAGTCTTCAAAAAAACTATTTTTCCCAAATTATCACAATTTCATATTCGGGAAATATTTGTCCACGAGTTGGAACGGTCGGAGAGAAAATTCAGAGAATGAGAAGGATGCAATGATGAGCAAGGAGGAGGATCTTTTCGCGTAGAGGTTGCGGCTAACCGCGAAATCGATAAGGGCGCATCCAGCGGAAGGAAACTTTTTCGACAGGGTCGAACTCGGAAACGAGTCCACCGTGAAGGCGTCAGTTGTTGGCTCGACCCAGTTCAACTGTGGTCCCGAGCTTTTTAGGTGCGCTCCTCTGGAACATTGAGACGGGAATCGCTCGATTACGTGAGGATTATACCGTAAAAAGTCCTGAAAAACTCGAACACATTATTCTGTGGAGTCACCTCCCCGTGCAAAAATTTGGTTGGGAGTACCCAAATGCTACCACATCCATATAAGGATTTTATAGAGACACCGCACGTAAGGAGACCACATTGGAATCCAAGATTCCCCGCTATTTCCCGATTGACGTTGTTTGAGAAATTCATTATTAGAATTCTTGACCATAATTTGATGGCTCTCAAACAAAATATATAATTTGCTGATCCCGTGCACAAATTTATTAGGGAGTCCTAAGATGCATTCACATCTTTATGAGGATTTGCTCAGGATATTGGGATCCAATCATTGGGATCCAATTGGATTCTGCACTGTTTATCGACGAACGCCATTTGAGAATACTTAACACGTTTGAATCCCAAATATGTGAAAAGTCACGAGAAAAAACTCGGCTTGGAAACATAACCTACACGTTTCGTGAGCACGTACGTGTGTGGTTGCATCATGTCAAAGGGCAGTAAAATAAATAACAAACGATAAGAAAAGTGGCTTTTCGGTGATGTGCGTCAAGTCGGTTCATAAAGTATACTTTTTAAAGCAGTTTATACTTATCTTTAGAACTACTTACTTTGTATATCTGTAGTTATTTCATTCAGAAAATTCAACGTATAGAATGCAGTGGAATCTATCAAGAATCGTATCAGATTCTGTTCAATAATATCTGATATTTAAATTAGATTCTAGTCGAAAATTTCTATTAGAATCTGATGTAGGAGCGTGTCGTTTTAGTATAAAGATCCCGTGTGATGACCCATTAGATCCCTATCAGGAAATACAAACAATTATAAGAATTCAATTGGATCCATACAAAAATTTCGGGACGGGTCCTTGGACGGAATCTTTCTAATCAATTTTCCCTCGTATACATATATATATATTGTGATGGGTATCGCGCGTTAACATAAGCGGAGGGAGGGGGAAGGGGAAATTAATAATGGATCAACACACTCTAAAATTCCAATATAATTTAATTTACAAAAACAAAAGGCAAATTTTGGCTCCGTACAAAAATAAAAGAATATAAGTTCTTCATTACAAAAAAAGCAAGGAAGAAAACTCGATATAATATAAATTTGTACTGAAATAATAATAATCATAATACTTTGACTCGAAGTTAACGGCTTACTGGACACGCGAAGTCCCAACTCGATTTCTCGACCCGTTCAGATATTTTCGCAAGTTATTTCGTATCTTATATTTCGAACTCGAACATTGTTGGACGCCAGCCTTTCTCGGGCAACGCGTTTAATGCGTACAACAACAAAAAACCAAAAAAAATGCTCGCTTGCCCGGCGAGCGAGAGACTCGGTATTATTACGCGAGGGGACGTCTCAGGGTATCGGGGACAGACTGGGTTCTCCGAACTCAATGGCCTCTTGAAGTCCGGACCACGACTATTTTATCTTTTCCAAATTTTTACTACATGAATTTCGCAATTAAAACCATTTAATACGTGGCGACGTTTATTCGCGCAAAACGTCACTCGGCTCGGCCGCCGGCCGAGGCCTCGCACAGCCCGACCGCGGCTACGCGCACGCGAGGGGAAATTTCATGGGGGACGACGGGATCCGCCACGCACCTTCTCACATTTTTAATCGAAGGACTTTTGCTAGTTATTTTAAATATGAATTTTGCACAAATGTCATTTTACGGACAATTATTTTGCTCACAATTATTGTTATCACAATTATTTTTGCACAGATTATTTCTCGGCGAGTCGCGCGGAAGAGGGACGTCGATTTGGGGATTGACACGGGGAGGGGTGAAAAAGAACGATTCTAAAGTCGCCCATGCGACACATTTTTCCGGACAAACTTTACTCGGCATTTTGCCGCTCGAGCAAAATGACGAAAAGAGAAGAGACTTACAGATTGGAGAGGATCCTTCGATCGACTCGATAGAGATCCTTTCCCTCGTTTCCCGATTACTCTCTCTTCTTCTTCCTCCGGGGCTTGCGATCCATCTCGCGTTTTCGCCCGGAAATCTCGCCCTTCGCTGACCACGCTCGGAGACTCAATAGCTAGCCACGCCGACCGGCTCATTCGTCTCGCCCGAATTTTTCTCTGAGATGGCGGACGTCCTATAGATTTCCCGTTCGATCGCCGGGGCTCGCTCTTCCGGCCGTCCTCGTCAATCGATTCTCCCCCGAGTCGTTGAACGCCCCGATCGGTAAGGCGCTCGCCGGCTGTGCCACGCGAGAGGCGCGAATTCGCCGATGACGCCCGGTTGGCGGAAACTCGGGAGAGGGCAGCAGTAGGCCTTTGGAAGGCGAGCCCGACTGTTCTCGACGTCGAGATATGGCGCTGACGGTGGAACTCGTGTCGATGGCCGGGCCGACGTGGCCCCAGCCGACAGTCTGCGTGGTCCTCTTGCGGGTCGTCTCAAAGGGGGGTACAGGGGAGGAAAGGGAGGGATTTGTCGCTGATTTTATATAATCAGAACCTTAATCCTAAAATTAAAATTAACAAATGAAGATTAATAAAAGTGCTTGACGGAGATCAAGCCCGAGCGTGGTCACGCGGGCTGTTTCTCTAAACTCTTGTGACGCAACGTCACAATATATATCTATATATAACACAGGAAAGTTATTTTTGCAGAAATTAATAAACAATAATAATTGAGTAATAGTAATTAACCCTACAACATAGGTATATTCATATATTCTAAAGTGAGTTATTTCCACAGTATGAGTTACTTGGAGTCAAGACGTTGCCACGTCTCTTGATATTGCCCAACACTACAGCCTTGGCCAAAAGTATTAGGCACCCCTATGACATATTGATATGTTAAAAAGTACATAAAACTATTATAATTTCTTTGAACTAAAACTAAGACCGCATCATTGAATATAAAATGAAACAATACAAAACCTCTTTTGGTGGATTGCAACACGCTAAACATGTACGTTTTTTAAATATCGACAAAAACTTTTACCAGTCTTCATTTGCTATTCTTCGAGTGAAGAAACCCTTTTCTGCGATTTCATTAGTTCAGCCCGATTCGGAAATGCCGGAAAGTAGTGAGCTTTTATACGAAAAACGCGTAAAAATTCAACTATTGCACAAACAAGAGAAGTCTGAAGTTGAAACATTGAAGTTGAATTTTCACCCGTTTTTCGTATGAAAATTCACCACTTTTCGGCATTTTTGAAAACACGGAATCGCGCTGAACTAAAGAAATAGCAGAAAAGGGCTACTCCAATCTAAGAATAGCTAATGAGGGCTGGTAAAAGTTTGTGTCAAAATAAAAAAATGCACATGTTTAGCGTTTTATGATCTAGATATTTTGTAATCGGCCAAAAGAGTTTTGCTATTGTTTAATTTTATATTTAATGATGCCGTCTTGGTTTTTGTTCAAACCAAATGTAGTAGTTTTATGTACTTCTTAAAATATCAATATTATATAGGGGTTTCTAATAAGGGGGAGTTTCGTAATGCGGGACGACACCTAGTGTCGGACACTCGTGCTATCACGACAATGTCGCAGCGCGTTTGCGTAAAAAATCCATGAAATAGGTGCGGGGAAGTGTTGCGATACATAATTATGGGGGAGCGTAGCGATACACAATCGCGGGACGCGGTTTGTCACTGGCGCGGTCGATTACTGTGCTTAGCGGGAATACACTGCGTCGGGTAAGATCGAAGTCAGTGTTACTGATAAGTTTCTGTATTTAACGGACAACACCATTGTGACGGCTTCAAAAAATCGATTTTTTGAAAACCATCTAGAAAAATCTAAAATACATTTAAGATTAAGATGCCGTTGGACCCAGGTCGAAAAAATAATTATTTTCGGAGATATTGAATATTTTGTGGAGCGGTGCAGCGCTCCGTGACGCTCGGGGTCCCGCGCAGCTGCGCGCCTCAGGGTCGGCGGGTATATCGAATAGTGATCCATACGACGGTTTCGAGATAAAAAAGAAAGAGTGCATCGATCATGTCCAAAAACGTATGGGGACGCGCCTCCGCGAAATCGTGAAAAAACAAAAAGGATGTTCTGGCAGAGGAAAGCTCACCGGAAAATTGATTGACGAGTTGAGCACATATTACGGCTTGGCTATTCGGAGGAACAGCGATGATGTTGAAAAAATGAGGAAGGCAATTTGGGCAACTATCAAACATAAAATATCCACAGATAGTGAGCCACAACATGACGATTGCCCAGAGGGAGCCGAGTCGTGGTGTTCGTGGCAGCGAGCGGTCGCAAGCGGTAATATTTCAGAATATCGCCATAAGCCGCCTCTTCCTGAGGGAGTATTGGAGGCAATTACGCCAGTCTTCGAAAGTTTGAGCAGAGACGATTTGCTGCAGCGTTGTTTGGGCGGCTTCACGCAAAACAACAACGAAAGCTACAACAAATCAGTTTGGGCAATAGCCGCCAAGTGTCAGTCCGGGAGCAAAAAAATCGTCGATATTGCAGCTTATATCGCGGTATTATTATTCAATGATGGCCTGAGAAGCCTCATGAAAGTTTTGGAGACGTTGAGGATAACTATCGGCCCAAATTGTTTCAATTTTTGCGTTGAAACCGACGCAGCGCGGATCGAGCTGGCGGAGCGCTCGCTCACAGACGCTGCAAAAGAGGCAAGAAGAACCTCTACAAGTTCCAGAAAAGATGCTAGGGACAATGATTTGCTTCTTGAAGGCCAGCTATATGGTGCCGGCATCGCTGATTAAAGGTAAAAATTTTTTTTCCAATTTATCGCATAAATTAACAAACCTAAAACTTTGAACGCATTTTTCTCAAAACCACTTTTTTAGTGCGGCACGCGGCAGAACTCGAGCAATTTTTATTCGATCGACTTCAAATTTGGACTGCATCAATAAAACTAGATTATCTAAAGAAGTACATAGGATTTTTTCGATATCTCAATAATAAAAAAAGTTATATCCTATTTTTGACGAGAAATTTTGCTCGAAAATCGTCCTTTAATTTCAAAAGCGTGCCTATTTTTTAAAATCAATATTTTCTCAAATCCCTATGTACTTCTCTTCAAAATATCATATTATTAACGAAAACACTCGGTATTTTTTTTCAGATCGACTTTGAAGAGAGTTCTGCTGCGTGCTGCGAACCACTGCAGAGGCAACAGTACCTGACGCGGGAGCTTCCCCAGCGTCACCATGGGGCGTGAAAAATTTGAAATTTTTTTTTTATGTATCTTCAATAAACAACGAACAAAATAAAAAAAAATTTCGAATATCTTTTTTTTTCCCACAAAAAAAAATTCTTGAAGAATGGCAAAAAAACAGGGGATCACAGTGGTATTGTCCGTTAAGTATTTATGCCAATGGCTATCTATAGCGTCGCATATTACCACGAAAGCCGAAACTATACTGTTCATTGACAAAGAAAATTTGAGCATAGTTCCTATGTTCTCATTCTAATTATATACCTATTCGCACGATGTAAACAAATACTACAACCACCAGCAAAATCATGCTCAACTTTGTTTTCGACGATATACGCATGGATCCAACGAAAAAGCGCAAATTTTATCGTTCATTTTTACAAACTTCAAATTCACATAACTTTTTACGGGGGGGGGGGTTCCGCCGTGATTTCTCTTCGGCATGCTATTCGGGGGGACTTATGTGTAACATATCCTCTCATTCCGACCACCTCTGGTAGTGGGGTCATAATACCGCAAATTACCAAAGTTTTTTTTAACGTTCCCCTTTGAATTAAACAAATTGCACTATACTCAATACTTGATCACCTAGATATATATATGAGTGATTATTGCATTGTTAATGCGTAAATTCGAAATTTACACATACAGTATACATATATTTTTATTATAAAATTTTGTTTATCACAAAGGTCATGTCCGCAAAACGCAAACTTATGTATGTGTGCACCCAAAACGGGAAGAATATTTTGAATGAGCGTATATGTATATTCGTCTTAAATCGGTCCGTGTTTCTAAACGGAATAATATCTATAGCTTTATTTGGATAATATTTTAAAGTAATCTAATTATAACTTTTTCATAACGATATTTAATAAAGTACACATTGACAAAAACATTCTAGGCTTTGCATAAAAATATTGTAGAGTGGGTATAGACAATACATACAATGAACGAGCAGATGTGTGTACTAGCTACCTAAGCCAGTATTATATGGATTTGATCAGGCAACATTTTAAATGCCTGATCGAGCAACCAGATGACGGCCTTATCGGGTAACCAGGTGAGGCCCATATGAGACAGAACGTTAGACTTTCTAGCGGGGCGCTATCGAGTTGCCTTATAAGTGCTCTTTTCATAACATTCGCATATCGCATATCGAAATTGTTACGCGGGATATCCTTCTCTGCTATAAGAGGACAAAATAAATGAAAAATTGCTAACAAAATATTTAAGAATGATGCTAATAAAACAATAGAGAGAGAGAGAGAAAGTGAGAGAAAAGAGAGGGAGAGACAGAGAGACAGAGAGAGTGAGAGCGAGAGAGCGAGAGAGCGAGAGAGCGAGAGAGCGAGAGAGCGAGAGAGCGAGAGAGCGAGAGAGCGAGAGAGCGAGAGAGCGAGAGAGCGAGAGAGCGAGAGAGCGAGAGAGCGAGAGAGCGAGAGAGCGAGAGAGCGAGAGAGCGAGAGAGCGAGAGAGCGAGAGAGCGAGAGAGCGAGAGAGCGAGAGAGCGAGAGAGCGAGAGAGCGAGAGAGCGAGAGAGCGAGAGAGCGAGAGAGCGAGAGAGCGAGAGAGCGAGAGAGAGAGAGAGAGAGAGAGAGAGAGAGAGAGAGAGAGAGAGAGAGAGAGAGAGAGAGAGAGAGAGAGAGAGAGAGAGAGAGAGAGAGAGAGAGAGAGAGAGAGAGAGAGAGAGAGAGAGAGAGAGAGAGAGAGAGAGAGAGAGAGAGAGAGAGAGAGAGAGAGAGAGAGAGAGAGAGAGAGAGAGAGAGAGAGAGAGAGAGAGAGAGAGAGAGAGAGAGAGAGAGAGAGAGAGAGAGAGAGAGAGAGAGAGAGAGGGAGGGAGAGGATACAAAACCGACATCATACGAGCTCAAAATAGTACATGATCACGCCTTTTTGCTGGATGGCAGTAAACACATATACACACGTGAATATAGTAATAACCCCCGGTATAGTATACCTCCCCCCCCAAGACGAACTGCGTGTACAATAGTTAGGAGGTAGACCGCTCACTTTTGTATGCTCCTCGTCTACGTGTCTCATTAAGCTCCCTCGGATAATAACTCGAAGCATGGTTCCGCATGTGCAAAAAAAAAAAAGAAAAAATTGATAAGTAGAGGAAACCTCTGAATAAGATTTTTCCCCTCCTCCAAGGGGAGGAGTGGAAAACCACACTACATAATCGCGATTCCTTTTATGGCGAAAAAAGCGATGATGTTTCTCCCCCTCGGTATTCAGTATTCCCGCAAGGCAAGAAAAATGACGTCACCGCTACATCAAAGCACTTTTCTTTCTCGTACGACGTATTTATTGAACCTCGGGTACTGTGTACTTGTATCCTCGGATGAGGATGTGAGTGTTTATGGAAATTTGATCGATTACTTTTTTAACTATAAGAAAAATGTACGTAGATCGCAAGAAAAAGAACAAATCAACAGACTTCAAATTCAGTCATCGAGGTTCATTCTATTTCGAGGGGTGGCAAACTCATTTGGAAAAAGGCGAACCTCACGCCGCGGACATGATATTTATTGGAGTGACTTTTACATGTATACAGATATAGATTCAATTTAGAGAACGCGATCGGTCGAATACTGGGACATCAAACTTTCTTCTCGCACCTCTCTCGTTCTCTCAGGCTTTCATCCTCTTACTTTCGCATCGAAATTACTTTTGAGCCAAAAACGTGTATCACGATTGGAGCTATACCTATACATCTAAATTTCCAACTTCGTCCTGTATACCAACCGATGCTTTACGTGTCGAAACCGAAAAATTTCTCGCATAGGTTGCTATCTACTATGACACTCTCCACGGTGTTAAACATTTTAAACCTAGGGTACATTCGCATCATTGTCGAATGTTCCCTAATCCGTTGTGACGTGTACTGCACAACAATAAAGATAAATAACGATCTGAAGAAATTGTGTCAGATTCAATAGTTGATTACTACCCGCGGTATCCTAATAATTTCGAACCCTCGAGTCCTTTATCACGGTAGGTTAATCATTTAAAAAAATCGGGATCCTTTGCAGGGGGCGGTGAACCTTGTTTCAGCCGCGAAAATCCTCCATGCCGTTAGCCCAGACCCGTGTATTCTCAAGATTCGCGACAAGGCTATTAAAGAAGGAGCCCTTGGTCAGAATTTCTTCGCTTTATTCAAATCTCGGAGACAACTAAAATGGGTGGCTGGGGGAAGAGTTCGGATGGACGAAAAGGTTTTTTTTATCTCCTCAAAGGCTCTACTCATATTATTATTATTATTATATATGCATATACAAAGAAAAACCCGTATCAAATGGGACGAGAACTGCATACTAAAATATACGCGTTAAAATACATGGGCTTTTGTCTTTAAGCTCATAGACGCCTCCCGGTATAACACAGCTCTTCCCAAGGGAGGAGGAGAGGGTTTTCCCGGGAGCAGCCGTACAAGAACGAGCCCTACTATTGGCGAGCAGAAACTATCTCAAAAGTGCTAAGCTTCTTTTCGCTTGAATTTCAACGACACAGTATCGAATCCCATTGAGAATTACGAGGGCGAAATATTTTTTCAACTTACCATTATTTCGTGCTGTCGCTCTCTCACTGTTAATTTTTTAATTTGGATCCTCGCGAATCTTATCGAACTGGTACGGGCATTTTCCGTACAAGCAAGTCTATATAGTTCTCGTTGCTGAGCCCAGGTTAATTAACTGTGACACCTGCAGCCCAGCGAGCACCCGGGAATGCATCTCGGGTGAGCATGGATTTATTTTTTTTATGTCCTCGAGATGCACGTATAAACCGAATAATACATCTATTTGTATATACACATATGTATAAATATATGTGTAGGTACGTATATGCGAACGAGAGCCTCCGCGTGGCAACGCGATCTCCTTAATGTACATCGAGGAGCCTCCTCCCGTTCCATCAATAGAAGAAGCGAAGATATAGGGCAAAGAGCGATCGAGGAGAGAACGGAAATAGCTCGAGGGACGTTAAAGGGACAGTGGCTAGTACAAGAGTAATCGCGCTCTCGTCGAGCTCAAATAACATCGGCTTGCTCGAGCAATATCCCCTTTGTTCCGTCTATTCCCTCTAGCGAATGATCGATTTGCCACTCCACTGTAAGTTTAGTACGTATAGTACATTTGACGCAGATTTCGAGTAAAGCCCATTTCCGACTCGATCAAGTCTTTTTCGATTGTGCCAAATTTGTTTGTGAAAGAACAGTGTTCGTTGGTTTGCTCGTCTACATATAAGTACGATGCGGTCTGTTGCGATGTTTACATGGATTAGAAAAATTAAATCTTGGCTTGACCAGTGCCTTTATTACGTAAACAACTATATAGAGCGCAATGAAGTGAAAGGTTTAAAAAGAACGAAAAAGACAATAAGAAACGGTATGCGATGAAATGATGCCATACAGGAGTATGTGATGAAAGAAGGAGTATGTGATGAAAGAGAGGCAAAATAAACCTCGAGAATATAAAATGTATACAGGGTATACATTTTATATCCTCTCTCATAAATGTACTCTTATCTCTGCCACCCGAAATAACTCGGTAATTCTCGACGGCCCAAAAAAATGTTCCAGACAAAAGTTGTACGATGTGAAGGCGGCCATCAAATGCGACCATTTTTTTTTGTGGAGGCGCTGACGCACAGTGAAGGTCACCTTCAGTTTTCTAAATGGAATGGTAAATTTTTTCAACCATCTTGTGAAGCACCTCAAGCCGCATGAATAACATTGGGGGTTCATAGTCGTTCAAGGTCATTCAAGGTCAGTATCGAACACCTATTAAAATTAAATACAAATCTAAATATCTAGGATCACTACCAAATATTTTTGCGTTGACCCTCTAATGTCTTTTAAAGCGGCTTGAGGTGCTTCACAAGATGGCTGTTATTTCGGGTAACAGAGATAAGAGGGGCACCCTGTATATGTACAGGGTGGACCATTTAACGTGACCACCCCAAATATCTCCGTTGCCTTTCGAGTGACGAAAAAATGTCAGGAGGTAATTTGATTGCTTGCGAAGGGCTGAAACAGTGGTGAAAAATTCATTTTTGTGAAGGCCATTTCTGCGTTCTGAAGGTCGTCAATTGTTTTGAAATCGGAACATGTTTTTTTTATTAAGACGTTATAGCTGATATTCAGACAAATCCAACGACCTATGATATCATGACCTTGAAATGATTTGCACCAATATACACGTGTAAAAACGCGAGGTCGGGATGGTATTGACAATTAGAATACCCGAATAATGTAAATTGAACTTTTTGTGCAGAAAATTTATTGTAACAAATGTTCGTAGCGATGGCCATTACCCTCGACACATTTTTTAAGACGCCGGATGAACGATTCTGACCTTCGAATAGTTTCTGGTGTGATAGCAGCATAACGTTGTGCATAAAGTTCCTGCGCTTGCAGAGTTTCGGCCAGTCTTACCATAAATCAACATCATTACCACTTTCTGTGCTTGACTGTACAATACCATTTCCGATACGGTTATTATATGTTACTTTGGATGGATACACTTGTCTACTGATTCTAATATTGGTAGGGGGGCATTCACAAATTACGTAACGCCAAATTTCCCAACTTTTACCCCCCTCCCGCCCCCCACGTAAAGGGATCGTAACGTCTGGCCTGAACCCCACCCCCTCTATTCCGTTATTAACGGGTGCGTTGTCGTCAATAATTGCGTTTTTTTTCAAAGAAATAACCAATTATGAAAGGACCGGGTTTATACTTATGTTATAAAGTATATATTCATCTAGTTATATGCCAATATTTATGAATTCTTTAAAAAATCAGCCGAAATATATGCTTTCATTTGACGACGGAAAAAAATCTCTTTTTTGTTCCATCGCTATCTTTATGGAAGGTTATCTGTAAATGAAAAGTCAACACTTTATCGATATCTATACAAATGTAGCTATCGTTATGCGTAGCCGTCCATTTTATTTTGGTTTTTTTTTTACAAAATGCCGACGGGGTGGACATTTTTTTCTATTTTTAAAGCCCTTTTTTTTATTCAAGCGTGATTAAAATTAGTAATTACCAAAATTTAAAAAATCGGCGACGTGCAGCCTCAGTCACTGTGACTAAAAAAATGCCAAACAAAATTGAAAATCAGTTGATAATTTTTTGAGTATTCGCTCGGACAAGGTCGAAAAAGTAACTTTAAGAGAAGTGCGTGTAAAGTGCATTTATATAATGAGCATGAAACACAGTGAAGATGCGTCCATGCGTTCGTCTTCATTATATTTCACAAAATAATGAGAGCCTGGCTTCAACTATTGTGAACGATGCCACACTTGTAGGGACTGACGACACTAACCGGTCGCGCTACCTGTTCTCACTAAAGTGACTGTAACTCCGTCAATTTTCGGACTTGTGAATAAAAATATTGCCAACATTTTTATCAACATATGTACCTTCAAGAATTGTAAAAAAATTCAAATTTTGCCTGGGAAAGTGGAAAAGCTAATGTGCAAGTTCTTGCACAGTGACTTCTCCCCTTGAATGACATTTCATATGGAAAACTGTCAACTTTCCGCAGTAAAATTGCGCGCGAGTTTTAAATTTAAAACTTCACCATGCAGACATTTTTCTATTTCTGGCAGTTCTAAAAGCGTGACGTAACGCAAAACTCGACATTATGTATCCGTTGGATAGCCTGTGCGGCTATCACACCAGAAACTGTTCGAAGTTCAAGAGAATCATCCATCCGTCGTCTTCAAAAATGTGTCGAGACTAAAGACCATTACTTCGAACATTTGTTACAATACATTTTCTGCACAAAAAAAATTTTATTACATTATTCGGATATTCTTATTGTCATCACCATCAGAAATTCCCGTTTTTACACGTGTATCATTTTAATCATTTCAAGGTCATGGTATCATAGGTTGTTGGATTCGTCTGAATATCAGCTACGTCTTTGTAAAAAAAACATGTTTCCATTAGAAAAACCATTGATGACCTTGAGAACGCAAACATATGACCTTGACAAAAATGTATTTTTCACCACTGTATCAGCCCTTCGTAATCAATCAAATTACGTCGTGATCCACCCTGTATGCAGAGTGGATCAATAACTATTAGCACCTTGGACATCTTCGAAACTATAAGGTTCACACAAATATTTGCTGAAATGAAATTGCACAGTACGAAAGGGGCCATCCGATAGCGATAATAGTTTTTATTGCAGGTGGAGGTACTTCGGACATTTGAAGGTCAAGTCCATGTTTTTAAATGGATCGGTATGTTTTTTCTGTATCATGAAAGAGAAGTTTAAAACGAGTTCAACGACCTATAACATTAGGTCATTGAAGGACATAGAAAATACAGAGAGGCGATAATACTTACAGTTTCGGTAGTAAATAAAATTACTACGTTTATAGTAAGTGTTCGAGATGACGACCATCATTGCCAAATTTGAATGGCAACATCTACAGTCATTTTATCAAAGATACATTAGGTCTTTTGCTCGAAGAATTGCCTTTACTTACATGACAAACCATGTGGTTTGAACATGACGAATGTCCAGGACATTATTCGTGGATTGCACGAAGGCAACTCGACGAAAAATTTCGAAATCGGTGGATTGGACGCGACGGTCCAATATCGTGGCCAGCTCGTTCCCCAGACCTAACACCTTTAGACATCTTTCTATGGGGAACATTGAAAGATAAAGTGTACAAAGAAGTACTCACTACATTTGAGGACATGCAACAAAGAATTATTACAGCCTGTGCATCAATAAGTTCTGACGCTGACAAACTTGCAAGTCAATCAATCGAAAAAAGAATGCAATGTTGCATTGATATTGATGATCGTCATTTCGAACACTTACTATAAACGTAGTAATTTTATTTACTACCGAAACTGTAAGTATTATCGCCTTTCTGTACTTTCTATGACCTTCAATGACCTTATGTTATAGGTCGTTGAACTCGTTTTAAGCTCCTCTTTCATGACACAGAGAAAAAAACAACCGATCCATTTAAAAAAATGGTGTTGACCTTCAAATGTCCGAAGTACCTCCACCTGCAAAAAAAACTATTATTGCTATCGGATGGCCCCTTTCGTACTGTGCAATTTCATTTCAGCAAATGTTTCTGTGAACCTTATGGTTTCGAAGATATCAACGGTGCTTATAGTTATTAATCCACCCTGTATATAGCAAAAGCAAAGCAAAAAAAGCCAAGTAAAAAGAAAGAAGGAAATATTGGAATGTATTTGTCTGGGGTGTTTGTCGTACAGCTGTCCGTTTTCGACTGACTGGTCAGCTTGTTTTTTCTCGCGCGCTTCTTTTGTCCACTCGGTCCTTTGATTACGGACGCAAGATTTTTTATGTTAAAAAATCATTCCGCTTCTTAAAATTGTCAACTTGAACATATGCATTTTTTCGATCCCACACAAGACACACACACGCGCGTACTCCTAGCCACCCACCCAGACACACACATATAAATAATCTGAAAAGAAATTTCTTTTTAAAGAGATGTTGGATTGGGGAACGATTGAAGAAAAAAATGAACTAAACCACGTCTGCAACTGAGAATCTTGGGATTATTTTTTGCTTTAGATAAAAAGCGATATGTGAGTATGTAAAGGAACTCTTTGATCGAATTTTTCGTACCACCTTTTCGAAGGTTGCCTACAATTAGGACGGGCTGCAAGTATGCCGGTGAGGTTATTATTATTGGAAACTTTTACATACCTCGAACATATTGAGAAGTGCAAAAAATATCATATGCATATATATATTGTGACGTGATTTTTCGGAATCACGCCCCAGGATGCGCTACCGGTCCCGTGTGTCACGTGCCTTGGCCCGAGTCACGCCCGTGACGATTGTTAGGGGCCTTTCTCCCCTGCTAGAGCGTCTGAGTTGTCGACTCCGTTCTGTGTTTTGGGTTGGCGAGCGGAACTCGGTCGAGCGGCGTAGCGCTCAACGCATCGAGCAATCCCGGCCGAGGGACGCCGCCAACGAGGCCTCTCGGGGAATCGGGGCACACCCGGCTGAGATGCCGGTACCCCACTGTAGTGGTGCATCGTGCTGGAGAGCGGGCCGTTTGGTTTACGGGCGGAGGCTGGAGTCCTCCGCGCCGCGCTTCGGAAGAGAAGCTTTGCCCGCTCTCGCATGGTGACCCGGGGATGCGAACTCCGAGAGCCTCCATGCTACCGACGAGAAAAGGCCCCGATTTGTTACCGTTCCGTTTGTGGGGTAACTCGGGCAGAAAAGATAGATTCCGAAAGGAATATTCTAACAGAATATTCCAGCTCCCGAAATAATATTTCAGCTCTCGATATTATACGAGATAAAGTTCTCGCTTGAACCGGCGATTTCGCACGGTCCGATCTCGCGAGCGTGTTGACATTTTTTTCTGTCTGTTGATACGCTCGGTCTCGCTCTCGCATAATCCCTCGCACGCCGGCCTTGGTCGCGCGAGGAAGAGTTAACGAATTTTCAGGTGAGATAGTAGTGTTTCCCGGATCGCGATAGATGACGGTTCTCGAAGATCTCGGGAGTGTCGTTGACGATCGGTCGTCGGGCCACGGCCCTCGCGATGGAGAGACGTATCGTGGTCTCTCTCGCGCCCGTGACGTCGCGCTCTCGTTCTCGCGCTTGAGATACACATCGGGTGTTCTCTCGTTCCCGTGCGTATGGCATATTTTCGTTCGTGTTTCGCTCGGGATACCGCCTACGTTCATGGTTCTCGGGTGGTAAACCCATCGGCTCCCGCACAATAAAATAAAATATTATTTTATTTATTGTGAAGTACCGGTGTCGCGAATAGTGACAGCTACCGATCGAAGTTACGCTACTCCTGGTGAATCCCGACCCCTCTACCACAACCCACAGCCTGAGCGGCCGTGCTATACCGCAACCGTTCCTCCCCGTGGAAATGCCTCCAGTTCAGTCCGGTTAAACGATTCCGGCGATCCAAAATCGAGGAGAACTCCAGTCTCCGAACCCGGTTAGGATTCCGGGGGAGACAAAAAATCAAGGAGATCTCCAGTCTCCGCCTGGCGGGTCGGGATTGATCTCCCGATCCCAGTTTATTCCGGTTGAGACGACCGGAGAAACAAAGTCTCTGGCGCCCCGGGTACTGCGGAGGCACGAACACGGGAAGAACGGCCGAAGGTGACGGATCTCTCGCACCAGGTCTCGAGTCTAGTTCCCGTTTCCGGTAAGAGAAAAATATTAATTAAAATTATTCCCGTCACAATATATATATATATATATATATATATATATATTAGAGTGACCGCAATTTAGGTCGAACTTGAATTTTCGAATTCCCCACGTAAAAAGACAAACAAGATATTTTTTTTAAAAATGTGTGCAAAGTTTGAAGGCGTTAACCTTTTTTTTAATGGTGCCTGTAAGGAGTTGAATTTTAAATGACAAAACACATGTATTTTGCTGAGATATAACATATATATTTCTTAAACTCGTAATAGTGGTGAAAAAATCTAAAACTAGGCACACATATTGTACACATATTGATGTTTAAAACATAATTTTTACAGATCTTTGCAGTAATAATTTCCACAATTTCACGCTTTATGAAGACAGCCTCGATTTCATTTTTTTAAACATTTTTCGTGAAACATTATTATTGATATTGTGATGCAATTTTCAACTCAACTAGAGCCTAAATTAAACTAGACTAGACTATACTAGACTATACTAGAGTAGACTAGACGATTAGAACCAAAAATACAGGAGAAGATTTTCTTCCTATCAAAAGTAAAACATTGACTTAGAATTAAATTTAAACTTTGAATTGCATCCGAGGCATAAATTCATTGCACTGAAAGAAATCGTCATGATATTTAATATAATTATTGAATAGTATATAATTAGTGAATAGTAGAAAAAAAAATCGAAAAAAATGACAAGGTAAATTTTTATTGGTGGAGCGGTCGAAGCAAAGTATTTTTATTGATATCCGGATACTTTTTGTGATATTCACCGACAATTTGAACGATATATTGTTTCTGTTCCTCGTTGTACGTCAATTTATTATTGTACTCCGTAATACGCTTTTTTGGATTTGGAATCCAAAAAAGCGCTCGATTTGGAATCTTTCGAAAAACTGTAACGATTGGGGCCTTACGAAATAATCAATGTTATGACCCAACAAAGAAGCGAAGTTCGATTCAGAAACTTCATAGCGGTTGGGCACTTCGATTAGTGTTTCATGTACCAGCGGCTTGCTCGTGACTTTTGTAACCACTTTTTTTCTTATGCCTGCAGGAATGGTTTCATCAAAGAATGCCATCGCAGCAGTTTCAGCGGTTAGATACCAAAGACAGTTCGACATTTTTTTGAGGGCGACTTTGCTTACAGTGGAATTGATTTTTCGGTAATCGTGGACGGTTTTAAGAAAATTCAAATCATGATTAGGTGCAGCATTATCAAATGGAGCTGTGAACCATGCCTTCACGTAAATCGAAACGATAAATTTACCGATTTCGGCGATTGCTTTTTCCTCGCTTGGCGTCAAACGATATACATTACGAAATAAAAAAAATTTCAAACAAAAATTGCTTTTGCCATCCATCGAGCACGTAAAAAAGCACCTGGCTTATAAAATCGTACATTTTCACGAGGAACTTTTCCAATGAAAATTAGGCACAACAGCAATAACTCGCGGTAATCGTCACGCAGTTGCACCTGTGATTTTAGTACTCGATCAACGAAGTAATATGTACCTTCAAGGTGATTTTGAAAAATATTCGAAATCTTTTCATCCTCTATACCAGCTTTATATTCATTTTGATCGATTTTCGTCCAAGCAATTTGAAAACGCTTGAACAGAAGAATCGACGGGCCCGTTGACGTAGGCATTAGTGCGTCAAAAACCCCACCTAGCACTAATTCAAAAATATGATGTCTGCAGGGTAGATAAAGCAAACTCGATTGAGAATTTGCTCTAAAAGTACTGCAGCTCCATTCCTCGAACCAAGATTGGCATTAGTTGTGTCACAACAAAGTGCTTTAACTACGTCACTAAGCACCCAATCTCGAAGAATCTGTTTAAAAAAGTATAAAAAATCACAATTGTAAAATTGAACAATTGCCCATACCGCATTTTATGACAAAGGTGATATTTTATATTTTGTACTATATTTTCGAACGGTGAGTTTTAAATAATTAAACCAAAAAAGAAACTCAGATAAACATACACTCGAAGTAAAATACTATTCAATGTATTATGATATTTACAAACATAATATTTTATATTTCTTGCAATATTTATAAAGTATTTAGTATAGTTATAATAAGCAGTTTTTACATGTATTATTTGTTTATACAAAATAAACATCACTTTAAAATCACCTCAGCTATCATTTGATCTTACATAACCTTGAACGACTTTGACCCCTAAATGTTTTTTATGCAGTTTTCGATGCTCTACAAGATAGTTGGAAAAAAATGTACCGTCCCATTTAAAAAAGTGGAGGTGAACTTTACTGTGCGACAGCGCCTCCACTGAGATAAAAAAAATGGTCGCATTTGATGACCCCTTTCGTACGGTACAACTTTTGTTTCAAACATTTTTTTGTGACGTCAATAATTACAGAGATATTCAAGGTGGCAACAGTTAGTACCTCACCCTGTATATAGGGGGGTGCATATATATATATATATATATACACCCTCAAAGGCTTGTGGGTATATATATGTATGTATATATATAATGCACTGAATATATCTAATGCAATATATATGATGCAATAATATATATATATGTAATGCAATGAATTATTTACATAATTTTGTGCACACAAGCAGCCAATTTTTGCTCTTGCATGATATTTTCGGTCACAGCGTCAGGACGATCTCGGGTCGCTTTTTTAACGAGAAAAAACTATCTCAGAGTTGCAGGCATTCTGGAGAGAACGCTTGTAACTCTAAGAAGAGAAGTCTCGTCTGTTCTTTTTTTTATTCCACGAGAGCTCCGGATCCAATTGAGAATCAGAAGAGCGAGAGAATATTTTTTTCGCCGTGCCTTGCGCCGTTTTCCTCGGGAATTCTTGGAACTTGACCCACATGGACCTTTCCACTGCCTTGGGCATTTTATTATAAGGAAATTCAGCTCTCGGTCGTATTACTATTCAGTGGTATATTGCTAATGAGAAATAAATTAGTGCGATCGTTTATCCCGCAAAGCAGGGGTGAGAAGTGGCAAATATATTTTGGATGGGTATTGACTTATTTCATGATCTTCGCATAAGTACCGTATACATGTATATATGTATGTCTTTGATCTGAGCGAGCCATCCGTCTACTTATAAATAATAAAAAACAGGATACGAAGACAAATTATGGGTCGATAGGAGAACGAAAATAACTAGATGGATGTTAAAAGGAAGGTAGCTCGGTCGCAAATAATCGTGCTCTTCAAGCTACCCGACATTAACTTATTCAAGCGACATTGTTTTCTTCTTTTCTTCGCTTACGCTCAAGTTACTTTGTGCGCTGGAGAACGATACGTCATTTCACATGCAAACCCGCCTAAAGTCCCATCGCTATGCAACCTCCAATTTTTTTTCGCTATTTTGCCTTTTGTATCTTTATAAATAGAATAAAAATATTTATGTATAGGAATAATGAATGAAACATTAAAAAATGTTTTATCTATTATGTCTAATAAATGGAACATTAAAAAATCGATTTATTTATTATTCTTGCTGCATTATTGAAAACATTTTCCTATGCTTTTCATGTTATTGTTTACTACCGCCCTTTGCCGGTGTTATTAAGAGTGATAAATGTGCACTCATCTTATAAGATGTAGAAAAAATAATCAAAAAACGTTGTAGAGGGCAGAAAAAAAGTAGAAATGAAACCACTTTGAAAAATCTGTCCAGTGAATATTGCATTCCATTGGCAGTTTCCGAACTTTCTCAGTCTCTGCATAATCGACTACCCTCAGTATACGCCGGAAATGTTTTTTTTTACATTTTATCCTTTTTTTTTTTTTTTATAAAACTTGGAATGTTTTTGAACTAAAAAAGTTTCTTTATGATGAGAAAGTTTTTCCCACCGAGAGTCAATGAAAATTTGCAAACTGCTATGGCAATACTACAATGAAAGTTAAGAAAGAAATCATTCAGATACACGCAGCTCTATGAGAAAGTGATGTTTTAAACATTTCTTTATAGAAAATATTTTTGTATGTGTAGGTTTTCAAAGATATATGCGGATAATTTCGCAGAAATTTATTTTCGCAATCAACGTCACAGGAAATTGCAATATGAAATTAGAAAAAAGTTGTACACAAAATTCCATATGTCCGCAATTTTTTATACAATAATTACAAATAACGATACAATGATTTCGAATCGTAATGTTCAATGAAAAACAATGATGGAAAAAAACATTCTAAATGCAGTCTATAATATGGATTTTTTAAATATCTTTGTACATTCCAGCGACTGCGTCCGAGCGAAACGGATGGAAAAAGCGGCCGCTAAACAAGGAAACACTCACGTACTGGGTATTGGCAAGACGTTTTCTCGTTTTATTTTTCGGGCTACGCCCTGATTAGGGAATGGTTGACGAAAAGCTCGGCTCACTTTTGATGCAAATTCTTACAAATTTAGCAGCAGCCAATTCCCGGATTTCTATATTGAAACGCCTAAACTTTCAAATCGTCCTAACCTTTCAAATTAAGGGTTCCTTCGAACTGAACGCAAGCCCGTTCTCTTTTTTTCCAAGCCATGTAAAATAAGGTTGATTTGAATGAGTGCGATATTGCATGTGGAATGAAAATTGACAAACGAAGTTAAAATTGGATTTTTTTCTCGAATCGAAGAAACGAGTCGCTAATCGCTGCTTACAATGTCGCCAATTTTCGCGATTCTACGTGAAGAACGAAAGCGGAAAAATTAATATAAAAAATATAGAATATATATATATGTGTGTGTGTGTGTATATATATGTATTGTGACGTGATTCTTCAAGTCACGTCGCAGAAATGCTACCAATGTTCGGTTTATGCTTTCGATGCCCAGGTTGCGACGCACCAGTTTGTGTTAATGGCCTTTTCTCTGGTGTGTTTGTCCTGTTACGTTTTAGGTTTTCGGTTAGATTACGTTGGCGTGCGGAACTCGGTCGAGCGGCGTATGGCTCATCGAATCGAGCAATCCCGACCGAGAGATGCACCCAACGGGGCCTCTCGGGGAATTGGTGCACGCCCGGCTGAGACGCCGGTGCTCCGCCGTAGTGGTGCATCGTGCTGGAGAGCGGGCCGTTTGGGTTACGGGCGGAGGGTGTGGATCTCCGCGCCGCGCTTCTGGAAATAAGCTTTGCCCGCTCTCGCACGCTGACCCGGCGATGCGATCGACGAGGGTCTCTATGTTACCGATGAGAAAAGGTCCCGATTTATTACCGTTCCGTTTGCGAGGTAACTCGGGCAGAAAATATATAATAGATTCCGAAAAGAATATTCTATCAGAATATTCCCGTTCCCGAAATAATATTTCAGCTCTCGATATTACACAAGATAAAGTTTTCGCTTGAACCGGCGATTTTGTATGGTATCATCCCGCGAGCGTGTTGAAATTTTTTCTGTCAACGCGCTCTAGCTCGCTGTCACATAATCCCTCGCGCGCCGGCCTTGGTCGCGCGTTGCTAACGAATCTCGCGTGAGACGGTGGTCTCCCGAATAACGATCGCTTGCTATTTTTTTCAAAGTTATCGTGACTGTTGATGAGTAGCCGTCGTGCCACGGCCCTCGCGATGGAGAAACGTGTCGTGGTCTCTCTCGCGCACGTGACATCGCGCTCTCGCTCTCGTGCTTGAGACACACATCGGGTTTTCTCTCGTTCCCGTGCGTATGACGTCCCGGCGTTCTTGCTCCCGTTTTCACGTTCTCCATCAAGTTTCTCTACGTAAAAAGTTCACGGGTGGTTAACCCACCAGCTCCCGCACAATAAAATAAAAATTATTTTATTTTATCGTGTTGTTACCGATGTCGCAAATAGTGACAGATACCGTTGAAAGTTAAGCTACTCCCCAGTGAATCCCGACCCCTCTACTATAACCCCCAGCCTGAGCGGCCGTGCTCTCCCGCAACCGTCGTCCCGTGCGAGTGCCTCCAGTTTAGTCCGGTTGAGATTCCGACGATACAAAAATTAGGGAGGTCTCCTGACTCCCAGGTCATACCGGTTATGATTCCGCCGAAACAAAAATCACCGGTTATGATTCCGCCGAAACAAAAATCACAAAAATCTCCGTCGGCCTCGGAAGCCCGTCACAATATATATATGGTATAGAAAAAAAGAGCCACAAGAAGTATTTGCTTACAATGCTTTTTTACAGGTTCTTTCATCGATTACACGTGCTTTCGGAAGAGTCAGCAGTATTTGTTCTCGTTTCAACTTAACATTCGTCCAATATTTCTTCATAAATATATATATACCTATAAACGAACGCGCAAAGTACGACACAGAGAAAAACGGAGGACGCGGTAAACCGGGAAAAAGGAGATATCTATAGCTGTATGTAAAATAGCAAACGTTCGTCAGTCAATGTCGACCCGCAGCCCCTTCTGTTTGATTTAATCGGCACTTTTTTCACCTGCGAATTTTGCGGTGAGCCCGTCATTTATTTTATCAACTTGCCATTCGGGCATCAATCAGTTTTTCTTTCGTTCTATCCACTTCGCCAATCCGAAACTTTGCAATGAAAAATATTCAGTCACACAGAAAAAAAATCAAAAATATCAGTCACACCCTCCATAAATTATTAGCTATATTCACCCATGCAAAAGAAACGGAAAGTGGATTTGTTCTATGCTAATTCCGTAACTTGAGAGCGAAATGAATGCTCCGCTTTTTTTTAGAGAAAAGCGAGAGGGTGGGGGCATAGATAGAGATCATTCGAGAGCTGAATCGGAAAGTTCTTTTCTCTCTCTCTTTCTCTCTTCTCGCGTCCCGAGTTGCTCTCCAATGTGACGAGCCCATTGGACTGTTTCCGGAACTAGAAATAGCTCTCTCGTACTTTGCTAAAGATAACCCCAAGGATCGCTATATAACAACTCGATTCCTATACTATTCTCTCCTCCGCGACGATATAACCACTCTCAATTACGCTACAATCACCCTTCTCCCGCCTTTCTTCCTATTCAAACCTTCATATCACGGTCCATCCTTCTTCCATTCAGCTAGATAACAATTTGTCCATACTGTGCTACCCGTCGATTTCGAACTTACCCTACGACATCGATTACGAAAATAACGCGAATAGAATCGACTATGAGAAATAAGCTAGCAAAATAAGAGATATAAAGGTGTGAGGCTTTTGAAATCACAAATCGTCATCTTTTGTATCAATACTGGACTAGAACGTGGCGAGGAAACATGACTAACAATTATTATACTCGTTTCCGTGTAATTATAACAATGTTAATTAGAAGATGATTATACCAATATATGATTTCATAATTCTCGATAGTAAAGTATTTGAATTATCCAATTGAAATTTTTTATTTGATTTATAATATAAATTGTGATTATTTTTAATGCAACGGACAGACGTGATCGCCTAATTTCTAGCGTCTTTCCATTCATTTATGCAATAATCAAAAACATTTCTTCATCTTCCCTAACCGGAGATCTCAGACACGATTCTACGAATGATAATAATTAACATGAACGATGACCCACATGCGCGTAAATTCACTACAATACATCTAATAACTAGGACATTTTTATTCTTGCCGGCATTTTGGCTTATGAAATGTCGCCGGTCTCGAGAGTGAGCAAAACACTCGTTCAAAATTACAAGTATTTACAAATATGTTAGGATGAGAATTGAGAAAATCCGTGGTGTGAAGAGTGGCCGCCCACTGGTGATTTTTGTCACTGTCACTGTTTTGTCATTGTCGCCACGTTTATGGACCCTTATAACAGTGTCACGTATTCAAGTGCTCGCACCGCCATAAGGATCCATAGACGTGGCGACAGTGACAGCGACAAAAATCACCAGTGCGTGCCTACTTGACGTATCGATTTTCCGTGCTTTCAGACATAATTGCCATTTGCAGTGACGAGCTTGGTAATATCATTTCTCCTGAGTCACCATGGACCGTTTATACGGAACTACCACAAAAAATCTTACACTGCGCGGACGTTTCTTTTTTTCCAGCACATTTCATATATGTAGCATGTTATGCACTGAGAAAAAGAAATCGTTGAATGTGCAAAATGCATTTTGTTGTCTCGAAATTTTGTTGTTTTAACAGTTTGCTCAGACATGCTAAATAAGCTACAGTTCATACCACTATACTGTTTTACCACCAACTATACTGTTTTGTTATGCCAATGAAAAATCAAGTTGAACGTATTTGAAGACCAACTGAATTTTGGATGGATGAACGAAATTTTTTTTCACGGTGAGCTTGTCATTCTACGTTCGCAATTTTGTCTTCATAATTATTATCACTCCGATCAGAAATCGAACGACAATGGCGGGGGAAAAAGTGAAGAGGGAGTGTAAAAAAAGTAACACTGGAGGATCGAAACAGTCACAGTAGAGGAAAATAATAGGTAACAAACGCGAACAGCGTGTACCTTAGGAAAAAACAAATAATAAAATAATGGAATGCAATCGAAAAAATTTAGCTCGATGAAAAATCTAGTTAAATTAAACAGAATCAAATAGACGCGGTTGGGTAATACCAATAGAATTTTTCTCCATCTATAGATGGAGGGTCGAGAGGGTTTACCTATATCGTCCATAACCACTAGGGTGTCATTATTAACATCCTAACGTTTTATATAAACATCAAAATTATATGTTATTTAGATATACACTCCCGGCCAACATTTTTCGGACACTTCACATAATTCCAAAACTTGCGAGCACTGGATAGTGGCCAAATAATGTTAGTGTAATATACTTTATTTCATTCAGTATTTTACGAAGATACTATAGAGCTCTATATAATTAATTATTCGAACATAATTTTGCAATTATCCAAATTGATTGAAAGTTTTGCAATTAGCTGGTCTCCGAAAAATTTTGACCGGTATTGTATATTCGAATATATTAATGCAACCACATCGAGTATAGTATATATATATATATATATATATAGTATTATACTAGGTGCGTAACTCACAATCAGTTCCTGGCTTTCGCACATGCATAACGCTAGCGACACATGTAATCGGCATACAGGTCTGAAATTGGGTGTCTTTATAGCTTGGACATCTGTTAAGAATACCCGGTCGTAATATAACCAAATATCGCAACACAACGACCTTTTTTCTAACCTCGAAAATGTCAAAGTTTGTGCCAAATAAACAGCATTTGCGGGAAGCGGGAGTCCACTTCCGAAATTTTGCTTTTGTGGCAGAACAGAAAGAGTTTCCTGCACCGAATTGTTACTGGCGATAGAAAATAGATATATTTCGAGAATCCCAAACGCAGAAAATCGTGGCCTTCACTTGGCGAAGCGTCGACATCGACGGTACGGCCAAATCGGTTCGGAAAAAAGACAATGCTCTGTGTTTTTGGTGGGACCAGAAAGGAATCTTGTGCTATGAGCTGTTGGAACCGGGCGAAACTGTCAATGGGCATCGCTACCGACAACAACTAATCAATTTGAACTACGCATTGCTCGAAAAACGGCCAGAATGGGACACGAGACACGAACGTGTGATATTGCAGTACGACAACGCTCCGTGCCATCGCAGTTCCATTGTCCAGGACACCATAAAAACACTGAAATGAAATCTGCTACCGCACCCGCCGTATTCGCCAGACGTGGCCCCTTCAGACTATTACTTGTTCCGGTCGATGGCGCCACGGCTTGGGTGTGCTCCACTTGGCCAATTACGATGCAGTACAAAATTGGTTGAACGAATGGTTTCAGTCCAAAGACGCGTCTTTTTATCGTCGCGGTATTTATGTATTGCCAGCGAGATGGCAAAAATGTGTAAATAGCGAGGTAAATACTTCGAATAAACCAATTTTGTATTTGTCTTGAAATTTTCGATTTTTTATTGGTGAAAAAACCCGGAAACTTAGTTGCGCACCTAGTATAATATACACTGCCGCTCAAAAGTTTAGATACACAGTCGATATTTCTTGCCGCACTAAAAGTTACTTAGCTTCGTCAAAAAAAAATATAACCAAATCTACCGAACGGCGCTTTGAAGGGAACAAATTCAACTTCATTTTGCTTTTTTGAAATATTTCTTTTTCGACCCGGTACGCACTTTTGTACGTGACGGTTTTTGGCTGTTTTTTCGACCATCGAGAATTGATGCGCTGATGGGCTCAATTCTCCGCATAAACGATGCAATTTTTTTGTCATGTATATCCATGATAAACTTGAACGAGGTAGCAGGAGCTCCACTTTCGTTTTTTGAAAAGTCTCGTACGTTTGTTTTTCGCAAAGTTATTTCATTTTTTGCTAAAAAAGGCTAATTCTGGAAAATTCAATGTAACTCAACAACTATAGGGTTCAAGAGGAAATATCAACGATGTACAAAGTAGCGTAAGTTTATACTGAATAGCCTAGAATTTTTGAAGAATTCTCCCGTGAGTTTTTTTTTATCGCAGGAAAATTCGTGACGCCCATAAATTCTATAGAATAGGAGTAAGACTGTATATACGAGCATTCTTTTATGTATGCCCTATAAAATAATAATAAACCGATATTGAGAAAAGTTGATTGATTTCGCATATTAACATTGCATTAATAATTTGATAAGATGACGATGTATTTTTATTAATTGTGTAGTATTTATTCATCATCTGATAATGCATATTTACCTGTACCATTCTTCGGGCGATAATCAGGGAACACGTACTTTTTCGTCATCGAACGGGTTACCGAACAGGCCACAATGGGGTGATGATGGAGGAGATACCGAATTTGGGCCGAAAGCAGGTTAGGTGGGGTCGAGGCAACGAATTTGAGATCAAAAGCAGGTTAAGGAGGCCTGTGTTCTGCACGTGTCACTGAAACTGGGGGTTGAAAGAAGGTTTGGGAGGTCTAACGGAGGCTACACTGGACCAAGAGGAGGTTTCTTCATGGCACTGAACTCGACAGATGGGGTTTGGTTCAACGGAGGCTGACGGCTTGAGCATTACGAAATAAATGGGTCCGCAAGGGTTCAGAGGCTGAACATTTTGACTCGGATAGTCACTCCTTGATGCACTGCTGTATCACATCTGCATGAGGGCACACGGGGAACTGTGAAAAACTTCTGCCGGTACAAGCGGCTATATTTAATTGAGTTTCAGTTCTGTTACCAGTTAGCCGGCGCGCAAGACAGTTCATGCCTACGCGGTCACCTATCCAAGTATTGTTCCAGGCCAATCCTGCTTGGCATGGGAGACATTTATATTGTATATATTTACATCGTTATTTGTTTATTCATATACTGGGGTGTGAAGATTCTAACTTATTTTGACTCAGTGTGGCTCTCACTTTTGAGAATTCTCGATATAAAAACAAATAAATATCTCCTGTATAGTCGATTGAGGTAAATAGTACTCCAGCATATTACTGTTAAATTTTCTTATAATAATCAATAATCGACACAAGCGTCGAAACAGATAAAAAGTATCGCTCCAACACAACGATTTTTAATGCTTCGGAAAGTGTAATTTGCAAACAAAATCATTCCTCCACTGGGTGCAGTAAACCGAATTGGAAAAGCGATGTTTCGCATGAAAATAAATAAAAATCGCTATTAACAGCCACAAAGCTAACGTTTTTTTTTTTTAATTATTTCATTGATTCAGATACTAAAGCGTAAAAAAAACTCGATCGCAGGAAGACACACCAACAAACAATAAAACCAACAAGGACGAAGTTTTCTTGCCTTTTTCGTGAATGTTTGTTTTTATTTGTAAACTTGAGAAAAAAATGAATTACGCCAGAGGAAAATTTGCATCGCCTACAAACTATGCGTACAAAATAAATCATGGTGAATGCTATGTGAAAAGCACTACGAAAACCATGAACCGAAGACGAATGTACACTTTGCTATTTAGAATTCTCGTTACAAGAAATTACTTCCCTGCACTGTCGTAAAAATGGCATAAAAGCAAATGGATCAGTACAATGTCGCGGGGGAAGAATGTGCACAAAGGTTGAACGCGCAAAAAATTCACCAGGGTTTTTGAGGCGTTACCTTTGAATCGGGTGATCGTGGGAGCAATTCTTTCCAGCAAGCGATTTCTCGATGACGGAAAATAGTCAGAGCGGTATCACAAGGGGAAACTACACGCAAAGGCAAAGAGCCCGCGAGGCGAGAGATTTTGGTGTTGAGGGAAAGTTTTGCTCGAGACTCGGGAGGAAAGCCACCATGTCGAAGGAAAACTGAAGAGAGCGAAAGGGAGAGTGCTATGGATGCTTCACTCACAGAAACCGAGGCGACGAAACTTCCGGGGATTCTACTAGAGGCGACCAGACGGCGTCAATACACAAGCCCGCGCGCGCGCATACACACACACGCACGCGCGCGCACACGCACACACACACACACACACGCGCGCGCGCGCGCACACACACGCACGCACGCAAACACGCCGAGATCGTTATATCCGTATTTATAAACGGATAAACTCCGTCAAGTTTAGCCTTTCCGTCGGTTAACACTGTATGTCAATGAGTGTTATTCTTTTCTCTGCTTCCCGCGTAATTCTTGTGACTATCGCCAGCATCTTCTAAAAACAGAAATCCAATCGCTACACGCAATATCAATTTTACAGCCCTCAACACTTACGTATGATGGAACCTTAAATATCCTTTTACGTGTATGTACGTAATGCTAGTTTTTTGACGTATAATGAGGGTTTGGGCCTGTTGCTACATTCTGGCTATTATATAAAGGAACTTACGTCGAAGAAAGAAATACTTTGTTTACTTTATTGAAACTTCCGATGGCTGATGACATGCATTTTTCAATATTTTGCGGCGATTTCCAAAAATTGGTAAATATTCGGAAGTGGGGCTCCTGCTAGAAACAGACTGATTTTCTTCAAGGGTTCAAACAAACCCAAACAACCTTAAACAACCTCATGCAACCCCAAACAACCTTGAACAACCTCAAACAACATCAAACAAACCCAAAAAAAAAATAGCTTGTTTCTAGCAGGAGCCCCACTTCCGGATATTTACCCAAAAATTGTAATACTTAGTTAAAACCGTTAGGATTAACATTATAAGGTGAACCAGCGACAAATTGGTGGGTTTGTTCGTAGCGTACCTATTAGTTTTCGAAGAATCAGGTGGTTTTTGAAGACCGTTTTTCCTGAAACTTACCGAATCTATGATGTTTTGTCCCCGCCAAAAAATGTTTTAAAAAACCATTTTTTTCATATTATCTACTTTGCAATGAGTTTTATGAAAAGTGCTTCGTGTACAAGTTGTGCGCTATAATGTCACCTACAAAATGAGTCCTATACAAAAATCACGTAGGATTGTCAGTTAAACGGTAAATCACCGATGAACAACGATTTTTTCTTTGTATGTACTTCGGTTTTTAATTAACGTATTGACCTGGAACTCATACGTCACCTACAAGAATCTTTACGCAAGAAATATATTTCAATTCTATGCAGCCATATCATATAGTTTGGCAACAATAACTGATTTTTGTACATCCGGCGTTTACCCATGGCAAGTGATTCATAAGGTGTACAGAGTTCAAAAAAAAGTCGTGGTGGTAGTTTTCAGCGCGGGCATTCACGATTTACCTCGAAAAAGTGATTTTAAAAAAGCACGTGTCTCGAGGACATACAATTTTAGCTTTCAAACAAATACAAATATCTACTTGAATTTTGGGGCTACATGGAATATTCTTTGAGGTTCTCATACGTCTTTGCGAGACGCGTAATTGCCAAAAAAGCCTGAAATATCGTCATTACAGGCGGAGATAATTATGTATATGTTGCTTCGGGTGAGTATTGTTGTGATCGACATTTTCGCGTTATTCAAATTCGTGAACATTTCTAACACATTTAAGCATCGCATTCAACATGATACAAACCCGTTGGAGCCTTTCTCTTATTGCAGATGATGATTAAATTCGATTGCCCGCTCGCGGAACGGCGAACGGCGCGGCGTCGACGGTGCAATCAGGCTGCGGGTTGGGGGACCGCTCCGCGCCGCGGCTCCCCTCACCCGGCTCAGTTAACTATTTCTATATCGACTTACAAATGGTCGTAAAAAGATATTTCTTTGTTTTGCGTATTTTTCTCACGAATTCAAAAATGCCCTTGAAATACAGTATTTTCAAATTGTTTCCCCAATAACTATTGTTTTACTACAATTGTGACGTGAAAGTGCCTAGAAAAGACCTTATATTAAAAGGCGAGGGTATCATAAATACATTTTTATTCCGTTCACAATTTTATTTATTACATAACGTAATATTCATTTATACACAGTAGCTTCGGAGTAATAATGACATTTTTTTCTGCTGGTTTATAGTTGTCATTTTTTTCGACATCATCCGTGATTTCTTCAGATATTCATTACGTGATGTCAGCCGCGTTGTCAACATCATTCGTGAATCGTGAATTCGTTGGCCCCTACTCCGTGTAGGATGAACCCAAATCCGCCCAAGTTGTTGAAAATGAAAATGATTTGTGGTTTCGATATAAGTAATTGTACGTACAACAAATGGCACGTGTCGACAGTTGGCTTGAAGTGTACAGACCGCTACAGGAAATGTAACTGGCTAAATTGTTCGAACATCTTCGAACCCGAAATAGTTCCAAGCGACAATGGAACCGACGACGATTTCTTAAGATTCACGAATGATGCCAACGCGGCTGACATCAAGTATTCAAAAGTCGAAGAAAACACGAAAAACTTATGACATGGGCCTGCAGAAAGGAAAGAAAATGTAATTATTACTCCAAAGCGACTGTGTATGAATAAATATTACGTTATTATTGTATTAGGTGTACAACTTAGTTTGGTCCGTTTTCAAAAGATGGCTTTAGGTGCTATAAATGGCTGACGGCAACAGCTGATTTTTTATGTATCGTGAAGGATCAATATCTCTTAACCAAATATTGGTTACAGACCTTTGAGTTTTGCGCATCAAGTCTAATTTTTACTGCGATGAAAATGTCGAAGTTCGTCCCAAATAAGCACCATTTGCGGGAAGTGTTGATTTTCTGTTTCAATTGGAAGAAAAGTGCAGCTGAAGCCCACCGAATGCTTGTGTAAGTTTCACGGGACACTTCTACAGGCAACACTTGATCCGTTTAAAGCGAGCTATAGCCGAAAAACGTCCAGAATATGCGATCAGACACGAGTCCATAATCTGTCAACATGACAACGCTCGGCGTCACGTTGTCACGTTAAAAACTATTTGGAAAATAGCGGGTGGGAAATTCTGGCTCACCCGCCTTATAGCCCAGACCTTGCCTCTTCCGACTACCATTTGTTTCGATCGATGCAGAAGGCTTTGACTGGAATACGCTTCACGTCACAACAGGGTATCAAAAATTGGCTCGATTCATTCTTGGCTTCAAAAGATGAACGCTTCTTCCGCGACGGAATTCATAAATTACCAGAAAGATGGGGAAAAGTAGTGGCTAGCGATGGACAATATTTTGATTAATGTATTAATTCATTTTATTATTCAAATAAGTGCGTATTTGAAGCAAAAAACGGACCGAATTAAGTTGTACACCGAATAATTTAAAAAATTGTGAACAAACCAAAATTTATTTATGATACCCTTACCTTTTTAAAGTAAGATAATTTATAAGCTCTTCCCCGTCAACATTTAAGTAAAAGAATAGTTAATGAGGTAACTGTTTGAAAATACTGATTTTCGAGAGCATTTTCGAATCCGCGAGAAAAAATACGCAGAATGAACAAAAAGAGAAACTCTCTACGACAGCTGATAAGGGAGATATTAAATAGTTAACTAAGTCGCGCGAGGGCGCCGTGGCGGGAGCGGAAGTGCCCCCACCACGAAAAATGTTGATTACAACCATAATAAACCGGCAAGAGTACGATTTTCGGGGCGACAAAATTTAACAACGGATTCTGGTCCTTCGAGCTGAAATGAACCAAAAGTGAAGAAGAAAAATTTGTCATATCTCGCTTAGTTTTCGAGATATCGATACATATCGATTTATTTATTTTTTTAATAAATATCTCGGTAAATATACAGTTGTCATAAAAATGATAAGAGACACTTTTTGTAGGAAATTAAATTTCTTACCAAAAAGGTCGCATACAAAATTTCCAGTAACTGCATATTTTAGCTCGAAAAAAATACGTTTAATCGACGATGGGCGAGTTTCCGGTCAGTTAACCATGGTTAACCGAACCCGATCGAGTACACCACACACCCACCAACCCACCCTTACACCCACACACGCAGACATCGAAACACAAACAATCCCAATTCAAAGTCGTCGTTAAATTTTGTCGCCCCGGAAATCGTACGCTCCCCAATAAACCAAAGAAATGTATCAATAACTGTATCTCCGCTTGTAACGAAGATATTGGGACCTTTTTTTTATTAAATGATGCGAGTTGCAAATACGTATAAGAATCTCAAAAAATATTTCATGTAGCCCTAAAATTCAAGTAGTTACTTGTATTTGTTTATAAGCTAAAATGTTACATCTCCGTCATGTTTTTTTTGTCACTTTTTTTAGATGAATTATGAATTTACGGGCTAAAAATCACCACCATGATTTTTTTGCATCCCGCGAGACTTGTAGATCGCTTGCTGTGGGCAAATGCCGGATTTACAAAAGTCGGTTATTATTGCCAAACTATATGATGTGGCTGGGTAAAATTGGGAGATATCTCTTGGAAATAAATTCGTCTAGGTGATGTATCGGGTTAGGTCAATACGTTCATTAATAACCGAAGCACATCGGGTGAAGAAATTGTTGTTCGTCGGTAATTTACCGTTAAAGTAACAATCCTACGTGATTTTTATATAGAACTTATTTTGTAGTTAACATTTTTATAAAACCAATTCCAAAAGAGACAACATTAAAACAATGTTCTTTTTTCAACAATCGTTGGCAGCTGCGAAACAGCACAGAGTCGATAGGACTTGAGGATGCATTCCTGTTGGTTCGAGGAAACTACGAGGAAATTTAGCAACACGTTGGGACCGTCGAACAGAAGTCATGTTTATTCCGACTGGATTATTGGCTTCGGGCACGATACCACCGCCACGTAGCATTCGTTTTTTTGTCGGCTGTGCAAATACTCTGTGATTGTGGTTATGAGATTTGATAAATCAAAAAAATTATTATTACACCTCAATTGCATTTCATTTGTTTGCATCAAATCAATTAGTCTAGCCTAAGACGGCAAGAAGGATTTCTTTTTAGTAGGGGTGGCCAGGGTTCAAAGTGCCGGGGGTAAGTTGTTTCTCCCAGCGACAACAATTGCTACTCGTCGTCTCGGCGTCGCTAGAATGACTGCCGAAAAAGCGCGATGGTATAACGTTTTGCGACGCACTTGACACTTAGTGCTATTTCTACTCTTCGTGAAGCTGTGTGCATCGAAACAACGTACGCCCGGCACTTTGAAACTTGGCGTCCCTAAAAAGAAAAAAAAGGAAGTAACATTTTCTTAACATGTTTATTTTTGTTTACTTGTCATTTTGTTATAAGACAAGAAAAGTAACGCTCTACTATTGCTTTTATTAAATATTAACCAACATATATAGTTGCTGCATGACTTTATAATATGATAAATGAAATTTTGTTTTTAGACTCAAATAAGCTTCATTTTGAAAAGCGGCTTCGAGAGAATACCTCAAAAATAATGTCCAACTTCAAACTCAATCTAAGGAAAAACTGTCCGTACCTGCTAAACACGTCAGAGACGTAGTCGAGTTAAGGGAAAAACATGAGTCAAGCTTAATCATTCTTAAAAACAGGGGAAATCATGACCCAACTTTAATAAGGGACTATACGCAAATTACGTAACGTAATTTCGGGGAGGGTCCGGCCAGACGTTACAATCTACGTACGGGGGGGGGGGGGGGGGGAAGGTTCGAGGTTTGCGCTACGTCACGCTTTTAGAACTTTCAGAAATAGAAAAATGTCGGCATGTTCACGTTTTTAATTTAAAACTCGCGCGCAATTTTACCGCGGAAAGTTGACAGCTTTCCATACGAAACGTCAGTTCAGAGGGAAGTGTCACTGTGCCAGAACTTACACAGTAGCTTTCCCACTTTCGCCAAGCAAAATTTGATTTTCTTTTTTACAATTCCTGAAAGAACATATGTTGAAAAATATGTTGACTTCATTTTTACTCACAACTCCAAAAATTGTCGGAGTTGCAGTCACTTTAGTGACAACAGGTAGGTAGCGCGATCGATTAGTGTCTTCAGTTCCTATAGGTGGGGCATCGTTCACAATAGTTAAAGTGCAGGCTCTTATTATTTTGTCAAATATAATGAAGATGAGGAACCGTCATATCGCCCCCAACTTTATACTTCAATGTAAGTATCAGTATTCTAGACAAAAAAAACATAACTTTATATCAAGAAAAGCGGAACGAAAACTTTGAACGCGATTGTCTCGGAACTACTTTTCTCGGCCATGTCCCAGCGAATACTCAAAAACTTATCAACAGATTTTCAATTTTTTTTTGACATTTTTGTAATCACAGTGACTAAGCCTGTAGCCCGCCGATTCTTTAAATTTTGATAATTAATATTCTTATTGGCTGCTTGAATACAAAAAAGGTCTTGAAATCAGACAAAAATGTTCACACTGTCGGCATTTTGTAAAAAAAAAAACAAAAATAAAAAAACGGCTACGCATAACGATAACAACATTTGTATAGATATCGTTAAAGTGTTGACATTTCATTTACAGATGACCTTTCATAAAGATATCGATGGGACAATGAGGAGATTTTTTTTTGTCGACAAATCACCGCATATACCTTGGTTAATTTTTTTTATTCATAAAAATTGGTATAAAACTAGATATACTTCATAAAATGAGTATAAAACCGGTCCTTTCATAATTGGTTATTTCTTTTTTTTTAAACGCAATTATTGACGACCAAGTACCCGTTACGTAACGGAATAGAGGGGGGTCAGGCCAGTCGTTACGGTCCCGTTACGTGGGGGGGGGGGGGGGGGGGGGGGGAAGGGGGGTAAGAAATTGGGAAATTCGGAGTTACGTTATTTCGGTACGCCCCCTACTTAAGGGCTTACATGCACCTGGCTATGTAAAAAAGATCGATTTCTGGAAAAGGTGCTCATCCGAAAGTACTGTCCTTTGATTGTCTACCCTAAAAATTTCATAAGGAAATTCGCAGTAATGGCGAAGTTATAGCGTTTTGTAATTGACCAGGTGAGCAACGACTATCGGTTGGGGCGCAGGTAGACGCAGGCTTTGCCATCTGTTTGACTATGAGCCGGGTGTTCTCGCTCCCAAAAAGAATGGGAAAAGATCTAATGTAAGCGTCAACATCTAAGGAAGATCCGTAATATGGCCCGCGAATCGACGATTTCATGTAAGTTTAAAATAAACCAATTATTTAATGTGTAAAGTGTGCTCAAAACTTTAAACGCGTTCTACTCGAAACAGTGTTTTCAAAATCGGTACCAGTAATATCTCCGCAACTACTGGACCGATCTAGTACTTATCGCGCCGGTTTTCCGTTACCTGGCATAGTTCCCTTCATCATCAGTATTGAACAATTTTAGGGCGAAAAGTCACCTATTTTATTCCAGTGACTGCCATGACCCGAAGAAAATTAAAAAATGTTAATTTCGGCACGATAAGTACTAGTTTTATCTATCTACTTTAAGAAACAAATATTTTTATTTTCAGATAAAAAATGGCAGCGGCACGTCTGTACCGCAAACGCTGTCAACAAAAACACGTCCCAGGAAAACGACTGTAACTTTTTTAGCGTTTCAAATTTTTTAACCATATTTTCACATAATGTAGATAAAATATCATACTTGAAAATGTATATCATGGTTGTTCAATAAAAATCAGTTTTATACACAAAAAAAGATCTTAACCATAACCCTACTTTTAATAAATAGGTCTATGCTTATAAATAGGTCTATGCTTTTATAAATAGGCCCTTAATGAAGGCAAACCTCTATTTCTTTGACGCCTTACAAAACTTCTTTAAGGGAGCTTTCCAGTGTGAAATTTTCAAAAAAATCGATTTTTTTTTTGCTTTATCGAATAGTATACACTTTTCCGAATATTCCCTGAAATTTTCATGCCGAAATTCAGATTATTTCGGTTACTGTACAGCATTTCTTGGAAGAAGGCAACGGAGCGCTACAGCTACAGCGAAACTTTGAACGCGTTTTTCTCGAAACAGCATTTTTCAAAACGGTGTCCAACTTGGAGGGCAGAGTTTTAAAGCTATCGAGTTGAATTTTTTACACAATATTCTTAACGTCATTGTTTATCGTGCTATGGAAGCTTTTCTTTTTTTTTTGACATCTTCTTATTTTTTTGTAAAAAAAACTGCCAAAAAAAATGCTAAAATCGATACTTTTTGTTCAAACCGGCGCCATTTTTGCAAAAAAAAAAAAAAAGCCTCCATAGCACGAAAGCCAATTATATACCGATCAATAATCTTTTTGTGTTTTTTGTTTCAGATCAAAATTGTGACCCCCAACGTGGACACCACATCCAAGTGCATTTTCTGCAACAATTGTTTCATCATTTTTATAGATATTAATTAATAAATAAATCGATCTTTAAAAAATTGTTTTGTATTCTTCAATACCCAATTAATATACAAAAAAAACCAGACCGATTAGATTATTTTTTCTTTAAAAAAAAAAATCGCGAAAAACAGCGATTTTTCGGGCTGTCACACTGGAAAGCTTCCTTAAAGGTAAAATTACAGCTATCCATTTGTTGCGTTATAATATTTTCCAAGTTATCGTCGGGAATCGATAAAATCTACATCTACTATACCTTTCGATATTTTTTGCAATTTATTACACATCAACTGTCGCAACCTATTTTCATTGAAACAATATCTTTAGTTTGATTGCAAAAATCTCTTACAGATTTGAAAGATCACCCACATTTGGAAAATAAATAGCCAAGTTTATTGTCCACTGTGAGCGCTGCGTTTGATTTCATTACCCCCACCTTATACTCTGCACGGGGCCAATAAGATAAGAATTAGCTAAATCGCTTTCTCCCCCCCCCCCCAAAAATGCTACACCACGTTATTCCGTCGAAACCCTTAAACCTATAATGTCAACATGAAAATAACAAATGTGATAACATACTAACCAACATATTCGTTTCATTTTATAATGTAGTACATGATAGTTAATTTTTTTCGCCTAATCATTTCGAAAAAAATACATATATATATTTCCTCCAAATGCTTTCGTTAAATAACGTTATAGTTCATTCTAAATTAAAACATCCGTAAGTGTATTTCTTTGGCACTGCGAGGAACTCGTTCAACATTTTTGAGTTTTCATATGAATAAATCGACTCAAAGAAATTCATACTTTTCTATCGAGCGCCACACGCTGAATCCTTGCAAACAATCAGATTTCGATTTATGTTAGTAATTTATATCATGCACGAAAATTCTGCTTGTCGGGTTGGCCCATCAGAAGTTGTACTGATTGTGGGCAGACAAGCACCTCACAAGCACAAAGTCTGTCTGGTCATGGATTCTCTATAAGGGTTGGCATGCGGATCAATGCGCCCTTTCATACCTGAGTACTTCCATATGCGTGCTGGAAGCACTGATTCAGTCGCGAACTTCTCTTAACTCCCGAGCAGATCGTTGTGGCTTTTGAACCACTCTACTGACAGTATTATCACGGCCTCGAATTGTAATCGCAGGAGAATAATTTCTCGGAAATTCTAATCAATTCCTCGATACTACGGAGCTGAAGTTTAAACCAGCATCTATGTAAACGTGCATGTGCCATTTTCTCTTTCACTTTAGTTTTCTCTCTCTTCTCCCGATCCCCCTCACTTATTCCATACGTCCAACGTGGATACAAATTGCATTATCTAATCCAACACGCCCATATCTGCTAGCTCCATGGGGTGTACTTCCGACCTTTCGTATATATGTATATAGCGGGATCAACGTGTTTAAATATACTCGACTGTATTAGTAAATTGGTAGCCCGAATACTGCAGACCCCGTTTGAGCTTTTGCGAGTCGTAACCACATGTAGTAACGAGTAGTGGCCACATTCTATCGCTCTCAAATCAACCGTCGAATATGCCCGCCCGTTTTACTCACTATGCGAACGTAAAACGGGATACGCGATAATACACGGCATTTCGATATGTCGGTCTGCACGACCCGCGAATTTTAGTGCCTCTTCATTTTTTTTAGATCTATATGATAATTGCTGATCCATCATTACCATTTCCCCATTAATGATTCAGCATAATGTGAATCGCATTACTATTCAATGTAATTTTATTATAATCTAGAATAAAGAGTTTCATTATCATTCTTCATATGCAAAAAACTAGATGAAGAGATGATAGTGATTCATAAATAATTTAGAGGCAAACTCAAGACACGTACAACTCGCGGGAACGTTTCATAAACAATTATCGTTATGGAAAATTATATGCCTGCCAATGCTGAACCTGTATACGGTCAGTGTTATAGACCATATACGTATATTATACAGGGTGAGGGACATAAGGTGTTACAGAGCAATACCACTCAAACTATTGATCATATCCAAAAAAATTTCAGACAAAAGTTGCAGTGTTCGAGACGGCCGTCATACTGGACCACCCTATTTTTTATCGGTAGAGGCGCTGAAGCTACGTCAAGATCAACTCCACTTTTTAAAATGGAACCATGTATTTTTTTCGATGACTTTATGACATTGTGTTGTAGGTCGCTAAATTCGTCTTAAAATCGGTGATAATGTCATCGAAAAAAATACATGGTTCCATTTAAAAAAGTGCAGTTGACCTTGACATAGCTTCAGCGCCTCCACCGATAAAAAAAAATAGGGTGGTCCAGTATGACGGCCTTCTCGAATACTGAAACTTTTGTCTGAAACATTTTTGGATATGATCAATAGTTTGAGTGCTATTACTCTGTAACACTTTATGTGCCTCACCCTGTATATACATGGTCATAGAGATGATACAGAGAACGAAGTGTCTAGGCAGCGAGGGAATTAAGCCGAATACACAACTGTCTAGCCAACACGGGTCGTAACTACTCGCTACACTGTCGAGCGTACATATACGGTGGCATATGGAGCTGCACAGAGAGCACACACCATGTGCTCTAGTTATTTACTTTAACTTTTTTTCTCCATCCTGCGGTTTTACACAATCCGAAAGAATATCAGGATACCATGAGTAATGGTATATCGGCGAAGTACAGTGGACTACACTGCGGCTTACATCCCGGCAAAGCTCGATGTTGCAAAGAGAAAACGAACGAATAAAGGAAGACTAGAAATAAGAGTAAATAGCGAAGAGAAAAATAATATCAGACGAGAACACAATGGGAAGTATCGAAAAGATGAGGGCAAGAGTGAGAGAGAGAGAGAGAGAGAGAGAGAGAGAGAGAGAGAGAGAGAGAGAGAGAGAGAGAGAGAGAGAGAGAGAGAGAGAGAGAGAGAGAGAGAGAGAGAGAGAGAGAGAGAGAGAGAGGGGGCGGAGAGAGAGACAGAGAGAGAGAGCGAGATAAACGGTTGGCGCGATTGTAGCATGCGATATTTTTTCTATAGTGTTCATATCCACATGGGGCACTGCACGAAAATTCGCCTAATAGGTGGCTCTATATACATGAAAGACTATTTTTTTACGCTATCATCATCAATATCCCGTTTTTCCGCATTTGCGATAGCCGATCGTTGTGCATTAAACATTTATTTCGTGTTACAAAACGCACCAATAACAACAAAAATAACACGTGATCAACATTTTTTTGTAGAACGATAATGTTCGTGTCAAAAGAGAAAGAAAAAATACGGTTGCGAGTTCTAGTATAGTAAGGTTCAGTCATTCGGGATGTACTATTTTAATCTTACACCGGATTTATCTCAAGAAATACTTCTCCAATAAGGTATTGAGCGTGTAGTGAAACTTTTAGAGCACAGAGAGCGACGTACAAGAACATTTTTGTTTGTTATAAAACAAAAAATAGCGACGTTGAAATGGCCGAAATATATATTTTTTTAATTAGTAATATGGCTTTCATTAATCACCAAAAAAATTGTTAAGCCAAAACTAACAACTTTTGTAGGATGTTTTTTATAAAGTTTTCTACAAGTATTTTTAAGATATAAAGTATTTTAGCTCCATTCAGGATGTGCCACGAAGAGGTAAAGTCTTCAACATCCCTAGTGCAAGTGTGCGTGTGAGTGGGTATGAGTATGTTTGGGTTTGTTCGCCAACCTAAATAAACCCAATCAAGCATTAGGTCTCTGCGGCTCGTTACTTCCGTTATCAAACAAACTCAAATGAAGCCAAGTGTGGGTATGCGTATGAGTTTGTTTGGTTTATCGAATAAACTCCACCAAACGCACAGCCCCACATACACTACGGTTTGTGGGAGTTTGTTTGATAACGGAAGTGACGAGCCACAGAGACCTAATCATTGTTTCGGGTTGTTTGGGTTATCGAACAAACCCAAACAAACTCACACCCATACACACCCTTACATTAGGGATGTTGAAGATTTTACTTCTCGTGGTACATTCTGGATACTGCTAAAATACTAAAACATTGTGTTATAACCTAAAACTTATGAACTTTATCAAAACCAATTTGACTTACAGAAGTGTAACAAAGTGTAACAAAAGGCTTTGGCCTAACAAATTTTTTGAGGTAAAGTCATGTGCCTATTTCAAAAAAGACCGATCAGCCATCTCAACGCCATCATTTTGAATTTAGGATCGAATCATATTTTTTTCGATCATTCCCTCCTGAACCCTAAAAGTTCTACAATACTCAATACTCGATCGGAGCAGTACTTTTCGAGATGAAATAGGTGTAAAATAAAAATGGGGCACCCGGTATAGGAACATTTCAGTCCATTATATCCAAATGGTGTCTACAAAAATCCGGTAGAAGAGATGTGACCAAAGTGATGACGTAATGCTCATTGCGCTATAAGTGCAAACGTAATGTTTGTTTTTTGTACCAGGTTCTTTTTCCCAAACGGCTGATATTTCAGAAAAAGATGCGGTACACAAACTGCGCTGTGAAAAGATTGAGGTTGAGTTTACGCCCGTTTCCCGGAAATAGGAATCGTCACCGCCAAAAATAAAACCGGCGAAGTATATTGACCAAACCCAGATGCGCATTATTGTGCCTGAACTTTAATGCACAGTCAAATTAGGGTGAAACTGAGCGGTAACCACTCGCTAAATCGTTCCGAAATTCTACGCAACGTACGAAGATTAATTAGAGTTTAAGGGTATCAGATGACGTAACACAGAACTGCTTTCGGCTTTATGTGAAAGCATACGTTCTCCAAATGTATCTTAATTATTGACGGTTCATGATATCTCACGAAATAGCTTCGCATCCAACGAATACATGAAGCCTTGAAGTCGACAAGAAAGTCCTCTATAGGCTACACTCTCAAATAATGCCCTACATACGTGTGTATGTATGCCTTTGTGTGCGGGTGCGACTGCACATTGGAAAGGCGCAGCTCACGTTGTGAATACGAACCACTGTATTGTATATATGCTCATATGATTATTTATTCGTAACCACTGACAACAATAGCGAACACGCTGTTGGTGTGTTATTGTGCTGACCTCCCAGGTTGAGTAGTGTTCGCTTAGGCAAATATTAGGATGGTTAACCGCCTCTCTGTCACTGGCTGGCCCGCCGAAAAAGTACTGCCCCTGATCTGCCTTCCCTAGATAATATCAGGCTCTTGTCGGGCTTTCCACCCTGGAATAGGTTCGCAATGTAACGGATCTAAGGCTGGGCCCCGATGCGCCGTTCCCTTTCTGGGGAACTGATCGGGAACGGGCCGGAGAACAAGCGGTAACTGACCCGGAAAGTTGTAGGGAATAGATCGGGAAATAACCGGGAACAAATGAGGAAATTAAAAATTACGTTTTAGCGTTTTTGGAACGCTTGAGGAGTCAAAATCGGGAGTGTATTCAACTCAGTCTTCCGACAACGTATTGTTTGTTGGTTATCTACTTGCTAAGGTAGTATATGAGTGTATACATATGCTTGCTCGCATTTCCTGATAGGCAAAGACACAGAAAAACGTACACAGATCACTATCCGAGCGAGAAAGGGCTAGAGTGCAAAGGGTTATTTCACAAGTATCGCAAAATAAGCGTAAGTGGACGATAAAGGACGAAATAAGCGTAAGTGGATAAAGTACGAACTTTTATCCTCGTACGATGGTACCTTGCTTACGTGAAACGCTTCACTTGTAGCCACCTGGCGGATTGTTAGCGGAATAGATTCAGGTAATGCCTACCCGGCCAGAACATCGATATTTCCCAAAATGGCGGCAAGGCGTTCAAAAACCACGAATGGCCTGCTATACTTATAGAATAATATTCATGAAATAATGTGGTTATTATTTATGCTCATATCATCAGTTACGTGCTATACTTATACAATGATACTCATAAAATAATGTGGCCATTCTTTATGCTCATACATTAGTTATCGCAATCCCGGTATTTATGATAAGCATTGCTATCCTCGTCGATTATCATTGATGAAATGAATGCTTTTAATGATGAATAGAACTACAATAGATGTATAAGTTTCATAACAATCAATTATAAATATCTTTGATGAGGTGAAAAGCAAAGTAGCTTATCCTTAGTTCTTAAAGACAGGTTCCACTTTTCAGAACATGTCAATATTCTGGCCGGGTAGACATTACGTGAAGATGTACTTGCTCGCAATGTATCCCGGCCGGAAAGTTGTAATTTCCAAACATAGAGGGTAAGCTGTAGAAACGATTATGCGATCTTCCTGGTTTGTTCCATAGGAGGGCCCGGTCAGATAAATCCGACAAGGCAAGTCTGGTCAGAGCCGGACACTAAGTAGGGAATGCCCGCCACATATTTGCACGGAAAATTCATCTCCGCCGTTTAACAAAAGATGGCCCCGCCAGGAGGTTATGGTTAAAATTGTCAAATGTAGAACGTCATAATGTAAGGTTGGACATCTGGCAAGAAAATAACCTTGAAATATTGACGATTTTGTATCAGCAACACATCATTTTTTCGTGCGAAAATGTCGAGTTCAGAGCCGAATAGCGTCATTTGCGGGAACGTGATATACTTCTTCAATTTCAAAAAATCTGCAGCTGAGGCACATTGTCTGACTGTAGAAGCATATGGTAAGGCTGCTTTAAATGAGAGAAGTTGTCGTGAATGGTTTCAAAAGTTGAAGAACGGCGAGTTTAACATAGATGACAAGAACGTAGCGTAAGGCGAAAGTGCGAAAGGCCGAAGATGCGGAATTGGAAGCAGTATTGGAGGGAGATTCGTGCCAAACGCAAAAGTTCTCGTAAATGACGCTTATTCGGTTTATAACTCATTTTCGCACAAAAAAAATTATGTGATGCTGATACAAAATCGCTAATATTTCAAGGTTATAGTCTTGCCAGAAGTCCAACCTTACGATATGACATTTTACATCTGACAATTTCAACCATGACCTGGTGGGGCCATGTTTTGTCAAACGGCGGAGACCTATTTGTACTCCCAATACTAAAAATTGGATGCAACTTTAGTGTGTTTTGACTTTCTGGTTAAAAACGAAAGAGATGGGATATAAAAAAACTCGCGAGTGCATCCAAAAGAAATAAGCAGTCTAAACCAAAACGATTAAAATAAAAAATTTTGCAAAATTGAGCGAATTTTTCTAAGATATATTTTTCTCTAAGCAGCCAGGAGTTTTCGTTTAATGCGACCTCGATTTCGTCTTGCGGTCTTTGCGGGCAGAATCCAGCTCTCCCACGAACACTATGAACAATCTTTAGAGCAGGTGGCGCAGCCCCTTGTTATTGAAAAACAATGAATCTCCACACGTGCACAGGATGAATTTCCTTTTTGCAAAGTAAGGAGCTTTCAGTCCGATAGTTTTGGGACAATAGACCACCGTGCGTGAATAGTCTATTGTTTTGAAATACATACAATTTTATGCAATCTCGATGAAGAAAATCTTATCAATCGTACGAGGAAGAACATACAAATTACTAAATCATCGTGCCCCATAGCACGAGCCAGTTGAGGCCGTAAAAACGAGTTGAACTATGCGATGCAATCAATTTGTTTGCCGATAAATTTATCATGCAATCGCTAAAGGAGGAGCTATTTAAATCGAGCTCATTCGTAAATTGTTCCGAGTTGAGTCAAAGTAATCGCAAAATTATTATTTTTAAACCAATAGTTATTTCTGATAGTTCTGAGTATTTTTATCATGAGATATGGAGTTTTCTACGTGTAACGATACTCGAATACGATCTATCAATTATTTTCCGCCGTGCGATTCGTACTCAATACGAAATGAGATTACGATCCCTTCGATCTTCTTGAGGCATGCTTTGTCTACAAAACGTATCTCTAAGGAGTCTGTATAAGCTTGGAGCTCAAAAAACAGGGCGATTTGCAATCTTTTGACTTGATTAGAGTTTTGGGATGACGAGTGCGGGATTTTACAGAGAGTTAATATATAGTCTTGTTAAGTGATTTTTTTCAATATTGATAAAGATTGAATTTATTATTATTTTAACAAAGTGCCGCTTTTGCTGCATGACGAGCCACTGTAGTTAGTTTCGGCAATCAGCGTGATCTGGAAGAAAAAATTAAAATTGTACGTTGAGTATAATAATAAAACTTTTTTTACATTACAATTTTTTCAATTAAGAAAATTATGATGCGAAACAGTACAGATTAAAGTTCAAGTTTCACAAAAAAAAAGAACTTCCATTATTTGTTATTAATATATGAATACACATAGCAAAAAATCATCCAATCGTATAATGGAAAATGTTATAAGATATGCTGTGCCCGAATTAGAAGCGAATGAAAGGAATAGATTTGGAGAAACGTCTCAGACCCTTTTATATAATATGGTTTTCCATATAAACTTAGAGAACAATTCAATATTTCTGTTTTTCCCGAATATGTTTGAGTATACCGGGTATGGATATAAAAGTTATTTTTGTCCACAAGTATTCTGCTATTCTTTTTAAACAAATTCATTGTTTACATAAGAATTGTGATGAAACAAATCATTTTAGAGATAAAGGTTTCAGCTGAAAAATGTTCTGTTACGAATTTACAACAACAATGGTCTTACTAATTTTTTTTGCCAACACTGTTAATAAGGGAGTTAACCAACAATAGTTTTAATGAGGGAGAGAGATGAAACGACACGACAGAGGACGAGTTAAGCTTATCTCGATTACTAATAAAGTTGGTGTGATTTATTTTCCGACGAAACGCGACTATCTCCGAAACTGGGACCGGCTGTATAGCAGCTGGGACCGTGGTATGGCAGCAGTTTTCCTATACCCATGGCAGAAATGTCATGTTGAAGGTGAACAGTGGGGGAAGTCGGTTGTAATTGTCAGGTGGGGATGAGAAGTGGAATATGGTGGGAACGTAATAATGGGGGGAGACTTTTTTTATTGTAACGATTAAAAACGTTCTTTCTTTGAAGCCTTTCTTCCGTCATTGTTTCCTTACCATTGTCATTTAAGCAATGAAATTGTAAGAAAGTGCCTTGGCGTATAGACAGTCAACCCTCATTTGTTTTGCCGCCAGCTATTTGACCCGGCGGCTATTTTGTGAAAAGGCGACCAGCCATTTGTCCGACGCGGATTTCCCGTAACCCTCACTCTATGCTCGTAACTGCGGTTATCTTGGGCGTCGCTGCCATCGACCCTATATAGTCTAACTAAGAGCTGGTGACCAAAAAGGCGCGCCGAGAGACCGCGTAGGCACTTATCGGCACGCTATCCCTTCTACACACCCTTCGCAATGCCCCGCAGCCGATTCTTGCGCAAATAGCGGTCCTTTCAACCAGTTTTTAGACTTGTTTCCCCCATCTTTGTTGTCAGGCAATTTTTCACTGGTCTATGTCATTAAGCTTCTCGTACTAAAAAAAAGCCAGAACTAATACTATTACCTGAACATTAATTTATTTCAATTATACAGGCTGAGGCACATAAAGTGTTACAGAACAATAGCACTCAAACTATTGGTCATATCCAAACATGTTTCGGACAAAAATTTCAGTGTTCGAGAAGGCCGTCATACTGGATCACCCTATTTTTTATCGGTGGAGGCGTTGAAGCTACGTCGAGATAACTCCACTTTTTAAAATGGAACTATGTATTTTTTTTCGATGATATTATTACCGATTTTAAGACGAATTCAGCGGCCTACAACACAAGGTTATTCTAGTCTCGCAAAGTATGAAAATAGTCGAAAAATCGAAAAATATCGGAATAATTCAAAGGATCCATTAACCTTGGTTTGGGTCTACCTGCAGAAGATGCTAGAAGTGATAACCCTCGACTTGTAAGCACTTGTTAATTCGCTGATGAAAAGCCCGTCCAACTTCAGCCAACATTTGTGGTGTAATTTCGGTACATGCTTGGCGTATTGTTTCTTTCATGTCGTCAGGCGTGTTGGGGGTACCGCCATTACGCGTTCTTTGACAAAACCCCATAAACAGTAATCTGGTGATGTTAGATCTGGCGAACGAGGTGGCCAAGCTACAGGGCCGCCTCGTCCTATCCACTTTTCACCAAAAATCTTATTCATCACTTGACTTGAACACAGAGCATAATGGGGTGGTGCCCCGTTGTATTGCATCCACATGTTCATGCGAACATGCAAGGGCACGTCTTCCAGTAATTGAGGCAGTACGTTTTGCAGAAAGTTTGTGTAAACTTGCCCAGTCAAGCGACCTTAAAAAAAATATGGACCAATGACGTGATCGCCGGCAATGCCGCACCAACAATTAACGGACCGCGGATGTTGAAATGGTACAGTTCTCATCCATCGAGGATTTTCATGTGCCCAATAATGCATGTTATGCCTATTTACATTTCCCGTATTTGTGAAGTTAGATTCGTCAGAAAAAAACACATGACTCAAAAATGAGGCATCTATGCGCATTTTTCTACGAATCCAGTTACACCGCCTTAGGTCCCAAAAGCCCTTTCTACGCCACTGATCCGAGGGCTTGCTGAAATGACAGGAATCGACAAAGAAAGTGTTCGACATTACCGGATTAATTCACCAATTTCTTCAATGTTTTCGTCCGTTTTTGACGTTGAGGGCCGTCCTGGTCGTCGATCGTCTTCGGTCGTTTCATGGCTTTATTTAAACCGTTTAAACCACCCAATAACTTGTGTGCGGGATAAACATACATTCCCGTAGACTTCTTTCAACATTGCAAACTTGTGTGCGGGATAAACATTCATTCCCGTCGACTTCTTTCAACATTGCATAAACTTCTGTGCCAGTTTTCCCTAGTTTAACAAGAAACTTGAGGTTAACCCGTTGCTCCGTTTGACCACTTGGAATTTTTCCGACGCGTCACTAGTGCGTAGACTAATTCAATCGACTGCTACAGTCAAACTGAGCAACCCGCTCGCTTGTCTAGCGAGCTCAGGGTGGGGAAAGGGCCATCAGACATAGTCATGTTCAAACATGTGGCAGCACGCTCGCAGTTTGCTGGGAGCTGCATCAGTCCGGTTATTTAACCTCCAGGCGGCCGGCATTTATGAATGTGCCAAAGTCGTACCTTGAGGTGATGCCGATCGGCATCATCCCGGCCGCCTAGAGGTTAATAGATACACCGCGTATCAAAAGAATTTTGAAAATCATTCATTTTCGCGACCCGATGTACTCACATTAGAAGGTAATGCGTGACTAACTGATATGTCATCAGAAAATGCGTACTTGCTGCCGATAAGAAATATTGGTATCGTAAGAAATAAAAACAGCGATCAAACAAGTGTTTACATGTCGAGGGTCATCACTTTGAGCATCTTCTGTAGGTAGACCCAAACCAAGGTTAGTGGATCCTTTGAAAGTGATTATTCCGATATTTTCTGATTTTTCAACCATTTTCATACTTTGCGTGACTAGAATGACCTTGTGTCGTAGGTCGCTGAATTCATCTTAAAATCGGCAATAATGTCATCGAAAAAAATACATGGTTTCATTTTAAAAAGTGGAATTAACCTTGACAGAACTTCAGGGCCTTCAACGGTAAAAAAAACTAGAATGGTCCAATATGACGGCCTTCTCGAACACTGAAACGTTTCTCTGAAACATTTTTGGAAATGATCAATATTTTGAGTGCTATTGCTCTGTAACACTGTATGTGCCTCACCCTGTATCCAATTGAGTCGGGCAACGACTGTCCACTACGCGATCCATTTGGCAATTTATTTTGTGGAAAGAAAGAAAATTTAAGACTAATACTATACCGGAAAACTAAAAGGTTTCGCCACCTCGTAACACCTACCCCCCCCCCCTCTTCCTTCGGGAGAGGCTTGCCTTGCTTGCTTGTGGGGTCACGACCTTACATGCGGGTGTTGAGACGACGGTAGTGGGGGTAAGCCCGCTTAGCGTCCAAGGCGCTGCTATCGCGGGATGTCCTTCCCATGGTCCCTCAACCTCTTGGGTCTATGATTGTTAAAAGTCACGTGGACTCGGCAAGCTGAAGGGCCAGGGGAAGGACACCCCGTGACAGCAGCGTGGTGTACACTAATTTTTGTGATACTGCCAAAATTTGAAAAAATAAGGAGATACGATTCTTCTGACCTTCGCAATTTGGTAACGATTCGTCAGACGCCAAAATGGCAGAGGACTTTTTTGTTCCGAATGCCGACATGTATTCCGAACTCAGAGGTCGGGCAGTTAACCTGGGACACCCTGTATAGTTTATGAATTTCACGCCATGCAATTTTTTCGACCTTGCGAATATTTCTGTGATTTGATCTACTTTTATCTTTCTAACTGATCCTTTGTGGTTAGTATCGCAATTTACTCTTCTATTCACAAGCTTTGCAAAACGAAGGTTTTATCAAAAAACCTAAAACTTTTGGTGAATAATGGTCAACCAGGAACGCTCCACGGTGAAAGATTTTAAAAAGCAACGTTTTTGTCAAGTTACATTCCCAAAGGATTTCTATTTCCTACATTTAACAATTTCTCTTCTTTTGCTGCATTTTTCAGTAAAAGGTCACAAACAGGGTTCCTAGCATGCTAAATGGTTTTAATAACCCCGTCGTAAGAATATTCAAAGGTAGGCTTCGGCAAATCTGTTATTGCCTATTTTTTTTTTCCTTTCCATTCACACCAATTCCAAGTAATCGAAAAGCAAAAACTATCCAACGGTTTAGATTTCTAGGCTCAAACTTGTTCCATGAAATTGCAAAGTGAAATATCCTTTCGCTAATGTTTACTTCCGTACCTTTCACTTTTCCAAAGCAAGTTTTTTATTTCACTAATAACAGAAAAAACCGCATGATGGTTCAAGCTGCGATAGCGAAATGGCACGTCTACGTGTTCATCCAACTCACTCATTTTCCATTCTTTTCATGACAGTATACATGTCATGATCATCTCTCTGATACCCAACATCTCAGTAAAGGCTGCTTTCTCTTTTGGTGTATGCTAGGTCGGCCAGCACCAACTCTCGAATTTTTATGCTCAGAATGTGTTCGTTTCATGTTCAGTGCGTTTTAGTACCCTGTACACGTCGATCTGTACCGTAGCATCGATTACGAGTAACTGAATGGAGAAGGTGAGAAATATCTGCTTTTCTTTAGTAGTGAGCAGCTACAAAATTTTACATGCAATGGATCGAATCGTATTCGATATAATGTATACCGTTACGTATAATGCGGTAACAATAACCACGCGCGAAGGACCATTCCGACCGTATCCTGTATCGAGGCGGGGCGGTTCGTCATAGCGCAGTGAGCGACCGAATCCTTCCCAAAAATCATAGTGATCTGATCCGTTTTTGGAGTCTTGGACAAAACCTTCGTTGCAAATTAAAGTTAAGAACCTAGGCTCTAAAATTAAGCAATAAAAAATCGTATTCTTCAAATTTCCAGCTTATGCAGACCCCCTAGGGTTCATGCGGAATACGACCCCCAGGCGCCATTTCATCCCCTCCGTGTAGTTTTCGTGACTCTCTTTTACATGTTCACACATGTCTTCGCACCAGAGGAATTCTACAGTTTGTTACCCCTTTCTCATCGATGTAAGGCAGTCACCCCGTGTGACAGCCCGTGTTTAGGTTTTTTTGGAATTTTTTTTCTCGAACAATAAAAATATAGAAGTTTGAACTTTTTACTATATATTTATTGACATTTCAACAGTAAGTCAGAATATTTTCAGACCAAAATCTACATCACAATTCGTGTTGCACCCCGTGCAGAAATGTGAACGGGCATTCCCTACTTTGTGTCCGGCCCTGACCAGATTTGCCTGATTCACCTGACCGGGCTCTTCCACGGAACAAACCGGGAAGATCGCAGAATCGTTTTTTTACGGCTTACCCTCTAAATGTGGAAATTAGAATCTTCTAGCCGGGATACATTGCGAACAAGTACATCTTCACGTAATGTCTACCCGGCCAGAACATTGGCATGTTCTGAAAAGTGGAGCCTGTCTTTAAGAACTAAAGAAAAGCTCCTTTGCTTTTCACCTCATCAAATATATTTATTATTTATTGGGATGAAACTAATAAATCAGTTGTAATTATATTCATCATTAGAAGCATTAATTTCATAAATGTTAATCGACAAGGATAACAATGCTTATCATAAATATCGGGATTACGATAACTAATAATTTGAACATAAAGCATAGCCGAATTATTTTATGAGGCAAAAAATAAAGCAGGTCATTCGTGGTTTTTGAACGCCTTAACGCCATGTCGGGAAATATCAATGTTCTGGCCTGAAAGACATCACCTGAATATATTTCCCCAACAATCCGCCAGGTGGCTACAAGTGAAGTGCTTCGCGTAAACAAGGTACCATCGTACGAGGATAGAAGTTCTTCCTGCAAGTTATACCACGTACAGAAATGCTATGCTCACAGCATGTACTTAAGCTTAAGAATTTGCGATACTTGCGAAATAACCCTTTGCACTCTAGGCCTGTTTCGCTCGGATAGTGATCCGTGTACGTTTTTCTGTCTCTTTGCCTATCAGGAAATGCAAGCAAGTGTATGTATACACTCATATACTATCTTAGCACGTAGAAAACCAACAAAAAATATGTTGCCCAAATCCTAAATTGAATACACTCCTGATTTCACCTCCTCAAGGATTCAAAGAACGCTGAAACGTCATTTTCAATTTCCTCGTTTGTTCCTCGTTATTTCCCGACCTATTCCCTACAACTTGCCTGGCCATTTACCGCTAGTTCTCCGGCCCGTTCGTGATCAGTTCCCCATAAAGGGAACGGCGGATCGAGACCTAGCCCTAGACCCGTTACTTTGCGGACCTATTCCAGGGTGGAAGGCCCGACCAGAGCCTGATATTGTCTAGGGCAGGCAGATCAGGAGCAGTATTTTTTCCGACTCAAATTTCTATACGGGACCACTCAAAAGGCACTCATGTCGAAAAACAGTTTGTCGACGGTCTCCATGATTCCGGCTGATTAGGCTATCTGAAAAAAAAACCAAACGGCATTTTGATCTGTGAAGCTGTGGCTATCAAATAAACCATAATCATTCGAAAATATTGAAAATTGAATAACTGACAGGTTAATGAAAATCAATTTTTAACTTTCATATTTTTCGACTATTTTCTTACGAAAAAAAACGGTTTGCATCTTTGCATTATTTTAGTTCAATCGATGACTATACATGTGCCGAACTTACCATTAAAATTTCAATGCAATCGGTCAAACCGTTTTTGAGATATCGAGGAGACCAGTAAGAAAAACGCGTTTGAAAGTTCAAAAACGATTTAAACTATGAAATCTTTACTCACCATTAATTTGCTATAGCTGGTCCATAGAGAATTCCTTCCTCTTCCCCTTGAAGGGCCCTTAGAGCTAAATTTTATTTTTTTCAACATATCACACGGGGTGACCACCTTAATGTCACTATTCCGAGAAGATATAATTTGATTACTGGGGTAGCAAATAACTGGCAATTTCCAAGTCGCAATCTTTTTTCATTCGTCGTTCTTCTACTAGCGAAAGAATGCGATTGCTACAACTTCCCATGTTATGCCGCGTTGACCTAATCCACTACATGGATAGGCGGTCGCTTAACCGCGCACGGACTTAGGCTCGGGTTTCGGAGCGAGAGGCAGTTTTACTAATTTTCTCATGCTAACTGAACTGATATTCAGTAAAATATAGTCGCTTGTATCGGTGCAACTTCCCTGTGCCCCCGTGCAAAGACGATACAGTACAGGCGATACAGAACAGTGGATGTGGCTAACACTTCAGGGGTCTCTCAGAAACTGCAAACAGTGAAGTGATCAGGGTAGGGTAAGTGTGACAAGGGATGGGATTGTAAAGTCCTAAAGGGCATACAACAAAAGATTGAAAATATGAATGAAAAAAGTATATAAACCTGTGGAGTCACTATGCTGATTTGTTCAGGCGAATTTCAAATTTTATAATAAAGCAATTTGCTTGTGATTCATACCTTCGGCATCGAATATTCCATACATACATGTAATGAGACAAGATACTATCCTTTCGGTATTGCGGTCGGTCACGTTGTTTTGTCGAAAAATAATACGGCAACACGTCGTACATAAATTATGACATGGTATTCTCGTCTTCGCTCATATGGAAGGCCGAGTCGAAGCAATAGAGGCAGCCCCTACGAGATCGCACCGGGGTCGACGATGACACGAAGTGCATGACCAGAGAGACTTATGTGTTCCTTTATGTGCGTTGCAACTGGGTGGAGATATAATGCCATCCTTCTCTCGTCTCCATCCTTCTCACCGTCACTCCGTACAACATCTTTCGTCTTTTATGATGTATCGTCACAGTACACAGTTGCATTCGAAGGACAATAAGAGACGACCGGCAGAAGACTCGCCGCATCCTCTCTCCGGTTGTGTCACGCTGGTGGAACTTCAGGCTCCTTCGCGTGGTGCACGAATAAGGAGGCACAAAATTGAGCCGTAAAAAGAATAGGAATCGAGTCGGCTTATTTTATGTGAATACGTCCTGTTAATATATTTTTCTTTGTGTAAAAAACGGCGCAACAAAGTTTTCCACATAGTACAAGAGTGACGCAGACACTGATCACAACTCATATATAGCTGTTAATAGTACGAGAGACGCACAATCAAGGCGATCTCTCGTATCAAGGAGCGTTAGGCTCGGCCACTGCTTGGATGGGTGACCGCTTAGCCGCACTGTGGGTTGCGCGCCGTCCACGAACGGGAAGCAGTTTTACTGATTGTGAGTTTCAGAGAGCAACGCAACTGAAACTCAGTTAAATATAGCCACCTGTATCGGCACAAGTTTTCCGCAGTTTCCCTGTGGCTTCATGCAAATGCGATGCGGTAGCGCATCGGGTAAAAGTGACTATGGACTACACTCTGTAAGGTCTCTAACGCACCGGAAATAGTGAAGTGACAGGTGTAGCGGAAAATTGAAATAAATGGAATCATAAAATCTCGCAAGGATATTAAAAATATTAAATATTGTTTAATTATTCCAATATAACCAATTCGGTAATGCTGGCTATGGGGGTGGTTTTCGCAAATAGAAGCACAGAGGCAGAGAAGCAGAGAGGGGGGAGGGGGAGAGAGAGACAGAGAACCAAAAAGGAGGGAATTACTTCAAAGTAATTAGAAAGTACAGCGCACATCAATACTATCATGAAATTAAAGGATAGTCTTAAGTTCAATTACATGCGATGACTTTAATGCCTGTCTTCGATGAACTTCGCGAGTTAATGATACCTCATGACACGACCGCTCGTCACATTGTTCGATGCAATGTGACACGCCCGTCACCGATAATGTGAGATGTTTGAAAACATGAGAAAGGAAGTGCACGCAGCGGATGAACCAGCAGCGAGAGGGAGAGCGAGAGAGAGAGAGAGAGAGAGAGAGAGAGAGAGAGAGGGCGAAAAAAGTAGGAAACAGAAAAGAGAAAGAGGACGATACTGAACCAGAGAGAAGGGATGAAATGGGGGATATAGAGGAGGGAAACGGGGTATATATATATACACCCACACACGGAGAGCGATGGGTGGGCTAGGTTCGCATCAGGGTTTGCTTTCCGAGGAGTACGCAGTGCTCTCTCGGCCCGCGACCCGAGAGTACGAGACGGGACTATTTTGACGTATAACCTCCCCGTTCGAATAAAGCCACCGTGTTTGTGCGAATGCCTGACTCGGATTCCCTGTGCGGTTAGAGTGTATGAAAAACAAAAAAGCAACGGAAAAGTATCCAAAACGAAGAGTAAAAAAATAAGAACGATCGTGTAATCGAACTCGATATTTGGCGGTTATCTTTTTCTTCTATTACGGAAGTTGTCCCAACAGGTCGTAGTGTCGCTTAAAACAGTAACTGTAGCAACGCACAAAAAAGGAGAAACTATTTTGTGCGTTATTATCAAATTCGGACCAATGAGCTTCGTTTGATCGAACGCGCCAGAAATATGGATAATGGTTGGGAAAGATTTTCTGACATCTGACACACCCCCGATATAACGCGAAAAACATAATCTGACGTAGGATACACTCGAAAGAGTCTTCAGCGAATTCTACAAATGTTCAAGATGGATAAGCCAGACAAGAAAAATCATTCATATCGCATATAAATGGGGTATACGTTTTTTTCAACCCTTTTACTATTTCCTCTTCCTGTCGAAACTGATTTTTTCGGACGAATCAATCGAAAAGTCAATTTTTTTAAACGTTCGATAGACATCCATTGACACTTTTAACTGCGGACAATTTCGAACAAACTTCAATGTAAAACTGAAGAATCTCCTTGTATTACATTACTAATAGATGAGTTCAATAATTCGACAATAAGATGCATTGCTCAGGATTGTGCTAAGACAAAATGCAAAAAACTAAATGTCATTTCTCAGATAGGTGTACGCACTTTTAAAACTCAAAAGATCGAAGAATTACGGTGCTTTTTTAGATTGAGCTATTGATAGGCAGTGAAGCCACGTCTGGTTAGGCGTGTCATATGCGATATCAGTTAGTCGACACACACTAGAACATTTACCCAACAGTTAAGATAATAAGACGAAAGAGTGAAAGGCAAGAGTTGTCCAGGATCCCCGGCGGGTCTGTATGGGTATATATATATATATATATATATATATATATATAGAAGCTCTTCTGTATTGGTTATTCCGGTGGTTGGCGGTGGTGGTGGGTCGAGTTTGTCTTTCTGGCTAACGTCGCGATTATACGCTCGTCTGCACACGCCCTCCTTCATCTCATTGCGAGAACCTCCTTGCTACGCCACTCAACTAGGTGTATGACTGTACTTGTGTAGTTCCCCAACCCAACAAGGGCATATTTGAGCCACAAGGGAGGAATATAAAATAGCAGGAGGTGATGGTTAACCGAGGTGGTCCAGACAAATTGACGACAAGGGGTTTGCGAAAACAAGATCTCAAAGTCACGTCTGTCTCTATTCTCGACCTTTTGTTGATTTCCAATCTTTATAGATAGGAGTGTGTGTGTGTGTGTGTGTGTGTGTGTGTGTGTGTGTGTGTGTGTGTGTGTGTGTGCGCGCGCGCGCGCGCGCGCGTGCGTTTCGTGCGCCCGCGCCCATGTGTATATGCGCATATACATTAAAAAACGATTTCGCGCGCTTCTTATTCTCGAGAATAGACGAAACAAAAAACGAATAGAAGTAAGGAAGGTGAATATGTTTTTAAATCCCAATATTGGCAGAAAAATTATTAGACGCGAAAGAATCCAGGGAAATGCGGGGGCATACACACATCAACATAATTCATTTATACAGTCCGATCTATTTCTTATTTAAAAATATCCTCTTCTCTATTTGAACTAAATAAAATGGTGTTGAAGTTTGCGTCGTTACTATGCAACGAAAATTCTTTATTATTTTTTGTTATTATTCAATACATCTTGGCAGATTTAGATTCCTATTCTTCAGTTATAAGCATAAATAATCATAATAGAACAGTATCTGGTGTAGTGAAAAAAAAAGCATTTGTCTTGCGACTGTTTCTACGTTCAATCCCTGCTCTATTTTTAGAACTGAAAGCAAACTGTTCTTTCACTTATAGCCTGGATATACCGAAATATTGATTTTTAATTGTGCTCGATTCCATTTCAACTACCCCCTCTCTCCCCGCTCCTGGTGTTTATGCATTTTGAACATGAGAGTTATTAAGGTTCACTCCATTTTTAGTACTTTCGATATGACCGGGAATAGCTCTCACTATAGCTCAAAACATTGCGCCGAATGGGCGAACTTATGCATTGTAAGTTAGGTTCGATTGTACGTGCGCCATAGAGTCTAAAAGAGTCAGAACGAAAGACTTCGGCTCAGAGCAAAATCCCGACTAGAAATTGAGATACAGGACAGACTGAGATCGGACCCGGCGTTCCGTAGTTGGCAAAACGGTACTGATCCGGTAACCGGATTATGTATCTGTTAGGTATGAAACGCTCTTTCTCTTTTGGCCCTGATAACATTTCCATCTACGGTGCACACAAAGCATGGATCCAGCATTATGCCGTATTCAGTAATAAGGTTCTATTCCAGCTGCCGGATCATGGCGGTAAGAAACGCTTTTTGTCCCCCGGCCTGGGCTAGATTTGTATTCATGAGCCGGATCGGTTTCGGCTCGGCATTTTGTTGTCTGCCGTCGTATGCCTGAGATAAAAATAAAAAGATAATAGACTGATTAATAAATTTAAAAAAATTGATTGCTCGTTTTGTGGCCTTTTTTGCTTCACTAGGTTCCTGGAACAGATGAAAATTCAATTAAATCGTATCCTGCCTAAGTAAAGTTTTCGTCTAAGCACGTGGTATTGAACCTGCGACCTATCATTCCAAAGCGAAGCACGCTAACGATTTGGCTATTCTGGTAATTGAGTTCGGTTTCGATAGCTTCGGTTAATATATATCAAATACGGATTACACGTACACGCAGCATATCTTGCTCGGGATTTGGCTGATCCGGTAGACATCATACGTAGATACGGCATGCACGTCGAAGTGTATGCCTGATCTTCGCCGGGTGTCTACCGGATTAGCTAAGCCCAGGGCGCGGTTGTGGAAGGCAAATCGATCATCTTTTGGTCCGGTAACTTTACCATGTGAGGGCTGCGTTACGGGCCGCTTTATATGAACATGATCAATGCTGCCTTCTCACAGCGGTATTTGGGATTACCTATCGGGTAGACATACAGCGCAGATCAGTCGGGCACATTTACGGTTTCCCGGACTGTATCTCGAAGTCTGCCCGATCAGCGATCCGGTTGCCAGAACAACATTTCTAGTCGGGACGTTGCAAAATGATATAGAAAAAAGTTGTATGCAAATATTGTGAGAAAGTTCCCGTGCAGCTATTGCACGTAACCCGTAATTTTTTTCACCATTGCAGTGTAGGGTCATCGCGCTTTGGTTTGAATTCCACGACTGCATATCCGAATCGCGAAAATTGAGGTGCTCCCATGATTTATTGAATTCCTTTTTACGTCCTACACGAGTGCCGTATAAAAACATCAGAGAGCATGTGTGCATTTTAGAAGCACGAATGCAATTATTAGACGTATCAGCAGGTCCGCTTAAAGCTCAAAGGAGCGACAAGCATGTCGAGCCATTAGATGTCGAACCATCGCTTAATCATTCTTTCGATTGTCATTTTGAAACATCAAAAAGATGAGAGTGCAAGAACCATCGAGGTCGTTTCGCCTTTCATGTCTTCCGTTACGGCGATTGCTTTTTTCTTTGTCTGCTACGAGAAAAACGTATAATACAATTTGCACAACTTCGCAATTCACTATTCAAATGTACACTTGCCGAAGTACGCGAAAGGACGGTATCGCGAGTTGTACCACGAGAAAGCAAGGCGGGGTGAGAGGGGAGAGCGGGAGAAATGGTGAATGCTGAATTACGCTGTACGCGACACGTATAAAGGCTGTTCGATTAGGAGACAACGATAATGTTAAACTCAGTGGCTACAGCGGCCTTTTCTCGCGATGTGAAAATGTTCAGAAACTCCACGCGAGCGCGGAATAATTTGACAAGCATTCTCGACTTTTTGCTGCTACGAGATATGGCTACGCACAGAGAAATGAAAATATATACGCATTGGGTACTATCGCAGAAAGGTGGGAGGAATGAGCGCGTATACCCACTTAACGAGGATCCGGGACAAGAAAATACAAATAGAAAAAACGAACAGAAATGAGGGACAATAGAAGGAAGACCAAGCTAGGTGGAGTTAGAATCACGAGGAACTTGGAAAGACCGGCTACTCGTGCGAATACGGTACATATTTTACTCGCGCGTGTCAACTGCAAATACGATCAGAGTGTTGAATCAATGCTCCTTCGCTTGTCTAGTGCTGAGTGCTCGACACACACGGTTTCGAAATACGTAAACACGCAAGCTGGAGTTGAGAGAAAAGAGAAAATAGTACCGGGTGAAGCTCTCGTCGTTTAATGACGTATAATTGCGAATGAAGATCGAGTGTATTCAGCATGATTAGTTCAGCCATAAAGGTTGAACTACTCGGGGAAGTACTATACATATATCGCCGGCCTTTTTAGTATAATCAGCCCATGTACGTATTACAAACTGGCTTGGTATTGGCACTGTACTGATGCCAGAACTGCCAATACTGGCAGGCTACCAAGGGCCAAGCCTTGCCCAAATCAAAATCAGTATTGAGACAACTTTGGTTTGTTAACACCGGTTCAACTTATGGTGCCGCGAATCGGCTCGACACTGTTTACGGGTATTAGCTCAGGATAAGTGCCCAGTTTTGGGCCAGATATTATTTCCAATCTTGAGACAAACTCTAAATCAGTACTTTGCCGGTACATGCCCGTGGATAGACTGGAAACTTGGCTTAGTCTTGGCTCAGTACTGATGTCAGAGCTGCCAGTACTGGCAGGCTACCAAGGGCCAAGCCTTGCCCAAGTCCAAATCAGTATTGATACAACTTTGGTTTGTTAACACCGGTCCAACTTATGGTGCCGCGATTCGGCCCGACACTGTTTACGGGTATTGGCTCAGAATACGTGCCCAGTTTTGGGCCAGACATTATTGCTAGTCTTGAGACAAACCCTAAATCAGTACTTTGCCGGTACATGTTTATACATTTATTTACATTTGTAAAAGAGGACGCTGAATTTCTTCAACGAAGCTTTTTTTTATTGGTTTTGTTCCAGCCGTACAAGGTATTCCCCTTTTAACGAGCCCCAATCCGCATCAACTTTCCACCTCCCATTCCACTACCCCCCACCTTATATATCGCCTGTTCTGCAACTACTCCTCCGTCTACCTCCAATTCCACCCCCCCCCCCATCTGCGGCCTCAACCGATTTCCCCCACTGTATCGTATTCACCATGACATATCTGTCCGGGGTACAGGGAAACTGCGGAACACCGATACCAATGCAGGCGGTCATCAAGTTCGCCCTCCCAGTCGTGGAACTAGTCTTATTTCTTATTTCGCCGCGAAATGCCGAAGTAAAACATTTCACGACGAAGTGTACGCGACTGGGTTTCGAACCCGGGACCTTCCAGTCCGCACGTTTAGTGGCAAGCACGATAACCACTAGACCATCGCACCGCTTATGACAAATGTATACTATTATCGATTGAAGGAAGTAGATATGCTGTAACACTCTTGCATCTCGAATGATTGAGAAATGTAAAGAACATATTGTGAATAAATATTTTCAAAATATATATGTGAGATTAAATAGTTGGTACGCCAATGATATGTAATCATATGTCGGCCCAGCACACAGAGTTTACCAATACTGGGGGAGTACTTAACGTAAGACTCGGTAACTAAGGCTGGCATGGTACTGTTGCCAATGCTGGGGCAGTACTTCCAGCCGAGACTCAACCAACCATGGTTACCAAGACTGGCACTGTACGAATAAAATTGTTTGCCAGTACTGGGGCAGTACTTAACCCAAGGCTCGGTCACTAATACTGGCACGGTACTGTTGAGAATGCTGGGGCAGTAGTTCCAGCCGAGACTCAACCAACCTTGGTTGCCAAGGCTGGCACTGTGCTAATAAAATTGTTTGCCAATACTGGGGTAGTACTTGACCCAAGACTCGGTAACCGAGGCTGGCGTGGTACTGTTGCCAATTTTTGGGCAGTACTTCCAGCCGAAACTCAACCAACCTTGGTTACCAAGACTGGCACTGTACTGATAAAATTGTGTGCCAATACTGGGGAAGTACGTCTAGCCGAGACTCACCTAAGACTCGGTAACCAAGACTGGGACGGTACCGATGCGTTCGGTTTCCAATACTGGGGCAGTACCGCTAACTGAGAGTCAGTCGCCAGGACTTGCAAAATTCTGGGCCGTATTGGTAACTCTGGCGCAATACCGATATTCGCACATGGGAGATTGTCACCTGAAATCATCACATATACGCATGTCCATTGAACAAAATATATAGCTAATTAATAGATATATCGCGGTTTCGAATCCAATATCGTAGTCTCGAAGATAAATAAATACCGGCGTAACGTAGTTCCAGCTCTACACGAATTTCACGCATACGGATCGGTACGAGTATGTGTCGTTTGTATGCATGTAGCCAGTGATTTATGTCTCGACAAAGTGCGAGTAGCTCCAAAATTAAGAAGTGAACCTGGAACCGGCTGTATTAGTGTAGATTTTCCACAGTTATATACTATATCTATACTCATGACAGGAATGTCATGGTGAATGCGATACAGATGGGGAAGTCGGCTGCGACTGCAAGGTTGGACTGAGAAGTGGAGTATGGTGGGGAATGTAACGAGGGAGAAGACAATGGAATCTACGATAAAAATTTGACACATTGATAAGCTATATATATTTTTTTCAGAGTTCCTTCGTATGCAATTTCGCAGTTAAACCATCCCACCCCTTTTACTTTTACTTGTAATTTTTCTATGTTAAGTTTCGTTGTGACGCCTCAGCGTTGAAAATTGGCGGGCACTTTTTCTTGAAGCCACACTGTATTGTTCTTGCACAAGAAAAGAGGGGAACTGTGGAAAACGCATTCCGATAGAGACAGCCATACTTGATTGAAGGTTTGAGGTATTGACATCAGAAATTCAGTAATACTGCTTGTCGCTCAGTAGTTGACACACAGGCCAGTATGCGCCGAAATGGTTGTCCATCTACTTATTCGGCAACGCTGCTTAGATTGCGGATCGCCGAAGCAGCACCTAATTCGCGCATTAACTACTGTCAGTCGTGTTATATTCGATTAAAAAATTGGCACATTCATATGATGCGAAAATAAAAAAATTCTCTAACAATTACTTGGTGGGAAAGGAGGTTCAAAAACTGCTATTAAATCGCACAAGAGTTTCAGGACAAGAATATTACAATTAATTAACGAGCCCGAACAAAACCTTCAACTAATTATGTGGGAAAGACACGAACATGCACTCCGAATCCCGCACTCAATCATCGTACAAAGGCATGCTTTATGTTACTATTACTTTGATCAATTAATCTAAGAACTTGTACACATACAACTACCTCCATGCAGAAACCTAATGCTTCCGTTTAACATACATACATATCTATATACGTGCATATATATACATAAATAAACACACGCATATATATATATGAACACGCTACTTGGCACATTGAGAGTAGGGGTTAAAGGCCAATTAAGACCCTCTTTAAGGATTAAAATCCAATTATGGCGAAACCGCGCGAAAGCAGACTGCATTTTGAGCGGTAAAATATCGGCAGGCGTGTAATTCATAAATATATCTATAAATATATCTATAAATCAGTTACATCAATTTCATCCGACGTTTAGAAAAAACTTTTATGTGGTTTATTCTGTTTTTTGTTTCGTTTGTTTAAATTCCTTTTATATAGGCTTTTTCGTATGCATATCGAGGTGCCTAGAGAAAGCGCGTCACTAGTGCGTAGACTAATTCAATCGACTGCTACAGTCAAACTTAGCGACCCGCTGGCTTGTCTACCGAGCTCAGGGTGGAGGAAGGACCATCAGACACAGTCATGTTCAAACACGTCGCAGCACGCTCGTAGTTTGCTGGGAGCAGTATCAGTCCGGTTATTTAATAGCCGCACCTCGTATTTTGGAAGCTTCCACATCGGCAGAAGCCCTATTGTATGGGCCAGGAATTGATGATTCGATGTAAGTAATGTTTTAATTAGTATTTCTATACATAAATCAAGTGTAAAATTGCAAAACTCTTTCAGGAATTTTCTAAAATTTATTACTCAAAAACTATGAACTTTAGCAAAATTTTATAAAGAATACTTTCGTTTTAAAATTGCCCAAAATGTTTTTAAAAAAAATTCATCCCGAAAAACTTTAATTTTTTGAGAAATTGTTTTAACAATTGGCTATAAATGATTGAATGCTCGACTTTTCGGCAAAAAATTGTGATATTCGGGATTCAGCGGCTCAAAATACGTAAGAAAAAGTTTAGCCTTATCCATCGAGATCAAAATTTTACGAACATATAATACCGTATCCACATCGAAAAACTTTAAACGCCTTTTTCTTGAAACTATGTTTTTCAAGTTGGTGACCACTATAACTAAAAAACCACTCGATGGATTTTGATAAAACTCGATGTGCTCATTAATAGCATTAAACACTAGTCCTCAATCGAAGGATTTTCATTTTTGTTGAATGTTTCTATTTTTTTTAACAATAAGCGAGCGATTTTTTGTAGAAAATCGAAAGTTATCTGTCGGAAGCCGCCATTTTGTTAATTTCTGAAAGAAAGCTTTGATTAAGGACAAGATTTATTATTGTACTAATTATTTTTTTTGTTTTTTTTTTTATTTCAGCTGATCCAGTAAAATTTTACGTTGGTCACCGCAAAGCACTATATGCCGAAGGGGGTCCGACGAAAATGACGATATTTTTATAAATAATCAATATTTTTCTTTAAAAATTTGTACAAATCAAGTTGAAATATAAGATAAAAAGTCTGTGTAACCACATTTGTAAAACAAACTTAATTACTATTAAAAAAAATTATTGAAAATGCTCGTTTTTTCACCCCTCTGACTGCATCTCACCCCTTATGCCACGCGCCCGCTTTGCCCTTTTGCGCCACTTGTCGTTTTCATCAAACCTAACCAAAAAATTATTTGAATACATTCAAGCAAATGTGCCTAAAAAAGTGAAATAGGCATAAAACAATAGTCATATTCTAGTGTTGGTCTATTTTACTCGCGAATAGACAAAACACCATGTGCACGAGCGAGACGGGGGCAAAGACCCTACGTCGCGAAACCGCGGTAAGTTTAAAAATGTTAGTAGTATGGAGGATGCCCGTTTTAGGCCGGGTGTTCGCTTTGGGCCCGTTGCCCCTACAGATAGAGGTATTTTTGAAAAAGAAAAAATGCAGAATAACGTTCGCATTTACTCAATTTTTGTTGTTCACTTCTTAAACTTTCTTTTGTATGTAGTTTTTCGAATTTATTTTCTACGTAGGTACTTCGTTACGCTTCTAGAGAACCTGACTGTTTAATCACATCTTATTCTTCAAAGTAACTAAATATTACTAAAAGTTACAATGTTAAACATATAGAACACAAGAGAACAGTCCGTGACACTCTTTGATTTGAGATTTCTCTTTAAAAACGGTGAAAGATTGTTTCTTTTCTGCGAAATCAACTTTATTACCGTTTATTCTGAAAATCCCCAGATAACAAGCCGGTTTACTAGGATGTATTTGGTAATAGGGATTTTAGATAAAATTTACATGTTTAGTGGAAATGCAGAGGAGCACAAAGGTTTATTTGATTTAGTCTTTTTTTTGTTAAAGAGATTGAACAGTTTTCCAGGTGTGTGACATGTCACACAATACGGTAAAAACCGGAAAGGCTGGGGCCCGTGAGCAGACGGGCATTTGTCATTGGAAACTGGAAAGTTGCCGGTCCAACAAACCCTTCTTGCACATAAGCCCCCGCAGCTAAGATAAGGGTTGTTGAAATTATCAACACTTTAGACTTACAATCTGACGTTTATTTTTCCAGCGAGTTAGAATGCCGAGAAAGTTCATTGCGCACGGTGGCAACCGGCAAACTGTATTTTCGATAAAGTCTTCAACGCTTTCACTGGAGAATAAGCTTATTCGACACAACGGGATTCGGCTCTGAAGAAAAAAGACGTATGAATTTCGTTCAGTGAAGAAAATAAGGTGGACACTTTTTTCTCGCATGAAGTATCAAGTAGAATAAGTGGATGAGTAGAGTTAATTTCCTAATGGAAATGAAAAATAAAAGAATAGTCGTAACGGCAAGAATGTAGAAGAGAAAGCCTTTCAGTCTTTATAGATGGTACAATTGGGTACATTTGTCAAATTGAAAATATGATCAGAAAAAGCGTTGAATAAATATTTAATTTCTTTCCGTCATTTTAAAGCCGAAATTTTAATTTAGCACATACACAATGAATATTTTTTCGTCTCCTGTACGGCATTCAGTTTGCACACGAGTTGGTTGCATATTCCGAACGCTTGAGGAAAACCAGAGGAGCGAAAATGACATGAAAAATCTCTCTCTCTCTCTCTCTCTCTCTCTCTCTCTCTCTCTCTCTCTCTCTTATTTTCGCGGCAAGTACATCGGATCTTAAGACTTTATAAATATTTCGTTGTGTATGCGGTGCGGGGCGATCACATATAGGCCAAGCGTGAGATATTCCGGTTGCAAGGAGCAATGTTTTGGTGTCAGTAACAAGAAAAAAACAAAACGAATAGGACGGAAACAGAAACGACAATAAATAAAAACTATTAACAAAGATGTACCCTCAACTCTCATCTATTTTGCCGAGCTGGGACCGACGGCCGTCGTTTATTTTGCAGCGTGGGGAGCACCCCACCACGGTCTTGCATACAGGTCTGGAATATCCACTTGTGGTGGTAGACATTTGCTGTTAGGGCTTATAGGGTCGATAGCTACGACGCCCATGGGTAAACGCAGCTACAAGCATAGCTGTGGCCATTGAGTGGGGGTTAGGGGACGACCGCGTCAGACAAATAGTTGGTCGTCTCTTCGCAAAATAGTCGGCGGGGCAAAATAGATGTGAGTTGACCGTAATAAAATGGAGAGTAAAAGAGTACCCAAAAGTTTGTTTACCAAAAAGTTTATTTTTCTATATTTCCAAGATTTCGTCTTTTACTTCCCAATTCGACCGAATTAGGGGGGAAACACATCTAGTGGCATAAAAAAATCATTTTTTAAAAGTAAAATGTAAATTTAGCATCCAAGAATACGGTGGTAAAATTGAAACCGAAATTTGTAGTCGTTCCAAAGTTATTGCTTTTGAGCGTGACTCACTTCCCCGCTTAATCTGAGCGCACCGCAGATATAAGTAACCGCTCGGGGTAAGGAACCAAACCCTTATCATTCTCATTGATGATTTCTAAGTCATGAAAAGTGAGTGCATCGGACATGTGGCAAAGAAAGGAAAGTTGGATGCGGAAAGTACAGCAAACTCAAAAACTTGGAGGAAGAGGTAAACAGTCTGAAGTGATTTTAATTTCAAAAACACATTTCGTACTATGGTCTGGCTACTAGAAGATATTGGAATAGTGTCGAATATATCGAAAGAAGCTGTGCTATCAAACTATTATGATATGTGCTATACGATGAAAATCCACAACATAAGTACTATCCACCAGGAACCGACAGCTGGTGTAAGTGGCGAAAAGCTGGTCATTGGAGAAAATTTGGAACTTTAGATCATCCACTTCATCCGTAAGTGCAAAAGCATATTCTTTTTATTTATGAAGACCTATTCCAAGATAATCTATTCCAAATACGCTGGGGCGGCCATACATAAAAATGCGAACGAAAACATCTGCATTCTGGGCTTGTGGTTGAAATCGGGGCATATTTAGCCGCCAGACTGTTTAATGACGCATATGATTCGATTTTCCGCACAATGAGTACATTGGATATTGTTATTGGGCTTCAAACGAGAATGCATGATGCCATAGATCAGCATCGAGTGACTCGACCGAAGCTGTGCAGCTCATTATCGACGAAGAGAACTCGTAAAGCCCGAATAGCGCAGCTGCAGGAGAAAAATCCGCTTCATGAAAAAGCTGAAAGGCTATTGTAACGCTCTAGAATAGCTGATTAGCCGGTAAGTCACTGAAATCGTCAAGTTTGTATAGTTTGAAACTTTAAACACGTTTTTTACAAAACTACAGTTTTCAAGTTTTTGGGAAACCTAACTTCAAATCGAGTTGACCGATCGTGTTACAATTGTACATATAATTCAATAACAATCTTATGTTGAACTTTTACGTACTTCTTAACGAAAAGCACTTTTGAAAAGTACTTTTCATTGCAAAAAATAACAAAAATGTTGTGTAAAATTTCAATTTTTTGTTCTGAAGTGTTCCATTTATTTAAATTGTTAACTTTTTAAATTTTTCTTAGGTATAAGTTCAGCATTTAGATGATAAAATATTAAAAATTCTTAGCTCATATTTTTCAGGTCAATATTGAAGTCGTTGGACTTCGTATAGACGGATGGCTGCAGTCAAAACTTTCCAGGAAGACCACGCCATAACGTGGCCATTTTCGATATTTTTTGATGCAATAAATTATTTCAACCGTTTAAATATGTAATAGATTGTACCTAAAGTTGCATAAATGTAAAACGTTTTGTTCCTTTCCAAAAAAATGGCTATTTTTTGTCGCCTACATGTATTTCTCCCCTTAAGTATTTTTTCGGGCCTACTTGATTCGATCCAACCTACAAAAGTCGTCATCATAATAAGTGAAGACAAACGGAAATTAAACTTTTCGTGTTAATAAATTATAATTTCCTGAATTTCCGCAAAATTATTCGAACACCGCCGCGATCAATTATCAGTAAAATATTGTTCCGCTCAGATCAACTTTTTTTTACATTAGAAAGCATTTTCCATAATTTCGGATGGAATGAATGCTTCGGTAAAGGTACAGGGACATGGCGGAAACAAGATTGTGATAGCGTAACGTAATATCTTCAAACGTGAGTTTCAACAGAGTAATATTTTTGGCCGGGACTTGTTCTCCAATCGTAAGGCGAGTAAATTGGTTGTCCAATAAAAGAACTCATCTATGTTTAATTGTTTTATTTTATTTAATTAAGCAATTGAAATTAATTTTTAAATGAATTTAAGTTTTTTGAATGATTAATATCGCTTGACGATCATTCAGAGTATGTACTAAAAAAATTACAGTGAAATTAACAAAGCAAGTAATTTCGGAGTTGAATTTAATACATGTTCGTTAAAAATTGCATAATATCCCACATAGTTCATCATGAACAAAGGCACGTTTTGTCATGATGTTTTTGTTTCTCGACGAGCATTTGCGAGAATACACGGAATACTCCTACACTACTGTGAAATTATACAAACGGCTAATTTGGCACGGAGTGTCCGATGCAAAGAATAAACACTGGATGTCCTGGGGGGAGCAGTTCACGAATGTTGCTTCTAGTCTTTTTCTTGTTTTGCATTCAGCACAAACATTGCACGGGACAATTCCAAAACTACGTTCCACTAGGTCCCATTACACGACAACGATTTCAAATGTACATTCACAAGTGATTGTGAATGTACATTTTTCATTGACAAATATGAAAAAATGAGTGGAGACGGAGGAAACAAGGATAAACGTACATTGGACGAAGCGCTTTCGGACTGATCGATTTTAAATACACTGGCTCTACGCAAAAAAAAATCGCACATGTTCTATGGACTCCTACCCTCGTACGAAAGTCGAGGAACGAGGCATTTTACGGCGCTCGCGAACATTCAACGGATAAGAAATATTTTTACCAGCCTCCGTACACTTGTGTTTATAAATAATAGAATGACTGACAAAAATTCTGCACCCTGGCCAATAATTTTTTTTATATGATAAAAATTGCTATACCATCACAGTTTTTTCCTCTCACAAGGAACATCCCTCAGTTGTCCGCCTCCGATTTTGTTGAAACTCATATATGTGATAGAGCATCGAAAACTTTGAGACACGTATTTCTTTTTATCGGCGGAAAATCGGATTTAAGGGGGGACACCGCCCCTCAAAGAAAGGCGTGTCGAGGGGTGATTTTGCAGTTTCACCCAGAAGCAATCCACCGATCTGAATGAAATAAAAACGAAAATTCTTCTAATGAAAAGCGATGAAAAATCATCTATGAAATTGTTAAGAAAAAATTGAATTAGGGGGTAAACCACCCCTCAATTTGCCTTTTTTTACCCCACACTTAAGAGGGTTGCATGCAAATTAATAAAACAGGTATCATTTTGAAGGGCAATTAAAATTAAAGTTGACGGGTTTTTGCGTTTTGGCGGCATAGCACATTTAAGGGGGTAAACCATCCCAAACATAAATTTATTTATCACGGTCGTTTTTTCTGTGTTTAAAGTATATCCGCTGATTTCAAATATTTCTATAAGCTACAATTTAATGTTTTATCATATTTCAAAATCATTACATTCGTCTTAAGGGGTAACTACCCCTCTAACGAGAAACATCATTGAAGTATCCGCTCTCGATTTCGTTGAAACTCATATATGTGGTAAAGCATTGCAAACTATTAAACATGTTTTTTTGTATCGGCAGAAAAACGGTGTTAGGGGATGAAACCACCCCTCAAAGTTTCTCCCACAAGCAATCCACCGATCTGAATGCAACAAAATCGAAATTTCCTCTAATATTAAGCAATGAAAAATCCACTACGAGAGTGTTGATTAGAAATATAATTGAGGGGTAAACCACCCCTCCATTTGCCCTTTTTCACCCCACGCTTAAGAGGGTTGTATGAAAATTAATAAAACAGGTATCATTTTGAAGGGGAATCAAAATTCAAGTTGGCGCGTTTTTGTGTTTCAACGGGACAGCAAATTTAAGGGGGTAAACCACCTCTAACCTAAATTTGTTCATCACCGTCGTGTTTTCTGTGTTTAACATGTATCCACGGATTCAAAATATTCTCCGGCGTTTTTAAATTATTACGTTTTTAAATTTTCACATTTTAAGGGTAAACTACCCCCTCTGATTGCTTTTCGTTTGAAGTTTCGCGAAAGGTTTCACGAATTTCGTTAAAACTGTTTTCATTTCATCGGCAATATCAATTTTATGTTTGTGTGTGCAGGCATATTCGTTTTGAGTTTTAGGCGCGGTGCTTTGGAAGTGGGGACCTGGGGCTACCCCTTACTTATAAGGCTCATATTTTCATATTTTCATAATTATATTTTCGTACCGAAATGATTCTTCCTCTAATTCAAAAGTTTTGATGAAAGCATCTCCCATGCAACGATGCAAAGCAGTAACAAAAATATATTAACGATACTATTAATAAAATTCAAATGGTATATATAAATATATTTGGTTTTTTCGTTTTCGTTATTCCGCGTAAAAAAAATCATACGCAGATAAATGTTTACTCTTCGATTCTTAAATGCGTAATTATCCAGAATGCTCCCGTTCGGAAATCTTTTATCTCTGTGCATGAAGTTATACAATCAACGAACAGACCGATGTTTATTTGCCTACGTATCAGCTTTTCTCGACTAACTGCAATAATTCATTCTTCCAGCGCGAATATTCTTATCGCTTCATGACGCGATAACGATATTTGCGCAAAATTTGTATTCTACGCAGAATTTTTACACTGGGCAAATATTAAACTGCACGCTATTATCATCTTGAACTGCAAGACGTTAATCATACATTACCCGATAATGTGTTTACATTTTCGGGTAATGTGTGATTGGCCTCTGGCAGTTCAAGTTGCCAATAGCTTGCAGTTTTATCGCTTGCTTTATAAGACGGTTAGCATTCGGATTCTTCCATTTCACGTTAAAGTGAGCTACAAACATTGTACTGTGTATTGGATAATACAAATTTCATCAGCCATGAAAGTCAACCCAATAAACGTTATCAAACTTCTACTAGCTACATTTGAAGCTATGGATATTTCACAAACGCCGGTTAACAACGCGGAAATTGAACTTGCGGACGGTTTTGAACAAATATTGATCAGTTCCATGCAAGACTATAATGGAGTTGAAATGATAGAGGAAGAAACGCTCGCTTTTCAAGAACCATTTAAACAGTACGAAGCCAATGCTGTAGAAGATACCGTATGGCAAAAGGATACTGGTGGTAGTGATTCTGACGCCCGTTCCAGTGATGATGAGGTGAACTACGATTACAAAAATAAAGCAGTTCAATACTGGAGGTCTGGTAAGACAAAAAACTATAGCCTCAAAACCGTCCAACAGAAATACAAATCTGTCAAGTCTGAAAGACAATTGCGGCGCTGGGCACATCAGCTGAATAAAGGCGGTACTTATAAAGAAAAGCTAGCGCAAATTTCTGAATATACATTGAAGAATTTGAAGACTGCTCTAGATGCTGGTGTCATAATACATGATATTGATCTTCAAAAGTGGGCGCTACAAGCCCAAAAGGTGATAGGTTTCAATGATGTGCGATTTAAGGCCTCTCATAATTGGCTATGGAATTTTAAAAAACAGCATCGCATTGTATCCAGAAAAATCAATAAATTTGTAACGCGCAAAACTACGGGAGAAGAAGAACTTCTACGGAAAAATGCAAAAAAATTTGTCGCCGATGTTGCACCACTGATAAAAAAGTATGGATCGGAAAATGTGTATAATTCGGATCAAAGCGGTTTTCATATGGAAATTCATTCGGCGCGAACTCTTGCAACAGAAGGAGAAAAGAAAGTTGAATGCGTTGTACAGTCAGTTTCTTCAATAACTCACAGCTATACAATTCAGCCTACTATAAGCGCTGAGGGGAAATTACTTTCCCCACTTTTCATCGTTTTAAAGGAGACGAAGGGTGAATTCGGACCACGAGTAGAGAAAGCGCTATTTCAAGCAGAAAACGTCTTTGTATTAGCATCCAAATCTGGAAAACTTACTTCGGGTACGTATGCTCACATATTATGATGAATGATTTTTTGTTTAATATGAAATGTAATTGATGTCAACATTAGTATTTTTTTTAAATATTGAATGTGTTTTGTGTTAGCAGAGCATTTCAAAACTTGGTTGGAAAAGGTTTTCTTTCCTAACGTCGGGAGACATAGCGTATTATTGATAGACTCCTGGAGTGGACACTGCCCTAAGGTTGTTCATGAAGCGACACCTCGTGATAAGAAGATAATCCCAATGATTATTCCAAAAGGTACAACTGGAAAAATTCTGCCGCTCGATGTATTTGGATTCAGAGTGTGGAAAAATTTCGTCCGACATTTTTCAGACAGTGTAATATTATTAAAATCTGATATGAATTTGCACTTGAGGAATAATATAATTAAATTGCAATCACTTACACACAATCAACTCTCATCACCGCGGTATTCTAATCTTTTTAAATATTCATGGTATAAAAGTAATTATATATCTAAAAAACCAGAAGATTTTGAAAATCCTGCTACCTTTGGTTTTGGTGAATCGAACACACATTGTGAAATACCCGGTTGCAATAATTTGGCCATTATCAGATGTGCATGATGCAAAAAGTCGTTGCGTTTAAAGCATTTTTTTGACGACTATCATTATTGCAGGAATTATGAGCCATGATTGTTGATAGTTATCATATGAAAAAAGTATATGTCACGAGATAATGATTTGACGGCATATGACTGCGATACTTTTCACAAGTACTATTAATTAAATCGGCTGATATGATTCCCAAATGAAATATGTCAAAATATATTAAAAACATGTTCGTTAACCTACTGTAAAACCCTCAGTTGCATTAATATGTTTAATTAAATAAACAGTAAAATAATAAAAATATACATTCGTCCACAAAACTACGTCGCTGGCTATATTATCGCTTGATCCAGGCGCATCATCGTTCCGAAATATACGAAGTGAGCCTTATAACTTATTCTGGAAATTATTATAATTAATGATATAGTAGAAGTGTATGTTTATTCCTATGGAGATGCTTAATGGATGTGCATATTAAAATCGGAAGCGTCTCGACACGAAAATATGAGTCTTATCAGTAACGGGTAGCCCCATGTCCCCACTCCCAAAGTACCGCTCCTAAAACTCAAAACGAATATGCCTGCACACACAAACACAAAATTGATATTACCGATTAAATGAAAACAGTTTTAACGAAATTCGTGAAACCTTTCGCGAAACTTCAAACGAAAAGCAATTAGAAGGGGTAGTTTACCCTTAAAATGTAAAAATTTAAAAACGTAATAATTTAAAAATGCGGGAGTATATTTTGAATCCGCGGATACATGTTAAACACAGAAAACACGACGGTGATGAACAAATTTATGTTAGGGGTGGATTACCCCCTTAAATTTGCTGTTCCGCTGAAACGCAAAAACGCGGTAACTTGAATTTTGATTCCCTTCAAAATGATACTCGTTTTATTAATTTTCATACAACCCTCTTAAGCGTGGGGTGAAAAACGAAAAATGGAGGGGTGGTTTACCCCTTAATTATATTTCTAATCAACACTCTCGTAGTGGATTTTTCATCGCTTAATATTAGAGGAATTTTCGATTTTGTTTCATTCAGATCGGTGGACTGCTTGTGGGAGAAACTTTGAGGGGTGGTTTCATCCCCTAACACCGGTTTTCTGCCGATACAAAAAAAACATGTTTAATAGTTTGCAATGCTTTACCACATATATGAGTTTCAATGAAATCGAGAGCGGATACTTCAATGATGTTTCTCGTCAGAGGCGTAGTCACCCCTTAAGACGAATGTAATAATTTTGAAATATGATAAAACATTAAATTGTAGCTTATAGAAATATTTGAAATCAGCGGATATACTTTAAACACAGAAAAAACGACCATGATAAATAAATTTATGTTAGGGGTGGTTTACCCCCTTAAATGTGCTATGCCGCCAAAACGCAAAAACCCGTCAACTTTAATTTTAATTGCTCTTCAAAATGATACCTGTTTTATTAATTTGCATACAACCCTCTTAAGTGTGGGGTGAAAAAAGGCAAATTGAGGGGTGGTTTACCCTCTAATTAAATTTTTTCTTAACAATTTCATAGTGGATTTTTCATCGCTTTTCATTAGAAGAATTTTCGTTTTTGTTTCATTCAGATCGGTGGATTGCTTCTGGGTGAAATTGCAAAATCACCCTTCGACACGCCTTTCTTTGAGGGGCGGTTTCCCCCCTTAAATCCGTTTTTCCGCCGATAAAAAAAAATACGTGCCTCAAAGTTTTCGATGCTCTATCACATATATGAGTTACAACAAAATCGGAGGCGGACACCTGAGGGATGTTCCTTGTCAGTTTTCGTTTCCTGTATTGACGAAGATGCAACAATTTTTTGACATTACGCATTATTTATTTGGGGGAAAATGACACAGTCTGGGCGTATTTAATTTTATACAATACAATTTTATACAATTTTATAATACAAGCCCCGCAGCTTGTGTCGAACCCAATAGCCGAAAATAGCCGAGCGTAAAAAAACGTAATGGAAAACAGGCGTCAATTATCGTTGAAGACTAATGACCGCGGACTTTGCGGCGAGTGATTTACTAAATTTCGATGCCGAATATAAAAAATAAATATTGAATTTATTTATTTATTAATTATTCAGGTTGAGGTGAAGAGAGCGTAGAAAGGTATTAAAAGGGGCAGGATGAAGGGAGAGAGGGGACTGTACCAAACGTTTTTGAGACTAGCAGCTGCGCTCCAGAGTTTTTATAACGTTCGTGACTTGGTTTAAGAGCTTCGTAAAAAAAGAGGGTATAGATTTATCTTAGCGGAATCGTAGAAAACGTGTGTACATCAGCATAGATGAGCCCTAGGTGACGATTGACTCGGCACAAGGTGATAAATATATTCGAAGGATTGGGAAAACTCAATTAAGTTTTCCCAATCCTTCGAAGGATTGGGAAAGGAAGGGAAGGAAAGGAAGGGAAAGTCGAAAGGATTGGGATTCGAAGGATTGGGAAAACTCAATTGAGTTTTCCCAATCCTTCGAATATATTTATCACGTTGTGCCGAGTCATGCAGGATGGATTCATACATTGCTACATGTGTAGTAATTGCTACACATGTAGCAATGTGTGAATTCATGTCAAACCTATATATTCACTATTCTCTACACTTTCCGAATACTTTGAAAAATCATACGATACCCAGCATATACTCGTATGTTATAAAAATATTAGGTTGATAAAACAGTGTTATCGCAAAAAAATTTTAAATGCTTTTTACGTATTGACGCAATATGACATCGAGCTATGTCGAGAATATTCTATAAGGTTTTCTACTCTTCCGCGTGACAGGATATAAAAGGACGAGCGCGCGTTCTAGTGAACAGGAATGGCTTCGATCTCGCAGGAGCAACTTCGAGCGATCATATTTTACGAGTGGCGGCGCGGCACGAATGCAAGCACAACTGCTACAAATATTCAGGATGCATTCAGCGAGAACGTAGTTTCTCATCGAACAGTCCAGCGTTGGTTCAATCGTTTTAAATCTGGAGACACAAGCCTTGAAGATAAGGAACGTTCCGGACGACCGTCGACCATCAATGAAGACGCATTAAAGAAATCCGCTGCATCAAAGAAAACCGGAAACAAGTACGCACGAGCTAGCGAGAGAACTTGGCTGCACCAAACCATCAATAGTAAATCACTTACACAACTTGGGATACAGGAAGGTTCTAGCTCAATGGATACCACACCTACTCACCGACGCCAATAAGAACTGCCGCGTGACCATCTGCCAGTCTCTCCTGCTTCGCCATCATCGCAAGGAGTTTTCAAAAGATCTTGTGACTGGAGATGAAAGCTGGGTCTTGTCTGATAACAGAACGCGTCTAGCCTACTGGCTTCTTATCGGAGAAAAACCGCCACACCAACCGAAACCTGATCGTCACTCACAAAAGATTTTGTTGTGCTGTTTCTGGGACGCAAAGGGAATGCTGTTTCACAATTTTCTCCCTGTAGGCAAGACGATCTCCTCTACACGATACATCGAGAATCTCCAGGAATTGGCAAAAGCTATAAGAGAAAAACGGCCAAGACGCGCGACTGTGCACCTTCTCCACGACAACGCGAGACCCCATGTCGCAAAGGAAACCCACAAAACAATCACTGAGTTCCACTGGAATACCGTTCCTCATGCACCATACTCTCCCGACATCGCGCCACCTGACTACTATTTGTTCAGACATTTGAAGGCATATTTGAGGAACAAAACTTTCAAAAACGTCGACGATCTCAGAAGGGATGTTTCAAATTTCTTTGAGCCCCAGCCGCTGCAGTTTTGGGCAAAGGGTATAAATAAGTTGCCAACTAGATGGTCGAGTGTCATAGGAACCGATGGCGAATATATTGTTGATTAGAAATGTTCTGTATAAGATATATAAATAAATAAATTATATTGAAATTATTACGACAAAACTTTTATATCAACCCAATATATTCAACCTTTTTCCGTATGACATTACAGGCTTTATTTTTGTACCACGCTCATCGATACACACCCATTTTCTGAAAGGCCCTCCAAAGGATTATCCAAAAGCGCGTGCGCGCTTAAGCTGCCACCCATCCAAGTATTGGTACAAACGCACGCAACGTGACATGTGAGATCCGGGCATTTCATAATGAACGCATGTCTATTATTGTCCATTTGTTTTCGTTACAAACTGTATTCTTTATTGTGTTATTTTGATTTGTCAAACTACGATTTGTGCGATTCGCATACGGAATTCGCTTAGCTGTCCCCATTACGTACGGGAAGGGGGGCCAAAGCGGGCATCCGCCATACTACTAACGTTTTTTTAACTTACCGCGGTTTCGCGACGTGGGGACGTTGCCTCCGTCCCGCCCGACCTGCCGCAGTCGTCAAGCTCAACTGTGATCGACCACGCGGCTCGCGCGGCGAAAACACATCTTTGCACAGGTTTTGAAAAAAAATCAAGGTATGTATATCATGTCTATTCGTCGGTAAAATAGACCAATACTAAAATGTGACTATTGTTTTACGTCTATTTCACTTTTTTGAAGTCATTTTGTTTTAATGTATTCCATAATTTTTTTTGGTGTGGGTAGATGAAAACTTCAAGTAGTGCAAAAAAGCAAAGAGGGCACGTGCCATAATATGTTAAAATGTGTTTACTGCATCTTAAAATATGTAAAAAATATTAAAACATGTAAACACATTAAATTGTGTTTACTGAATGTTAAGAAGAAACATAAAGAAAAATAATGTTTACTGAATAATAGGAAGAAACGACCAAGATCCAATGCCAAAAAAATAAAGTTCACTGACGGTTAAGAAAATACGGTACCGTTTTTGGTCGTTTACGATAATAATAATAATGATTTGTGTGCAATAAAATATGTGGGCATACTCATAGTTTTTCCGCCTATGATTCTCTATTTTATTCTTATTTTAGCTTAATCTCAGGGGCAAAAAACAAGGTGCTCGCCTTACCCTTTGCATGCCCGCTTTGCCCAGAAGCCGTGCCCGCTTTAGGTCATCCTCCTCGGCAAAGCGGGCATTCGTTAAACTTTTTAAATTGGTTTGAATTCTTGTATTCTGAAGATTTAATAGAAATGTGTGAATGTATTTTTAAAGTATGATAAATTTAGCACCCAATAGCAAAAAAAACGTTTGAATATGACTTTTATAACGGCTTTTTTTTTCAATTTCCTTAGAATGCCCGTTCCCGGCTCCCTTCCCCTACACATACAAGCCTCGAGAAAAACAAAATCGATGCTCGTTTACGAGAGAACGTGATCTTTCGTCCCTATGGGAGCGTCTATGATTCTCTAGCGCGGATTATGGACATCGATGATGTAGCGTGTAGAGTAAGAAAAGGTTGTTTCGGGTTCGTAGATTCGACCGAAAGCCAGTAACCTCGTACGCCCAATCACACGCACACACACACACACACACACACACACACACACACACACACACACACACACACACACACACACACGCACACACGCACACACGCACACACGCACGCACGCACGCACGCACGCACGCACGCACGCACGCACGCACGCACGCACGCACGCACGCACGCACGCACACACACACACACACACACACACACACACACACACACACACACACACACACACACACACACACACACACACACACACACACACACACACACACACACACACACACTTCTAACATATATCTATATGTAAGATCAGATAAATATATTTATATTTCCGTTAGTCGATATTTTCGAAGCAGGAACTCGCACTTTTAATCCTAAAGAACACGAGAACCGACCCTATGGTGCTAGGAAATTGAAATATCACTCCACGTTAGAAAAACCGAAAGAATATATAGATGCCATAAAAATGAAAGAGCCTCATCGACCTTCCATTTATTTTGTTTTTCCTGTACCCGACGAGAGTACATCAACGCGATTCACGTCTTTCGAAGTGTGTGTGCGCGCGCGCACACACACACACACACGCGCGCACGGGATCTCGAGAGAAACGCCCCTCTTTCCGCGCGCACGCCCATACACACGTATGTTTATGTGTATGCGCGAGCGCGTGTTTATGTGTGTGCACATACATACGATTACTGTATAGTTGGCAAACCGTTCATCGTACGTGGAATGAATTTTATATGATCACGCGCCATCGAACAAAATGTTTGATTTGTGTACTATTTATATACATATACGGATATACATTTATTAGTATATATGTATACACATACATATATGCGTACATAAAGGAGAGGGTTTTCAGCTTATGTATTGAGTTGATAGTTTATTATGTTGTAATTCATTAATTCGACATTACGGTATTTGATATCGTCGAAACTGAATTATTGCGAGGATTCGTTAAATTGAATTTCCTGATCAGCTTTTTTTTACTGCCCGTACTATGGGGCCAGCTACCCGGTTTATTCACACTTTTCCTCTGGCACCTCATTTCTAGCAAGAACAGTAACTCAAATAAACGCTTGTGAGCAAAATCATCCAAGGTTACCTGTTCTATATTGAATTTGTCCTCTTATTCTTCAAGCGCAGAGAAATATCTTTGGATGTTGTGTCATTGTTGGAATAGGACATTCCAGCCATTAAGGAAAATAATCACCTTTCCTACAGCAACGTGTCACTTGAAATGATGGAAATGTTAATATCACCGTATTCGTCGTATCTTTACGCGGAATGTTCGCGTGTAATTGTACAGAACTATATCAACAATATTTTCGATCGTTGTGAAAGTTAAGAGCAAATTGAGGCTAACGTTTTATGACGAGAGGCAGGGGGTATATTTCATTTCGCAGTATCGGGAGAGATAAGTTTTCCCTAAATTCCGAAACTGATGAGGATGAACGGGAAAGGGGAAATAGGAGGCCCTATAAACAAATCATTAAATTCACGGAGCTTTGCACAGCGATTCTCGATCGGTTATCCGATTCTTTTTCCGCTTGGAAAAAGTGAACTATCGGAGTAGAGTACATAGAGAGCCTCAGATCCATGTATATTCGCTATATATATATATATATATATATATATATATATATATATATATATATATATATATATATATATAATGCGTATAAATAAAAAATATAAATAATAATGCCTCGCAATAATTTATATATATATATATATATATATATGTAGCTACGTATGTATGTAGCTATGTATTACAGGAAATGCGACGCATTATTTCCGGGGTAGTATGTTTTTCATGAAATGTTGAATGCGTGCGTGCGTGTGTGGGGGTGTGTATGTGCGCCTGCGCGCGCAGGCATGTGGGCCGTACACTACAGTATCTTGAGACAAACGTTTCTTCCTCTTTGAAGTGGATGTAATGTTCCATGCGAGGTACTATAGTGAAGCGCAGGTTTTTTCACGTTTTTGTTCCATTGTCAATGACGAAGTCTATACGATATTGAATTGTCGCGTAACTGACGAACCGAGCAAGTACGCGCGGTTACTGCATTCCAGAATTCTTACACAAAAGGCGATACCTCGATTTTCACAACGCCGCTCCACGACGCGAGTAAGCATTGCGGTTTCTCTTTGTATACAAATAGAAAAAAATGTACACAAGCCATACAAGTCATTGTCGATAGGGAAAAACAAACAGCACCGACGACTTGAAAAACTTGTGGTCGAGTGAACGGTTCGATTCGAAGACGAAAGCAAGAATAAAAATGAAATCTCATAAACTCAAATATATATACTTAAGGGATACAACAATATACCGGAGGGAATGCACAAAACTTCGAGCTGTATATCTCTTAATAATCACTTCTTGGAATAAAGAAACAATGGGCGGGTGCAATTATATATGTTGAATGGTGTTTTTCTGTTTGTTCAGCATCAGAACAACGGCCAACTCGTATATTTCTTAATAATAATTTCTTGGAATAAAGAAACAATGGGTGGGTGCAATTATATATGTTGAATGGTTTTTTTCTGTTTGTTCAGCATCAGAACGACGGCCAACTCGAAGAGTTCCTATATCCACATGTATAGATATTTGAGAAAAGATTTTGGAGAAAAGCCCGAGGTCAAAGAGTATAGCGAGAGATAATTCACTGTGAGTCGATGGGAGAGGGACGAGAGGGAGCAATGTGTACGTGAGTCCAAGAGTACAACGAAAAAGCGAACGACCAAAAAAAAGACGCCAAGAATATGAGAGAAAACGTTGGTGGCGGCAGACCATCGGGCAAAAATGAAATTTGAGTTTCACGTGAAGTAAAAGACGAATACGGTCGCCTTTTTCTCGGCCTCAACCGAGGTCGTGAAGTTCAGCGAAGAAAAAAATGGCCGGGGATAAAAGAGACCGAAGTACAGGAGGAGAATGGGGCAACTGATGGAAAATTATTGATAGAAGTTGCCACCGAACAACACGCAATCTTGTGTCATTGGGAAAGGCGGTTTTTTTTCGCTTCCCAGAATTATTTTCATACTGATTTTATATTCGCACATACGCGTGCTAGCGCCAATCTTTCGCGAATGAACAAAAATGTACCAATCTCCATGACGGAAAAATTACGATGCCGTCGTAGGAAGAAAAAAATGACCTATATATTCTTGACGACTGTGGAAAAGTGCGTAACCATAATCGATAAGAATCCATGTCGTCGGCGAGGTTGAATTTTTCGTGAACAATAATTCCGCGACGTTTTTTTTTACGAAAAATTCCTCATACCCAGCATTGTTGTGTTCGCCTTTGGACCCACAGGCTTTTTTTACCTGAAGTCAACATTTTGATGCCTTTTTATGAAAAATATCTGCAATTATCTAACAATTAATATGCAAACTTCTCTCTCTCCACACACACACACACACACACACACACACACACACACACACACACACACACACACACACACACACACACACACACACACACACACACACACACGCACGCACGCACGCACGCACGCACGCACGCACGCACGCACGCACGCACGCACGCACGCACGCACGCACGCACGCACGCACGCACGCACATTTTATATATTGTTTAAAAGCTCTCTCAGGTTATCTGGCGATCTAGACATTCAAAGGTTATCAATGATCTAATACTAGCCGACCGCGGCTTTGCTCGCGTAGACTCGTGTTATGTGGTCCTTGAACTGTACTCCTGAAATGTTTCATTAAAGAACATTGAGGAACGTAGAATTGTATTAAAGAGCAATTATACTTAGATTCAAGTAAATCTGATAAGATATTTCTTTGATCATGCAAACTTTGCTACCCCCTTTACCCCTTACGGATTGAATTTCAAAAAACGCTGCAATTTCATTGTGTTTAGGAGCTGTTGTACAAAATTACGAGTAAAATTGACCCGACCTTTTTCATTTTCCGTACAACCTTCACCATCCGCTTTCGTTTGGGGGTTGAATGAGAAAACGCTATAATACGCATTTTATTTATTGTGTTCAAGAGTATTAAAACTAAGTGTCCACTAAATCTGCTGACCGGTTTTTTTTTGTTTCCCATACAAGCTTTGCCACCCCTTTTCTCGCCGTAAAGGTTGAATTTCGAAAAATTCCTTCTTAAATGGTGCCTACATAATGAAATGGATATGCCTTCCAAATTTCACGGTCCGGTATTCAGCAGTTAGGCTGGGCGATTATGAGTCAGTCAGTCAGGACTTCGCCTTTTTTGTATATAGATAGATAAATATATGTGTTTGTGTATGCGCACTGTGTGTATAACGGTATATTGAAAAATAACATTTAATATTACCATTTCTGGTGCGAATCGACGACTTGATAGATTGGAATTTCCATAATTTCCAGGATCGAGGTAGAGGGTTCATAATGGGCATCAGGGATGAAGGAGAGATTTGCTATATTCTGTAGACAATCGGAGTATACCCGCCGTAGTTCAAGCTCAATTGCCCAGAACACGTTGCCAACCGCTCACTGACCGAACCCTCTCGATGCTTTGAATCGCGGATTAATCGGTCACGAATAACTCTACCATACCGAAACGGGCCAAAGAGCGAGAGCGAGAGCGAGAGCGAGAGCGAGAGCGAGAGCGAGAGCGAGAGCGAGAGCGAGAGAGAGAGAGAGAGAGAGAGAGAGAGAGAGAGAGAGAGAGAGAGAGAGAGAGAGAGAGAGAGAGAGAGAGAGAGAGAGAGTGAGAGAGTGAGAGAGTGAGAGAGTGAGAGAGT